>CM066963.1:10710277-11265277 GCA_033971965.1 Cucurbita ficifolia
TTATTATAACGGTTTAATTCAATTAAAGAAAGATCATAAATCATATGGTTCCTAAACATTCATATTTGAAATAACTACTTGATAGAAAATAGTAATGAGCTTGGTTTTCCTCATTCCTTAAATTTCATAATTATCTCTTAAATTTTCAACTTTTTTTTTTAATCAAATCCAACCTAAATAAGTTCATAACTTAACCTCAATCGTACGATTGAGCTGGATTGATTGAATTTTTCGGGTCATCGAGTTTTTGACCACTCCCTATCAATACCTGTAACTCTTACAACTTAGGATCAATTTTTCTAACTTTAGTTAGATAACGAGGAATAATGAATTTTAATAAGCTAGAACCCTATAATGAGATCGAATGAGCTTGTAGAGCCTAGTGGCTAGCTCTATGAGAACTTATGACTTAGAAACATGTATTAGGTATGAAATAAGACTTGTGAATAGTTTGATATGATTGATCGATATCAGACTTAAAGAATGAAATCTGAGTAACATGGCCGAGATATGTGTGTACACAAGCTGTGGTCAAAAGGAGTCGAGATAAATCTAAGTCATGATTTAGACTCTTTATTCACGCTACTCGAGTATTCTGTTAGAAGGTATATGCTTTAATCCATTAAACTATACTTTAGGAGGTATGGGCTCTTCCATAAATATCTATTTCATAACTCTTTAATAACACATTATATGTTGACAAATGAGAAAAAACCGTTCTTGATTACAATTAATTATATTTAAGTTTATTAAATATGTATGAAGTTATTAATCGTGAAAATAGCTAATGGTTTCTTCATTTATACAATATAAACAAGAAATTTGAGTTGATAAAGTTACTCAAAAAGTAGTAGAAATGGCACTTATGAGATCTTGTTTGGCTTTACTTTTGGTCTTCGCGTTTGTAATGTCTGAATCATGCTTTGCATATCGCTTTGATGCTTGGAGGATACGAGTATTTAACGACATGAGCAATGGAGAAACATTGAGGATTCACTGCAAATCCAAAGATGACGATTTGGACGACAAACACTTAAAGTTGGAAACAACCTCAAATGGGAATTTCGAGAGAATGTATGGTTGACTACATTGTTTTGGTGCAACATACACAACCCACATGGTCATGCTGCTTTAGAAGTATTCCATTCTCGTGATCCTGTACTATACTTTCGGTGCCACGGGTATGTGTGCATTTGGTCGATAAGGGATGATGGAATCTATGTGAGAAATAGTTCTCAGAATAACAACTATGAGTTGATAGCTAAATGGGAGCCTAGTCGGTAGCGATGAGTTTAGGCTGTTATAGATCTTCTTCTATTTTTGCGTGTTAAAATACGTGAGGGGAAAGGTTTGACCTTTCGACCATACCTTTTAAATTTTGATTTTGTTTTGATTGTCTCATTCTTGATAATCATGCACCTTTTTCTTCGGGTTTAATGTGAATAAAAAATTGATAAGTATGGTTAAAAGAACAATTTATAACTTTACCTTAATCTATTTAAGAATGCTAATTAAGGAGAAAATATAGAAAATGCAGCCGTCTAGTTTTTTGTTTTAATAAAAAATAATATAACTTGGTTTGTCCGTTTCAATAAAAAATAGCAAATTAACAAGATTTGATATATATAGGTGTGCAACAAACCTGAATATCCAATCCAACGTCAAAACATTCATAGCACCATATTAACCTTACCTCAAAACAGAATTAAGAGTTTGTTCGAATACTAAATTTTTTTAGCTATATAATGAACCAAAACTCAAATAGTTAAAGCATCAAGAAAAGAGGCACGAGTATCTAAAGAAAAAATGAAGCCTTTAACCAGCTTATGTTTTATCTTATTATTTGCATTGGAATCAAGCATTATTATTAACACATGTTTTGCAGGATCTAAGATACAAGTGGTAGACAGCAAATGGCAAGACGTGGGGAGCGAATGGAAAGTGACTATTTACAATTTTCAAACGAACTCAGTTTTAAATGTTCATTGCAAGTCAAAAAACGACGATTTGGGTGCGCGTGTTTTGGAGAAGCAAACCCAATTCACGTGGAGCTTTAAAATAAATTTTTGGCAGACGACTTTGTTTTGGTGCAACTTTAATAGTTTGAATGGACACAATTCATTTGAGGTTTTTTGGACAGAGAAACGGACTTGGCTTTCTGAGCGATGTGATTTTAAAAATTGTATTTGGGGAGCTTTTGACGATGGATTTTACTTGAAAAATATTCCTTTGGGTAGGTATGAATTGGTACACCCTTGGAAAAAATGAAGTAAAATCTCACTCACTCATTTTGCTCCCACAAAACTACTACTCTTTTTTTTTTTCTTTTCTTTTACGTTTGATTGCTTACACAGGTAACAATTCAATAGAGTTGTTGCGAGTCCTTATCGACCTAAGATGTTGTATTTTTTAAGTCCAATAAAAATGGGAGGAATCTTTTGGGATTTTAGAGTTCTTTTGATGTTGATAATTTTGTTGGGTTTCAAGTTTCTACTAGTAACGATCCATGTTCAAGATTCAAAATTTGGATTTGGCACTTAATAACCCTAGCATTTCCCTAACGATATGGTCAGGTTACTTATTTGTCGCTTCTAAGAGTGAAAATTATCTCCACCGACCAATATGAGTCCTTCCCGCATGTCTTTTCCTCACTCATATGTTTGCTACGAAAATTCTCAAAAGGTCTCCCAACATAAAATTGCACCAAGCAAAACACATTTAATCTTGAAGTTCTTATAATTAAGCCACCAAAAAAGAAGTGCACTTCGTTGATATATGTAATAAGTTTCAATTTTTTAAACTCTTTCTTAGTTATCTATACTCTAGATCACTTTCATTCGGATATAATCTTGGTTCATTCATGTAATCTCTTTTACTCGGGTATCACTCTACTCAAAACCCTTTCATTATTGAGGAACATTTGTGGTTCTAAACCGGAAAGGGTAACAATCTAGGACGAAAATAAAATATGTAAAATTATTGGAAATTGGAAGGTTAGGATCATAAAACGGATATATGCAAAGATCTGAGGTCAATTTTCTTAAAAAAAATGATGGTCAATTGCAACTTTCTAATCTGAAACAGCCAATTCGCACAACATTTTTTTTCGTAAAAAATATCATTAAAGATTACTTGTTATGTTCAGAAAGAAAAGAAAGAACATATTCAATTCCAAGATATGTCTTTTTTTTTTTAATGAAATTATGACAATTCAAGTTGAATACGAATTCATAAGTCATTACTCATTCGAATAATTTCGTAAATCAGAGTAAGACATCTAAACGTATAATCTCATGCTCAATTAATTGATTTTATCAACTTGGTTAAGTAAAAAATATGTTTGTCGATCAATTTTATTATATCGATTTAATGGGATAAAAAAAAAGAGCTTAATTCATGGTTCAATGTCCTAAACATTTTTATCTTAACAACTTAATCTTAACATTGTGCAATTTCTCATCAATTCCCTCTTGATGAAAATTTTTGGTTGAAAATATTAATGAGCTTGATTTCTGATTCCTTAAGGTTATCGAAGAATAAAATATAGATGTCAACCAAAAATATTAAAGTTTCAATTTCATAAAAAAATATCCAACACAAAAATGAACATATTGAGTATTTTATACTTATTCACGCCACTTTTATCTTACAAATGAAATATGAACTACATAGCAGAGGTCGATGAGTACGCAAGCTGTGGGTCAAAAGGAGTCGAAATAAATCCAACCCTAATTGGTCAATAACACTACTTGATTTATGTCATTCATCAACTTGAGCATAATTTAATTGGTCAATAAAAAGTTACTAAACGTTAATGTTTCATTCCAGTTTGATTGTATTGGATTTCAGAAATATTTGATCTCAGCTTGATTTTATTAAAAATAAAAATTAAATATGTAAATTAAATAAAATTTTACCTCTCTACTATTTGTAACAATCTAAACCTATGTCCGTGAGTTTGGCTATTAAAGGTTTTGGTTGTTACAAATGATATTAAAGTCAAACACCAGACAATGTGTTAGTGTGGACGAACCATTCCTTATAAGAGTATGGAAACCTCTCTTGAACGTTTTAAAATCGTGAGGCTGACGAATCATAACGTGTCAGCAATGTGTTAGCGAGGACGAACCATTCCTTATAAGCGTATGGAAACCTCTCTTAAACGTTTTAAAATCGTGAGAGTGACGAATCATAACATGTCAAAGCGTCCAATATCTGCTAGCGATGAGTTTTGACTGTTATAGATTTCTTCTATTTTTGCGTGTTACAATACGTAAGGTGAAAGAAAGGTTTGAATCTTCGCCCACACTTTTTAAATTTTGATTTTGTTTTGATTATTTCATTCTTGATAATTATGCCTATTTTTCTTTTGGTTTAATGTGAATACAAAATTGATAAGCAAAGAACAATTTATAACTCTACCTGGGGAGAAAATATAGAAAATGCAATCGTCTAGTTTTTGTTTAAGTTTAATTAAAAATAACACAGCTTGGTTTTTTTATCTCCATAAAAAATAGCAAATTAACAAGATTTGATATATATAGCTATGCAACACACCTGGATACCCAATCCGACCTCAAAATATTCATAGCAGGATATTAACCTTAAATTACCTTCCTAAACAGGATTAAGTGTTTGTTCGAACACTAAATTTTTTTAGCTATATAATGAACCAAAACTCAAATAGTTAAACATCAACAAAAGAGCCACGAGTATCTAAAAAAAATGAAGCCTCTAACCAGCTTATGTTTTATCTTATTGTTTACATTGGAATCAAGCATTATTATTAACACATGTTTTGGAGGATCTAAGATACAAGTGGTAGACAGGAAATGGCAAGATATAGGGAGCGAATGGAAAGTGACTATTTATAATTTTCAAACGAATTCAGTTCTAAATGCTCATTGTAAGTCAAGAAACGACGATTTGGGCGTGCGCGTTTTGGAGAAGCAAACCGAATTCAACTGGAGCTTTAAAATAAATTTTTGGCAGACGACTTTGTTTTGGTGCAACTTTAATAGTTTGAATGGACACAATTCATTTGAGGTTTTTTGGACAGAGAAACGGTATTGGCTTTCTGAACGATGTGATTTTAAAAACTGCATTTGGGGAGCTTTTGATGATGGATTTTACTTGAAAGATATTCCTTTCGATAGTTATGAATTGGTACACCCTTGGAAAAAATGAAGTAAAATCTCCCTCACTCATTTTTCTCCCACAAAACCTTTTTTTTTTCTTTTACGTTTGATTGCTTACACATGTAACAATTCAATAGATGTTGCGAGTCCTTATAGACCTAAGATGTTGTATTTTTTTAAGTCTAATAAAAATGGGAGGAATCTTTTGAGATTTTCGAGTTCTTTTGATGTTGATAATTTTGTTGGGTTTCAAGTTTCTACTTGTAACGATCCATGTCCAAGATTCGAAATCTTGATTTGGCACTTAATGACCCTAGCATTTCCCTGACGATATGGTCAGTTTACTTACTTGTCGCTTCCAAAAGTGAAAACTATCTCTACATGTTATTTTATGTAAATGATCGTTTCTTTTAAGTTCAATAGTTGGGGGAAAATTTCAAAACTCTAACTTTTTGATATCTGTGTTTGATTTAGAGGAGCATATCCTTAAGGTCAAAGAGAAATACGAGTTGAAATTTAACGAGAATTTGTGACGGACAACATTATTTTGGTGCAATTTTAGCAGCAAATTTAGGCCGACTTGATTTGAAGTTTTTTGGCCAGAGAAAGGACATTGGCTTTCGGAACGATGCGCCAATACTGACTGTATTTGGGCCCTTGAAGATAAGGGCTTTTCCTTATTTAATATTCGGACACAAACATACGAGTTCATTCATCCATGAAATTCTTAAACAAAATCATCACCTTTGCTTTACTTTACAACAAATCTCTATGTTGTGTGCTTCTTATTATTCTATAGTAAAATTGAACTCCGTCAATTCTTTTTAATCTATTAGTTTTAATCGAGATCGCGAAATAAAGCTGTGTTATTTTTAATAAAACAATAAAAGAAAACATAATGTAATGATCCGACTTTCTAAATGCTAACAAAG
Source organism: Cucurbita ficifolia (assembly GCA_033971965.1). Taxonomy (NCBI): domain Eukaryota; kingdom Viridiplantae; phylum Streptophyta; class Magnoliopsida; order Cucurbitales; family Cucurbitaceae; genus Cucurbita; species Cucurbita ficifolia. The sequence goes on from CM066963.1 coordinate 10,716,348, forward strand.
ATCTTTTTATAAAATATTGAAAATAGTATATTTTTTTATTGTACTTTCAATGTATAAATTTTTTAATGATTATATAAATATGGTTCATCACACACGATAAAAAAAAATGAAACACAAACAAATTCTAAATCGATAAAAAAAATGTAATATGATGAGTCTCAGTGTGATTTTGTTGTTTATTTTTGCATCAACTTTCAATATCTTCATATATTATTTATCTATTTTTCTATCATTTAATGAGAAGAAAAAATAATAATAAACATAGTTAAAAGAACTATTTATAATAAGAAGAAAATATAGAAAATGCAACGGTCTAGTTTGTGCTTTCCTTTTTGTTTAATTAAAAATAACACAGATTTATGTTTCTATCTTAATAAAAAATAGCGAATCCAAAAGAATTGATATTTATAACTATGCAACACATATGGATATCCAACTTCAAAACGTTCATAGCATTTAATATTTTTCATAGATATTAACATTAAATTACCTTCCCGAACAGGATTAAGAGCTTGTTCAACACCGTTTTTTTTTTTTTTTGCTATATAATGAACCAAAATTCAAATGGGTAAGCATCAACAAAGAGCCCGAAGTATTAAAGAAAAAAATGAAACCTCTAACTAGCTTATGTTATATCTTATTGTTTGCTTTGGAATCAAACATTATTATTAATACATGTTTGGCAGGATCCAAGATACAAGCGGTAGGGAGCAAATGGCAAGCACCAGGAAGCAAATGGCAAGTGATTATTTACAATTTTCAAACAAATTCAGTTTTAAATGTTCATTGCAAGTCAAAAGACGATGATTTGAGCGCGCGCGTTTTGGAGAAGGAAGCCCACTTCGATTGGAGCTTTAAAATAAACTTTTGGCAATCGACTTTGTTTTGGTGCAACTTTAATAGTTTGAATGGACATGCTTCAGTTGAGGTTTTCTGGCCAGAGAAATCGGATTGGCTTTCTAAACGATGTGACTTCAAACAATGTATTTGGGCAGCTTATAACAGTGGACTTTACTTGAAAAATATTCCTACGGAGGAGTTTGAATTGGTACACCGTTGGAAAAAAATGAAGTAAAATCTCACTCACTCGTTTTGCTCCCACAAAACCTACTTTTTTTTTCTTTTATGTTTGATTGCTTAAACATGTAATAATCTGTTGGGTTTCTTTACCGACCCAAGATGTTGTATTTTTGACGTCTAATAAAAGTGGGAGGAGTGTTTTTTTTTCTTTTGTTTTAAATCCACGTTACTCCTAGCTTGAGTGAAAACTATCTCTATAGACCAACATGAGTTCTTCGAGCATGTTTTGTCTTCACTCACATCTTTGTTACGAAAATTCTCAAGAGGTCACCCAATATAAAATTACTCTAAGTAAATGAAGCTTAATCTCGGAGTTTCTATGATTGAGCCACCAATGGTGCACCTTGTTGATATAGGTAATAACTTTCAATTTTTTTAAAGTCTTTCTTAGTCATTAATACTCTAAATCGCTCTCATTGGGATGTAATCCTGGCTCATTCATTCATGTATATCTATTTTACTCCCGTATCACACTACTCAAAACACTTTCATTATTGAAGAATAGTTGTGGGTTTAAACTAGAAAGGGTAGCAATTTAGGACGAAAATAAAATATGTATAATAATTAAAAATGTGAAGATTAGGATAAAAAAAAAGGATATATGCAAAGAACTTAGGTCCGTTTTCCTTTAAAAAAAAATTATGGATAATTGCAAGTTTCTAATCGAAACCAACCAACTCGCAAAACATTTTTTTTTTGGTAAAAATTATCATTAATGATTACTTGTTCTGTTCATAAAGAAAAGAAAAAACGTGTTCTCGATTACTAACGTCATATTTAATGAAACAATTTTATTGAATATCAAGGTCTTAATTTTATTGAAAAATTTCAAGGTCTCCATTTCGTTCAAGGTCTTGATTTTAGCAAAGAATAAATCACTAACGTCAACATGAATATCAAAGTCTCGATTTTATTGAAAAATTTCCCGAAACAAAATAGAAAGGAGTTGGGAGAAGTTTATGATTGGCTTGGAGAGAAAAAAAGAGATAAATAAAGCTTTAACCTAACAAACAAACACTCTTAATATCCATTTAGTTTTTTCGTTTCTCTTTTAATAGCTTTTTACGTGAAAATCTATTTTTAAAAGTTGTAAAACGTATGTTTGTTGTAGTACAATGATTATATATATATGGTTTAAAAGGATCAAAATGAAAATACAATCAGAATGAAGTCTATGAATAATATCTATATGATTTTGTTGATCACTTTTGCATCAACTTCTAATGTTTTCACTTGTTTTGCACGACAAATTCCAAATTCAATTTGGAAACTGACGATTCTTAACGATCAAGACGTACCTCTATTGGCCCATTGCAAGTCAAAAGACGACAATTTAGGTACATAAGGGTGTTGCACCATAAAAAACTATATTATTTTATTGATATCTAAATTTATGGAATTGATAATTTTTTTTTCAATTGAATTTGTGCCCATTTGACATAACTTTTTTATTTAGGAGAGCATATTCTTAAGTCAGATCAGGGATACAGTTGGAAATTTAGAGAGAATTTGTTGGTGACAACATTGTTTTGGTGCAACTTTAAAAGCAATTATGGGAAGCTTTCGTTCGAGATTTTTTGGCCAGAGCATGGAAATTGGCTTGAAGAACGATGCAAAAATTTTCACTGCATCTGGGGTGCAGATGAGAATGGTTTTCATTTGTATAATGGTAAAACAAATTTATGGGAGTTCATTCATCCCTGGACTTCTTAGACAAAACCATCACCTTCGCTTACAAAACCATCAAATCTTTTCTTTTCTGTACAAGTTGTGACATGCTTGCTGTAATGCTATTATAATAAAATATTGTAATGCTATTATAATAAATTGCTGTAATACTATTCTAATAAAAAGTCTATTAATCGTTTGAATTCTCAATTATATGGAAACTTTTAATAAAAAAAAAGAGTACATGTCAATAAAGTATTATAGTTGTTATCGAAGAATAAAATATAGACGTTAACTTGAATATCAAAGTCTTGATTTTGCACAAAAATGAAGTAAATTTGAAAATATATACCCAAAACTAAATTAAAACCTAAAAATAAATGTATGTAACCCTAGAAAGTTAGAAAAAAAGTTGGATTTAAGTTTGATTTTATTAAGAATAAAAATATAGTAGGTAAATTAAATAAAATTTTAGGTTGGTAGAAATGGTGGTTGACAAGTCTTATAATGTATTTTTTTGTTTCCCGTTTCCTCTACCATTTGCAACGGTCCAAGCCCACTATTGGTGAGTTTTGGTTGTTACGAATGATATCATAGCCGCACACCATGTGATGTGTTAGCGTGAATTGTGGGATGGATGTGAGACCTCACATCAGATGGAGAAGAGAACGAAACATTTTTTATAAATGTGTGAAATCCTTTCCTAACACATGAGGCTAATGCCTATATGTAACCGACCCAACGATATGTAACGAACTAGAGTAGACAAGGCTAGAGTTGTTACCGATCTTCTTTTTGTGTGTTAAAATATGTGGGTGGAAGATTTGATCGTGTGACCACACTTTTAAATTTTATTTTATTTTTGCTATATAATGAACCAAAACTCAAATGGTTAAGCATCAACAAAAGAGCCTCGAGTATCTAAAAAAAATGAAGTCTCTAACCAGCTTCTGTTATATCTTATTGTTTGCTTTAGAATCAAGCATTATTATTAACACATGTTTTGCACGATCCAAGATACAAACGGTAGGGAGCAATTGGCAACAAGTAGGGAGCAAATGGAAAGTGGCTATTTACAATTATCAAATGAACTCAATTTTAAATACTCATTGCAAATCAAAAGACGACGATTTGAGCAGACGCGTTTTGGAGAAGGAAGCCCACTTCGACTGGAGCTTCCGAATAAACTTTTGGCAAACAACTTTGTTCTGGTGCAACTTTAATAGTTTGAATGGATATAATGCATTTGAGGTCTTTTGGCCAGAGAGAAAGTATTGGCTTTCTCTACGATGCAACTTATTATTTTTAAGAGTGAAAACTATCCCCACAAACTAACATGAGTCCTTTCAGCATGTTTTGTTCTCATTCACATGTTTGCTACGAAAATTCTCAAGAGATCACCCAACATAAAATTGTTCAAACCAAAGCACACTTAATTTCGGAGTTCCTATGATTGACCACCAAAAAGAAAGGTGCACGTTGTTGATATAGGTAGTAACTTTCAATTCTTTTTAAGTTTTTCTTAGTCATCTATACTCTAGATCGCTCTCATTCGGATATAATCCCAGTTCATTTATGTACCCCTCTTTTACTACGGTATCACACTACTCAAGACCCTTTCATTATTGAGGAATATTTGTGGGTTTAAAAAAGGTAAATATTTAGGACGAAAAGAAAATATGTATAATAATTTAAAAGGGGAAGGTTAGGATCATAAAACGGATATATGCAAAGAACTAAGGTCAATTTTCATTAAAAAAGAATGATGGTCAATTGCAACTTTCTAATCTGAAGCCAGCCAACTCGCACAACATTTTTCGTAAAAAATATCGTTAAAGATTACTTGTTATGCTCAAAAAGAAAAAACAAAAAACATGTTTTGTTCCAAGATATGTCATTTTATGCTCACGGTATCTTACAATTATTTCAAATTTGTTAGGGAATTAGCGCCATTTCAAACCGTATTAAAGGAAGATTATTATTATCATGTTGGAATAGAGAGTTAAAAGTAGGATGCTATGATGTTGGAAAATTTCGACCATACTCGTAAAATATTATTGTTCCATAAAATTAATCGAGAATATACATTTATATTGAAAACTCTTAAATTTTGGTATTTATAGTTTCATTTATTATGAAATTATGACGGTTCACCATAATAAGCTTTAATCTCTAATTAGGAATTCCAATTCACTAGTCACCATTCGTTTTATCATTTATAATCTCATAAATTAGAGTAAGGCATCTAAACATACAATTTCGTGTTCAACTGATTGATTCTATCAACTTTGTTCGATAAAAACATGCTTATCGATCAATTTTATTATATCAGTTTAGTTGAATTGTTGGTGAACCAGCTACGCTATTGTCCTCTACCTTAAAAAAAGTAGGATAGGTGCACCAGAAATTTTTTCTATACTTAAAGAAAAAAAAAATTAAAAGTTGTGATTTTTTTAACAAAATCGTTTTTAGAACAACCTCGGTAACCTTAATATTCTAAGAAATCATTAAAACGTTTCCATAAATATGATGATCGAAGTTATCACCATTCATTGCAAAAGAAAACAAAATGAAAAGCCTAAAACCATTATGTATGGCTTTGTTGGTCGTTTTTGCTTTAAGCTTCATCAAGCAATCATTTGGATCGCCATTTCCTTTTAGTACTTGGACAGTGATCATTATAAACCATCAATCGAAGGTACAACTGAATGTTCACTGTAAATCTGGTGACGATGATTTAAGTGCACATACTCTCAAAGTTGGAGATGATTATCGTTGGAAATTCAAAGAGAATTTTTTGGGAACGACTCGTTTTTGGTGCACTTTTGATAGCCAAAATGGCCACTTGACCTTTGATGTGTTTTGGCCCGAGGGGGAGCACAGCACTTATCTTATAGATAGATGTGGCTTTGGGAAATGCATTTGGGTTGTAAAAGATGATGGAATTTACTTGAAGAACGACCCGAAAAATACGTATGAGCTCACACATAAATGGAAATGATTTGGCTGAGTTCTTACAGCTTTATCAAATGAATAACTACCTCAAATCTCTACACACATGTAACCTTGTTCATAGTAGTATGAATAAGATTTGAGGCCAATAATGAGTTTCTTCGTGACAACTCTTGTTAAACAATATATATCTATTTACAAAATAATGGATGGGGACGGAAAATATAATCTTGTCCCCACTCCATTTAACTAACGAAGAAATTTTTTTGTCACCACTCTCTACCTCATTCTCAATTTAAACAAAAAACTTAACCTAGTTCGAGGCGAATCTCACGAGTTAAAGTGAAAACACGTTACAAAGTTCAATATTTTCTATATTTTTTTTAAAAAAAAGTATGTACTCTATTTGCATACCTTTTTCTTTTTCCTTGGTTTCAAAAATTATCAATTTTAATTATTGAATGTTCCAAGAAAAATAAGTTTTTATCTGGACATTTCTTAAAAAAAAGGTTCGAGTTATAATCCAGAACGAATTTATTTATATATTTAGAAAAAAAATGATCAATGTTACCATGCCATATTTATTTTATGATTAAAAATGATTACGATTGAAAATCCTCTAGAATTTTCAAAGGTCTATGTTAGGATCCATTGTCATAATATAAAAAGACGAGATTCATAATAAGATAAGCTGGTGTTGTATATATAAATGGTACGTGTTTGACTAAGCTTTCCATATACAAAATTCATAACGATTATATTATAAATTGTTCATTTTATATAATTGAAAAATGAAACACAAACAAATCTAAGTCGATCCACAAATGAAGGCTATGAATAATTTGTCGGCGATTTTGCTGTTTACTTTTGTTTTAACTTTTAATGTCTTCATTTATTTTGCCCAACAATCTCCGGGATCGGTTTGGAGAGTGACAATTGTTAGCTATGTGAAAACTAATACTCTAGACATCCATTGCACGTCTGAAGACAATGATTTAGGTAAGTGCGGTGTTGCACATTGACAAATTATTCAATGAAACCATATATTTTTATTGTTCGATTAGAAGTATAATACTTTTATTATATGGTTTAGTTATAGAAAAAAAATTAAAAGTTGTGATTTTATTTAGAATACATATAAAATTTAATGAAAATTTTCTATATTTATTTTACGATAAGATCAAATTAAAGACTTAGATCACGTAAATATTATGGATCTGCGATCGTTTTCCATTAATAACAAAATTGTTTATAGAACAACCTCGGTAACCTTACTCAATATTCCAAGAAATCATTAAAACATTTCCATAAATATGATGAACCCTAATTCCATTATATAATGAGAGAGATTTCTTTTAGAAATTAGTGAGAGTGAGAGGCCAAAAACAAAATGAAAGGCCTAACGCCATTATGTATGGCTTTGTTTGTCGTTTTTGCTTTAAGTTTCGTCAAGCAATCATTCGGATCGCCAATTCCTTTTAGTACTTGGAGAGTGATCATTATAAACCAACAATCGAAGGCACAGCTTAATGTTCACTGTAAATCTGGTGATGATGATTTAAATGCACAGACTCTCAAAGTTGGAGATGACTATGGCTGGAAATTCAAAGAGAATTTGTGGGGAACGACTCGTTTTTGGTGCACTTTTGATAGCCAAAATGGCCACTTGACCTTTGATGTGTTTTGGCCCGAGGGGGAGCACAGCACTTGGCTTTTAGACAGATGTGGCTTGGGAAAATGCATTTGGGTTGCAAAAGATGATGGAATTTACATGAAGAACGACCCGGTAAATACGTATGAGCTCATACATAAATGGAAATGATTTGGCTGAGTTCTTAGAGCTTTATCAAATGAATAGCTACTTCAAATCTCTACACACATGTAACCTTGTTTGTAGTATTATGAATAAGATTTGAGGCCAATAATGAGTTTCTTGGTATGTAAAAGTTCGTGTTACCAAGTAAAGAAATAAAAGCAAGAAATATATATTTATAGAGATGTCCATGGAGCAGAGTAGGGATGGAGAAGACTGTCTCCTATTTCAATCCTCATCTCCGTAAAATCTGTCATTTATTTTTGCGAGGATTCTCGATGAAAATTTTGCCATGGTCATTTTCCATATTTTTATATATTTTATAAAAACATATATTTATTTAAAAAACTAAGCGAAAACACGTTAAATCCAATACTAGGATAAAACATGCTGGAATGACTCATGTTGGCATGTGGGGATAGTTTTCACTCCTTATTTCACTATCTCTACAGACCAACATGAGTCATTCGTGCATGTTTTGTCCTCACTCACATATTTGCTACGAAAATTCTCAAGAGCTCACCCAACATAAAATTTCTCAAACCAAAGCACACTTAATCTCGGAGTTCCTATGATTGACCACCAAAAAGGGAGGTGCACCTGTTGATATAGGTAGTAACTTTCAATTATTTTTAAGTTATTCTTAGTCATCTATACTTTGGATCGCTCTCATTCGGATGTAATCTCAGTTTATTCATGTACCTCTCTTTTACTCCGGTATCACACTACTCAAGACCCTTTCATTATTGAGAAATATTTGTGGGTTTGAACTAGAAAAGATAACAATTTAAGACGAAAAGAAAATATGTATAATAATTTAAAAGGAGAATGTTAAGATCATAAAATATATATATGCAAAGAACGAAGGTCAATTTTCCTTATAAAAATGATGGTCAATTGCAACTTTCTAATCTCAAGCCAGTCAATTCACACAACATTTTTTTAGTAAAAAATAAATTTAAAGATTACTTGTTATTGCTAAAAAAGAAAAAACATGTTATTTTCTAAGATATGTCATTTTATGCTCACCGTCTCTTACAATGATTTCAAATTTGTTTGGGAATTGGCCACATTTCAAATTGTATTAAAGGAGGATTATTATTATCACGTTGGAATAGAGAGTTAAAATAGGATGCTAAGGTTCACCATAATCAGTCTTAATCTCAAATCAGGAATTCGAATTCACAAGTTACCATTCGTTCTATCATTTATAATCTTATAAATTAGAGTAAGGCATCTAAACATACAATTTCATGTTCAACTTATTGATTCCGTAAAAACATGTTTATCGATCAATTTTATTATATCGGTTCAGTTGAATTGTTGGTGAACCGAACAATACTTAAAAAAAAGTAGGATGGACTTACCAGAGATTGTTTCTATACTTAGAAAAAAAAAATTAAAAGTTGTGATTTTTTTGTTAGAATACATATAAAATTTAATGAAAAATTTCTACATTTATTTTATGATATGATCAATTTAAAGGCTTAGATCACGTAAATATTACAGATCTGGGATCGTTTTCTATTAATAACAAAATTGTTTTTAGAACGACTTCGATTACCTTACTCAATATTCCAAAAAATCATTAAAACATTTCTATAAATGTGATGAACCTAATTCCATTATATAATGAGAGAGATTTCTTTTAGAAATTAGTGAGAGTGAGAAGCCAAAAACAAAATGAAAGGCCTAACACCATTATGTATGGCTTTGTTGGTCGTTTTTGCTTTAAGCTTCATCCAACAATCATTTGGATCACCAATTCCTTTTAGTACTTGGAGAGTGATCATTATCAACCATCAATCGAAGGCACAACTTAATGTTCACTGTAAATCTGGTGATGATGATTTAAATGTACATATTCTCAAAGTTGGAGATGATTATGGCTGGCAATTCAAAGAGAATTTTTGGGGAACGACTCGTTTTTGGTGCACTTTTGATAGCCAAAATGGCCACTTGACCTTTGATGTGTTTTGGCCCGAGGGGGAGCACAGCACTTAGCTTTTAGATAGATGTAACTTGGGAAAATACATTTGGATTGCAAAAGATGATGGAATTTACATAAAGAACGACTCGAAAAATACGTATGAGTTTATACATAAATGGAAATGATTTGGCTGAATTCTTAGAGCTTTATTAAATGAATAGCTACTTCCAATCTCTATACACGTGTAACCTTGTTTGTAGTACTATGAATAAGATTTGAGGCCAATAATGAGTTTGTGAGTCCAATAATGAGTTTCTGAGTGACAACTCTCGTTAAACAATGTATTCTTTTTTAAAAGTTAATGCTAGAAATGCAAGTAATTTCTTACTTACTGTGTGAAAACTGAAAGAGTTCCCGTGTTTATTTATCGAGTAATGAAATAAAAGAAAGAAATATGTATTTATAGAGATGTCCATGAAGCAGAGTAGTAGTAATCGAGAAGGTTGTCTCCTATTTCAATCCCCATCTTCATAAAATTTGTTATTTCTTTTTGCGAGGATTCTCGATGAAAATTTTCGGATGCTCGTTTTCCATATTTTTATATATTTTATAAAAATATATATTTATTTAAAAAATTAATGGATGGGGACGGGAAATATAATATTGTCCCCACTCCATTTAACTAACTAAAAAAATCTGTCACCACTCCCTCCCTCATTCTTCATTTAAACGAAAATTTTCACATAATTCGAGACTAATCCCACCGATTAAAGCGAAAACACGTTACAAAGTTCAAAATTTTCTATATTTAAAAAATAAAAAAAATTGTGATTTTTTTAGAATATGAGGATTATCCATATTTTTCTTCTAATAGAAATCCTCGAAAAATAAAATAATTAGGAGCAGAGGAAGCTATGTACTCTATTCACGTACCTTTTTTTCGTTCTTTTTGAAAATTATGAATTTTAACCATAGAATGTTTGGAGAGAAATAAGTTTGTATCTCGACTTTCGTAAAAAAAAGTTCGAGTTATAATCCAGAAATGCTTCATGTACATATTTAGAAAAAAAACGCTATCAATGTTACCATTTTCATCCACTCTTAAAATGTTGCCATATATATTTTATGATGGAAAATGATTACGATTGGAAATTCATAGAGAATTTTCGGGGTCTATGTTAGGATCCATTGTCATAATAAAAAGACGAGATTCATAATAAGATTAGCTGGCGTTGTATATATAAATGGTATGTGTTTGACTAAGCTTTCCATATACAAAATTCATAACGATTATATATAAAATGTTCATTCTACCTAATTGAAAAATGAAACACAAACAAATCTAAGTCGATCCAGAAATGAAGTCTATGAATAGTCTCTCGGTGATTTTGCTGTTTACTTTTATTTCAACTTTCAATGTCTTCATTTGTTTTGCCCAACAATCTTTGGGATCAGTTTGGAGAGTGACAATTGTTAGCTACGTGAAAACTAATACTCTAGACATCCATTGCACGTCTGAAGACAACGATTTAGGTAAGTACGCATGTTGGCAAATTTTCAATGAGACAATAGATTTGTAATGTTTGATTAGAAGTATAGTTCTTTTAGTTCGATGTTAAAAATTTTAAGGGTTAAATTGCAATTTCTAAGTAGCTTGATTGTTTTTTTTTTATTATTATTAAAAAAAGTAGTGTGGAGGCTGGTTCAAACCTTTGACATTTTGATCTATACGTAGGTTGTCTTGTCTTGTTGATAGACTTAAATTGATATTTAGGAAAGGATTTATTAAATTAAAATTTGGTCCTTTTTCTAAATTGAAGTTGAGCCTTTCTCACATAAATTTATGATTTAGGTATTCGATCCCTTAAACTGAAAGAGGAATGCTATTGGGAATTTAAGGAGAATTCGTTGCAGATAACATCGATTTCATGTGACTTTAACAGTGACGTAGGGCGAGCATCGTTCCAAGTTTTTTTTACGGAGAAAGAACACTAGTTTTCCAACCGATGCAACAATTCAAACTGCATTTGGGCTGTTGATGAAAAGGGTTTTTTCTTGTTTAACATTCAAACACAGGCATTCGAGAAAATTCATGATTGGAATTCTTAGAAAAAACCACCACCTTTGTTGTAATCCACACCAAAGTTGTGTGCTCTCTATAATAAAAACATGTCTTTAAACATTGGAGTTTTCGATTATATGGAAGTTTTTAACATGAAAAGACATAGGTGTCGGTAAAATATTCCATTCCAACGTGAATATCTCTGTCTTTAATTCATGGATAAATATCTAAACTAAACGGAATAACGTTTAAATTTTAAGGAACACAACGGTATAAAACACTTAAGTTCAAATTTGTTCAATGTTTGAAAAAAAAAATTGTGATTTTTTTAGAATATATATTAAAGTGCTAATTCTATGAGGTACCAACTGGTATCATTTCGAGTATTTTTTTTTCATCTCTCCTCTCCAATCCGTTCCCTAGGCGCTATGAAATGGAGCTTTTACTTCGCCTATCATATGTATTGACTTGGTTTCGTGCAGAATCAAGAAAGTATTCTGACGGGCTTGTGCGTGTAGGAAGGGAAGACCAACTCCTTCTCCAGTTTCTTCTATTTTGTTTCTCAAAATTTTTCAATAAAATCGAGACCTTGATATTCATGTTGACGGTAGTAATTTATTCTTCGCTAAAATCAAGACCTTGAATGAAATCGAGACCAAGAAATTTTTCAATAAAATCAAGACCTTGATATTCGATAAAATCATTTCATTAAGTATGACGTTAGTAATCGAGAACATGTTTTTTTTTTTCTTTAGGAGCAGAACAAGTAATCTTTAATGATAATTTTTACGAAAAAAAATGTTTTGCGAGTTGGCTGGTTTCGATTAGAAACTTGCAATTAACCAAAAAAATTTTAAAGGAAAATTGACCTAAGTTCTTTGCATATATCTGGTTTTTTTTTATCCTAACCTTCCCATTTTCAATTATTCCTCAATAATGAAATGGTTTTGAGTAGTGTGATACCCGAGTAAAATAGGGATACATGAATGAATGAACCAAGATTACATCTGAATGAGAGCGATTTAGAGTATTAATGACTAAGAAAGACTTTAAAAAAATTGAAAGTTACTACCTATATCAACAAGGTGCACCATTGGTGGCTCAATCATAGAAACCCCGAGATTAAGCGTGATTTGCTTAGAGTAATTTTATATTGGGTGACCTCTTGAGAATTTTCGTAGCAAAGATGTGAGTGAAGACAAAACATGCCGTAAGAACTCATGTTAGTCTATATTTCTTTCTTTTATTTCTTTACTTAGTAAATAAATACACGAACTTTTTCATTTTTCACACCGTAAGTAAGAGATTACTTGCACTTCTAACATTAACTTTTAAAACTGAATCCATTTATGTGTGTAGAGATTTGAAGTAGTTATTCATTTGATAAAGCTCTAAGAACTCAACCAAATCATTTCCATTTATGTATAAACTCGTACGTATTTTTCGAGTCATTCTTCATGTAAATTCCATCATCTTTTGCAACCCAAATGCATTTTCCCAAGTTACATCTATCTAAAAGCCAAGTGTTGTGCTCCCCCTCGGGCCAAAACACATCAAAGGTCAAGTGGCCATTTTGGCTATCAAAAGTGCACCAAAAACGAGTCGTTCCCCAAAAATTCTCTTTGAATTGCCAGCCATAATCATCTCCAACTTTGAGAGTATGTGCACTTAAATCATCATCACCAGATTTACAGTGAACATTAAGTTGTGCCTTCGATTGATGGTTGATAATGATCACTCTCCAAGTACTAAAAGGAATTGGCGATCCAAATGATTGCTGGATGAAGCTTAAAGCAAAAACGACCAACAAAACCATACATAATGGTGTTAGGCCTCTCATTTTGTTTTTGGCTTCTCACTCTCACTAATTTCTAAAAGAAATCTCTCTCATTATATAATGGAATTAGGGTTCATATTTATGGAAATGTTTTAATGATTTCTTGAAATATTGAATAAGGTGACCGAGGTTGTTCTAAAAACAATTTTGTTATTAACGGAAAACGATTGCATATCATAATATTTACGTGATCTAAGCCTTTAAATTGATCTTATCATAAAATGAATATATAAAATTTTCATGTATTCTAACAAAAAAAAAAAAAAATCACAACTTTTAATTTTTTTTTCGAAGTATAGAAAAAATTTCTGGTGAGTCCGTCCTATTTTTTTTTTAAGTATTGTTTGGTTCATCAACAATTCAACTAAACCGATATAATAAAATTGATCGATAAACATGTTTTTACGGAATCAATAAATTGCACATGAAATAGTATGTTTAGATGTCTTACTCTAATTTATGAGATTATAAATGATAGAACGAATGGTGACTCGTGAATTCGAATTCCTGATTTGAGATTAAGGCTCATTATGGTGAACCATCATAATTTTATAAAAAATGAAAACTATAAATGCTAAAATTTAAGAATTTTCAATATAAATGTATCTTCTCGGTTGATTTTATGGAACAATAATACTTTACGAGTATGTTCGAAATTTTCCAACATCATAGCATCCTACTTTAACTCTCTATTCCAACATGATAATAATAATCCTCCATTAATACTGTTTGAAATGTCGTTCATTCTCAAACAAATTTGAAATCATTGTAAGAGACCGTGAGCATAAGATGACCGGAACATGTTTTTTCTTTTCTAGCATAACAAGTAATCTTTAACCTTATTTTTTACGGGAAAAAAAAAAGTTGTGCCAATTGGCTACCTTCATATTAGAAAGTTGCAATTGACCATCATTTCTTTAAGGAAAATTAACCTCAAATCTTTGCATATATCTCTTTTATGATCCTAACATTCCCCTTTTAAATTATTATACATATTTTCATTTGATCATAAATTGTTACCTTTTCTAATTTAAACCCACAAATATTCCTCAATAATGAAGAGGTCTTGAGTAGTGTGATACCGGAGTAAAAGAGGGGTATATGAATGAACTGGGATTACATCCGAATGAGAGCAATGCAGAGTATAGATGACAAGGAAAAGCTTAAAAATAATTGAAAGTTACTACCTATATCAACAGGTGCACCTTCCTTTTTGGTGGTCAATCATAGGAACTCTGAGAGTAAGTGTGCTTTGGTTTGAGCAATTTTATGTTGGGTGATCTCTTGAGAATTTTTATAGCAAACATGTGTGTGAGGATAAAATATGCTGGAATGACTCATATTGGTCTGTGCGGATAGTTTTCACTCTTAGAAATAAGGATAAAGCTGTATTATTTTTAATTAGCATCAATTATCAATTATCTCAAGCAAATTAAGGCAGAGTTATAAATGGTTCTTTTAACTATATTTATCATTTTTTTATTTACATTAAATGGAAGAAAAGTTGATAAGGAGAATAAGAAGATCACGTTAGTATGATAAAAACATAATCAAAATTTAAAAGTCACACGTTCAAATCTTTCACCCACATATTTTAATACATACAAAAAGAAGATCGGTAACAACTCTAGCCTTGACTACTCTGGTTCGTTACGTATCATTGGGTCCGATCAGTCTCATGGTTTTAAAATACGTCTAACACATAACATGATGTCTGGCTTTGATATCATTTGCAACAACCCCACCAATAGTAGGCTTGGACTCTTGCAAAGACTTGTCATTCACCACCATTTCTACAAAGGTAAAATTTTCGTCTTTGCCGTACTACTTGTGGGAAGCCTAACTCAGGAATATTAGTTGATTTAAACTGAAAATATAACAAATTAAAACCTTTTTGTGTTTTATATTATAATCTAATTTGGGTTTGATTTGGGTTTTTTTTTTTTTTTTTTTTTTTTTGTGGAAAAGTTTCAACTTTTTTTTCTATGCCCGAAATACATTTATATTTAGGGTTTGGTGTATATATTTTCCAATTTACTTTTGATATTTTTTATAAAATCGAGACTTTGATGTTCAAGTTGAAGTCTATATTTTATTCTCCGATAACAATTATAATACTTTATTGACATATACTCCTTTATATTAAAAGTTTCTATATAATTGAGAATTCAAACGATTAATAGACTTTTTATTAGAATAGTATTACAGCAAGCACATCACAACTCGTGCAGAACATAAAAGATTTGATGGTTTTGTAAGGCGAAGGTGATGGTTTTGTCTAAGAAGTCCAGGGATGAATGAGCTCCCATAAATTTGTTTTACCATTATACAAATGAAAACCCTTCTCATCTGCACCCCAAATGCAGTGAAAATTCTTGCATCGTTCTTCAAGCCAATTTCCATGCTCTGGCCAAAAAACCTCGAACGAAAGCTTCCCGTAATTACTTTTAAAGTTGCACCAAAACAATGTTGTCACCAACAAATTCTCTCTAAATTCCCAACTGTATCCCTGACTTGACTTAAGAATATGCTCTCCTAAATAAAAAAGTTATGTCAAATATTATCAATTCCATAAATTTAGATATCAATAAAATAATATAGTTTTTTATGGTGCAACACCCTTATGTACCTAAATTGTCGTCTTTTGACTTGCAATGGGCCAGTAGAGGTACGTCTTGATCGTTAAGAATCGTCAGTTTCCAAATTGAATTTGGAATTTGTCGTGCAAAACAAGTGAAAACATTAGAAGTTGATGCAAAAGTACTCAACAAAATCATATAG
Source organism: Cucurbita ficifolia (assembly GCA_033971965.1). Taxonomy (NCBI): domain Eukaryota; kingdom Viridiplantae; phylum Streptophyta; class Magnoliopsida; order Cucurbitales; family Cucurbitaceae; genus Cucurbita; species Cucurbita ficifolia. The sequence goes on from CM066963.1 coordinate 10,732,471, forward strand.
AGAGTAATCAAAGACTTCATTTTTATTGACTTAGAATTTGTCGGTGTTTCATTTTGGATCCTTTTGAATCATATATATATATAATCATTGTACTACAACAATCATACGTTTTTAATAACTTTTATAAATAGATTTTTACACGCTATTAAAAGAAAAACGGAAAAAATTAAATGGATATTAAAAGTGTTTCTTTGTTAGGTTAAGCTTTATTTAACCGAGCATCACACACAAACAACCAAAAACTTAGGTTAGGCGTGGAGGAAGGGAAGACCAACACTACATAAGCTAAAAGATAACGACAATGAAAACTGTTATTTATCAAGATAGGAATAATCCAATCCCGCAAAAGGTGGATTATTCACTGCTCCAAAACTGACCTGTTTGTCTCTTCCTAAAATCAGACCAGATGGAAATTATGATGAATTGTGAAAAAAATTATTCTCATTAATAAATTACAAAACATATATTTTATGGGCTTATTATAAAGTTATGGTTTTTCATTAAAACATTAAACCATTTCCATGGATAGGATGTACGTTGATTTTAAACAAATTCAATGAATATTCAACTCTAAATAGATCAAGCTTAGCGGTTTATCGATATATAATCTCAACGGCCCTCTAAACTTTTCATGCATAAACCCTAATTTTATTGTGGGAGATCTCTTCAGAAGTTCGTGAGAGTGTGACCTAAAAGAAAATGAAAGGCCTAAACCTAAACCCATTATGTATGGCTTTGTTGGTGTTTGTGTTTTAAGCTTCATGAAGCAATCTTTTGGAGCACCAGTTCTTTTGGTTCTTGGAGAGTGGTCATTATAAATAATCAATCGAAAGCACAACTTAATGTTCATTGTAAATCTCGTGATGATGATTTAAATGTGCATATTATCAAAGTTGGAGATGATTACGATTGGAGTTTCAAAGTGCTCGTTTTTGGTGCACTTTTGATAGCCAAAATGGACACTTGACCTTTGATGTGTTTTGGCCCGAGGGGAACAGCTCTTGACTTTTCAAAAGATGTGGCTATGGGAGTTGCATTTGGATAGCAAAAGATGAAGGAATTTACTTGAAGAATGACCCTCGAAATACGTTTGAACTCATTCATAAATGGAAATGATTTTGATGAGTTTTTAGAGATATCAAACCAATTGCTTGCTTCAAAGCTCTACACATATGCAACTTTCTATGTGATAGTATGAATAAGATTTTGTTAAACATCATCGATTTTCGTGTATTAGTTGAAATCTTTTTATAAATAAATGGTTTACTGCGTGGAAAATGGAAAAACTTCATTTACTTCTGTATGGAAGTGATGCTGTAATATAGGTTTTTCGGGTTTGGTTTAGTGATTTTTACATTGACTCATTAGAGTGGTGCAACAAAAGCGTTGTGGGCCCATAACCCACAGGTCCCAAGATCGAAACCTGGCTCTGATATCGTTTATAACCGCTTAAGCCTATCGCTAGCAAATATTGAAATCATTCATAGCAAAAACGTAACCCTCTCGAAAAGAACTTAAACACTTTCATTTTCGGGCCATTTTCCATAGGTGTACCATTGCACTTTTTTTCTACTTTGAGACGAGAGTCATTAACTCAGAAAAGTTGTATTCTCGTTTTAGTATCATACCAAATTCAATAAAGATTTTTCTACAAGGCCTCATAACCTAAACCCTCTAGAGAAGACCCTAATGGAGAAACTTAAATCATTATGTGAAAAAACTAAGTTTCTTTCAATAGTTTTCAACGAAACTCTAAGAAACGTTCAATTTTGATGAATTTGACACGTACGTTTAGTAAAGTTTTACAATATTTGTAAAAAAAATTAAAAGTTGTGATTTTTTTAGAGTAAGTGCTAATTCTCTGTATTCGGTACCAACGGATATCATTTCGAGTCTTTTCTTTCTCTTCTTTTCTCTAATCCGTTCTCCAAGCACTATGAAATGGAGGTTTTTACTCGCCTATCTTATGTACTGGCTTGGCTTCGTGTAGAATCTAGGAGGCATTCTAGCAGGTGCGTACGTGTAGGAAAGGAAGGCCGACCATTATATAAGCTAAAAGACAACGAAAATGAAAATTGGTCTTTGTCAAGATTGGAATAATCCGGTAAAAGGTAGATTATTCCCTCGTCCCGAAACTGACCTATTTGTCTCTTTTATAATAATTGTGAAAGAAAATTATTCTCATTTTCGTTCGATAAATTACAAAACATATATTTTATGGACTAATTATACAGCACATCGATAGTTTTTCATTAATATTTGTACTAAAAGTATTAACAATCTCTAATTTTGGTAACGCTGCCCAATATGCCAAAAAAACATTAAACCATTTCCATGAATAGGATGTATGTTGATTATTATTTAAACAAATTCAATGAATATTCAACTCTAAAGAATACAAGCTTAATTGTTTACCAATATATAATCTCGACCGCTCTCTAAACTTTTTCATGCATAAACCCTAATTCGATTGAGAGAGATTTCTTTAGAAGTTGGTGTGAGGGAGACCCAAAAGAAAATGAAAGGCCTAAACCCACTATGTATGGCTTTCTTGGTTGTTTTTGCTCTAAGGTTTGTGAAACAATCGTTTGGAGCACCAGTTCTTTTTGGTTCTTGGAGAGTGGTCATTTTAAACGATCAATCGAAGGCACCACTTAATGTTCATTGTAAATCTGGTGATGATGATTTAGGTGCACGTATTATCAAAGTTGCAGATGATTACGATTGGAGATTCAAGGTGAATCTTTGGGGATCTACTCGTTTTTGGTGCACTTTTGATAGCCAAAATGGGCACTTGTCCTTTGATGTGTTTTGGCCTGAGGGGGACAGCACTTGGCTTTTAGAAAGATGTGGCTATAGGAGTTGCATTTGGGTAGCAAAAGATGAAGGAATTTACTTGAAGAACGACCCTCAAAATACGTTTGAACTCATTTATAAATGGAAATGATTTTGACGAGTTTTTAGAGATATCAAACCAATTGCTTGCTTCAAAGCTCTACACAGGTGCAACCTTCTATGTGGTAGTATGAATAAGATTTTGTTAAACATTATGATATATTCTCTTCTGTGTCATCGATTTCTGTGCATGAGTTGAAATCTTTTTATAAATTAATGGTTCACTGTATGGAAAATGGAAAAACTTCATTTACTTCGGTATGGAAGAGATGGTGTAATATAGGCTTTTCTGGTTTGGTTTAGTGGTTTTTACATTGACTCATCAGAGTGGCGCAGCAGCAGAAGCGTGGTGGGCCCATAACCCATAGGTCCCAGGATTGAAACCTGGATCTGATATCGTTTATAATAGCTTAAGCCCGTCGCTAGCGAATTGTCCCCTTTTAGGAGGGTTAACCATCTTTGTCAATTTATGTCTTAAATAAAAATTAAAAAAATTAAAAAAATTAAATATTTGAATCACATATGAACTAAACAAAAAGAGTAACATCTTTTTTTTTCTTCCATAAGGCCCAAGCCCATACCAATGTACAATCATCCTTTTCTTGTTACGCTAGAAAAGCCCACGAGCCCAATTTAAGGTGAGAAATATAGACTTAAGGCTCAGGCCCATATGCGATCCTCTCCAGAAATGGGCTAGGCCCAAATAAGCGGTCACGAGTCCGATTTAAGTACACGTTGGGCCTTGGCCCAAGCCCATACTAAGTAGAAGGCCCAAATGAGCTCAATTAACAGCCCAATTAAGGAAATATATTTAGGGAAGGCCCAAGCCCATATCAATACAGCGATTGTTTTCTTGTTCAATGGGTCACCGGGACTGAATATTAGCTTGAATCGGCTGCCATTTATCGGAATCCCTCTCTTCTCTCTTTCGGATTGCAAAAAATGGGTCAAGGAACTCCAGGTGGTCTGAACCGGCAAGCTCCCGGCGACCGGAAATCCGACGGTGATAAAAAGAAAGACAAGAAATATGAACCGGCGGCACCCCCGACTCGAGTTGGCCGGAAACAGCGGAAGCAGAAAGGACCGGAGGCGGCAGCTCGGCTGCCGACAGTGACGCCTCACACGAAGTGCAGGCTGAGGTTTCTGAAGCTCGAGCGTGTGAAGGATTACCTGTTAATGGAGGAGGAATTTGTCACTAATCAGGAACGTCTTAAGCCGCAGGAGGAGAAGGCGGAGGAGGATCGCTCTAAAGTCGATGATCTGAGAGGATCTCCAATGAGTGTTGGAAATTTGGAGGAGTTAATTGATGAAAATCATGCGATTGTTTCCTCCTCTGTTGGACCGGAGTATTACGTTGGTATTATGTCTTTTGTTGATAAAGATCAGCTTGAGCCTGGGTGTGCAATTTTGATGCATAATAAGGTATATGGCTTTCAGATTTTTTTGAATATTTTTTTGAATTCTCTCTTGTTAATTGTTTTTTGGCATTTGATTTTTTGTTGGAGTTCATTCCATTTCCTTTTGATGTATTAGATTGTTAGTATTAACTTGTGTAGTTTGATGTTGCAATTTCGAGACTTGCTTCTAGTTTGGATGGGGACATAATGTGGTAGGCATAAGTGCATTTGACTTGTGGGAATGGCTTCAAATATTGATGATATTCCAAGTCTAGTAATCCCAATTCAGTTTATGTCGTGCTTCATTACATCTTACTGTGATTTAGGTATTATCACTTAGCCAACTGTTGTGGAATCTAAAATGCTGGCAATTAAGAAGTTTTAGTTCAAAATTTGTCCACAGAACTTATGTTCAGGTCTTAATCATTTCCACTTTTCTGTATAATTCTGATATTACTGAGTACTTTTATCAACTGTGAAGCCTTTGAAGTGTTGTCGTCGGATAGTTGTGATGGAAACCACTTCGCTATTTGGCGTTTTATATGAAATTATGCACATGTCCTTTAGTTTCTTAGTTGGAGTATGATCAAGACATTTGCTGATCATTTTTCCTACTGTCGTCGGCTCCTTTCAGGTACTTTCTGTTGTTGGACTTCTCCAAGATGAGGTTGATCCAATGGTGTCTGTGATGAAAGTTGAGAAAGCCCCTTTAGAGTCATATGCTGATATTGGAGGATTGGATGCTCAAATACAAGAGATTAAAGAAGCTGTTGAGTTGCCATTGACTCATCCTGAGTTATATGAGGACATAGGTATTAGGCCTCCTAAAGGTGTGATACTGTATGGAGAGCCAGGAACAGGCAAGACTTTGCTTGCAAAGGTGTGTGTTTATTCTTCTCCCTTCAAAACTTTGATGCCCACAAGTTCAATAGATTTATTACTTATCGTGTTATATGTTAAGTATCGTTTATGTAAACTTTTAATCATTCAGACTTTCTAGGATGCTATGTAGAAATATAGTGGTGTAAGTTAAAAAATTTCTTTTGAGTTTGTAAACCATATTTCCCTTCTTTTAGGCAGTTGCAAACTCAACTTCAGCCACTTTCCTGCGTGTGGTTGGGAGTGAACTCATCCAGAAGTACTTGGGAGATGGTCCAAAGTTAGTAAGGGAACTCTTCAGGGTTGCTGATGATCTTTCACCTTCCATTGTTTTTATTGATGAGATTGATGCTGTCGGCACGAAAAGGTCAGTTGTTTGATATTCATATTTCAGAAGAAGGATGGAGGTGTTCTTATTCATGCTCCCTGCAGGTATGATGCTCACTCGGGAGGTGAACGTGAGATCCAAAGGACAATGTTGGAATTACTGAACCAATTGGATGGTTTTGATTCAAGAGGAGATGTTAAAGTGATACTAGCTACAAACAGAATCGAAAGTCTCGATCCAGCTTTGCTTCGACCAGGGCGAATCGATAGGAAGATTGAGTTTCCCTTGCCTGACATAAAAACCAGGAGACGAATTTTTCAGGTCGAAAGCATGTTAATTTGGAAGCTGCGCATTAACTATACCATTCTTTAGTTCGGGTTGCTTAGATTTTTAAAAACGTTTCTCGTTTATCTAACTCCTCGAAACATCTGATTTGCAGATACACACATCAAGGATGACATTAGCAGACGATGTCAACCTGGAGGAATTTGTTATGACCAAAGATGAATTCTCTGGTGCTGATATAAAGGCCATATGTACTGAAGCTGGGTTGCTGGCTTTGAGAGAACGGCGCATGAAGGTAAGAGTTGCCTCAGTTTCCAATTGAACTATGATGCAAGAAAATTTCCCCCTTCTAATGATTGATTAACTAAGCCTCCATTTGATAACGATTTTGTTTTTAGCTTTTCATTATTTAGAACTATGCTTGTTTCCTCTCCGTTTTCTTTTAATATGGTTTTCACCCGTTAAAGATACATTAGAATTCTTAACCAAGTTCTGAAAATTAAAGAACATTTTCAGAAAGTAGATGACAAAACAAAGGAATTTGTGGTGAAAGTAGTATTTATAAGTTTAATTTTCGAAAACTGAATGGTTATCTAGTTGGTCTGTTGTTTAGTAGGTTTCAAAAAAAAAACTTCTTGTCTGTAGTAGCTTGAATGTTTTTTTTAAACTATCAAACGTCATGGACTACTGGACCTACGATGTCAATATGACCACGATTGGACGGTTTATCTCGAGTCGTTATGTACATTGTTTGTCTTGGAGTTGATTGAATGACGGTGAACGGTAGCTTAAGCTGTTCTTTTGATGTTGTATTTCACTCCAGGTCACACATGCCGACTTCAAAAAGGCAAAGGAGAAGGTTATGTACAAGAAGAAAGAAGGTGTGCCAGAAGGCTTATATATGTAATGAAGATTATGGATAGTGTGTTTGAAACTGTTCGAAGTAATGTCTGAATTTCAATACAAGCTTTTCAACTCTCAAAATTCTATACATACAATCCATTCGCTTTTCCTTTCAATTTGTTTATTTCTTTTGTTCATTTCTTTGCAAGCAGTTAAATATAATATATATATATATATATATATAACGAGAGGAGAAAGAAAGAAGATAAAAAAACATTGCTATCCTTTTGTCAAAAACATGTCTTTCTACAAACTAATAAGTCCAGAAAGCATTAAACAAACAGCTTTGGTTGATCCTCTCAAAGGGTCATTTTCCTGTGTAGAGTTGTACCACTGGTAGATCATTAAAAGGAGTCTGCAGGGAGAGACAAAAAAAACAAAAAAAAACAATAAAAAAATTATATATCAGTGCTAAACTTGGAACATTTATCACCATCAAACATATCATAGCTACGCTCTTGGATGGTCAATCCCAGCATACTTCATTCTGTTAACCGTTGCTTCCTTGTCCTTGATTTCAGCATCTGCTGAGCCGAGCACCTAAGGCAATGAGGCAGAAGTGTCCCATTGATCATATACATATATATATCTTGGACAACTTTTTTCCCCCTCCATCTGTGACCACCAGGGCTAGGAGCCGATGATCGATGATATCTAACAAACAAATAGAGTAAATGCTTAAGGCAAAGGAAACTATTTATCTGACATGCTCATAACGACTGCATCATAAATCACAGACGAACATAAATCACAGACGAACACGAGTATTTGACTACACTTTAAGTGAAAATAGTACCTTGCTGCTTAATATGCGAAATGCTTCATCTCCCATAGCTTTATCAAGCTCCTAATAAGAGCAATAACCAACTTAAACCAACGTTTTTAAGTATTGATGCTCGCATTCACTGTGATTTGTTGGTGACAATAGTGGGGCAAAAAGTTGTTCAAGAGTATAATGTCTCATGAAATGGAAGATGCAGACTACTCACAATTTCTGGATCTGGTGAGCTATCAATGGCACAGATGAGGCTACGGAGTTTTTCATCATTCAAAGTATTGCGTATTTCTGAGGAAGAAGCTGCATGAAAGATCCATGAGAATATAACAAGAATTGGGAAAAACGCAGATAGTAAGTTCATAAATGGTCCTAACAACTAGCAACGAAGTTCTTCTTGACGCATAAATAAAAATGTGATAAACATAGTTTCCCTGCCTAGGTTCTGGTTGACATAAAAGTTGTCCACTTTCAAACTTTAAACCTAAACCCGCTTTTCAAATAATATTTTACCGTCCAAAGTTCCAGCAGTTCAACCACAAAGTCTTTAGAAGGAAACCATATTCTAGTTTTTTTTTTTTTTTTTTTTTTAGTTCAACAATGAGATTTTTTGTCGAAGTTATTGTGTATTAACCAGTTCCAATGGCCATATTCTAGATTTTCTTTTCATTTGACCTAATCTTCCAACATTTCTCACTTTGATAATCGAAGATCTTTGTCTACCATAATCATCGTGAGTTTTTTTTTTAATCATTCTTGTAAGGAATTAGGAAGGCATGTCAAGTGCTCTTTGCGGCCAAATGATCCCATGAATAAATTGAGGTAATAAAAGTAGGAGTTAGGAATCGTACCAATAGCCTCTAGCTGCGCCTTTTCTAGTACTTCATTCTGGTCTCCAACAAATACTGGCCTATGTACAGGTGATCCATTAGGAGCAACTGTATACAAAAAGAATAAAAACCATCAGTGAGTAGGAATAGTGGAAGTTTTTTTTTTTTTTTTCAAAGAAACCAAACTTCCAATAAGGAAAATGAAAGAAAAACAAGGGCATGCAATGAAAAACCCTAGAAGAATGAATAAGGAAAAAAAAGTTTATTGACTTGATCAGCATCCAAAAGCCTAGAATCAGGAATTATTAGCTGTCTATGAACATTCATTCAGCATTTAAAGAAGATAAACGACACAAGTGAATAAACGAAACATGAGAACATCTTACTTGATTGGTCCTCTGCAGACACAGGCTTAACACAGGGCACTTCTGCAAAAGTTGCAAATGATATTAGTTATCATACCAATAGAATTGAATGCTAACCACAAAATGCCAGTGAAACATAAAAGAAAAACCTCTAAACTACTTTTAGGATCATTAGATTCAAGAGCCTCAGCTTGAAAATATGTAACTAATAAGTATTTAACCCTTAACAGATACGAGACCCTCGAGTTTTAACATTTTTTTTTTAATATTTGTAAGTGTCCATGACCCTACTACATTATGTTACGAAAGTAACTCGTAAAATATTAAATCTTAGGTAGGTAGCCTTCATGGTTTATTCGAAACCCACAAGTTAAAAGGTAAAAATACAGGAAAGGGAGCTTGAGAAAAATTTTCTGCCTTGAACTTAAGCAGTGTATTCAAATTCATAACAGAGCATAAGCCACACCAACCCAAAAGTCTAGAGATTTCGCGACATCATGATACTATATCAAAATAAAAGGCTTCATTACAGTTATTCTTGAACTGTAGACCACCTGAACATGAAACTGCTTACAAAATATAGATGATAAATAGAACAAGAAAACCGAAGGCTAAACGAACAGTACCTTTGTGTTTCTTGAAACAAACCAGAGAGCAGCTTCAAGCAAAATGAAACAGAGAAAACCACCACAAAAATGAGTGTAGGTCAGAGAGTTTTCAATAAAACTACACGAACATGACCTAAAAGAAATTCTTTTGTTTTTCTTACTAAGGAACAAGGCATAGGGGGCATTTATATTTGGATGGTGCTTCATTGCAGACCTGACATTGCCGAGGACCCATAGAATGTTCAATTTCTTAAAATCTCAAATGCTGCAACGAAAAAAGGATAAATTAGAACCCTACAAAAACTTTGAGAATAGATACCCACATATCCACGTCGACCCACTTTTAAACATGTTTTTGATAAATTTGCTTCTGTTGATACCACATTATTAACATATTGATACAAACACACACGCATTTTAAAATTAAATTTTCAGAAACGAGTAGAACTATCAAGCTGAGAGCGATTAAACTTGATACTTCTATCATCAATAATGAAGTTTAAATTCAGTCCGTAGAATTAAGATTTCACCAGAATAACCAATGCTACAGCTGCTACTTCAACTTCAACTCGATCACTCCACAATTATAGACACACTAACAAACCATATTTATATAAATTACTCAAACATACAGATTCCGAAAGCAGAAAAATAGAAAGAGAAAGAGAAAAGCGAATTCAGCCAGTTTAACCATACAATCGGATTAATGAAGACGGATTCAGAAGAAAAAGGCGGCGATAAGAAGAGCAGAAGAAAAGTAGAGGCCTCACCAGGAGAGAATGTCGAGTTCTCAGCCCAAGCAAAAGCGAGTTTGGCGCGCGGCTTCCCCTTCCCACGAGGGTTTTGACAAACTTGAAGTACGCCAATGGATTTTTAAATTCGATTAAGTTGCAAATATGACTTGGAATTTACTACTTATAATTTATTTGTTTTAAGACTAAATTTCCACTTTTAATTTATAATTTAATCTTCAAATAAATTTTAAAAATAATATTTTTAACATCAACATGAATATCAAAATATCAAGGTCTCAATTTTATTGAAAAATTTTCCGAAACAAAATAGAAAGGAGTTGGGAGAAGTTTATGATTGGCTTGGAGAGAAAAAAAGAGATAAATAAAGCTTTAACCTAACAAACAAACACTCTTAATATCCATTTAGTTTTTTCGTTTCTCTTTTAATAGCGTTTTACGTGAAAATCTATTTTTAAAAGTTGTAAAACGTATGTTTGTTGTAGTACAATGATTATATATATATGGTTTAAAAGGATCAAAATGAAAAGACAATCAGAATGAAGTCTATGAATAATCTCTATATGATTTTGTTGATCACTTTTGCATCAACTTCTAATGTTTTCACTTGTTTTGCACGACAAATTCCAAATTCAATTTGGAAACTGACGATTCTTAACGATCAAGACGTACCTCTACTGGCCCATTGCAAGTCAAAAGACGACAATTTAGGTAAATAAGGGTGTTGCACCAAGACAAACTATATTATTTTATTGATATCTAAATTTATGGAATTGATAATATTCGACATAACTTTTTTATTTAGGAGAGCATATTCTTAAGTCAAGTCAGGGATACAGTTGGGAATTTAGAGAGAATTTGTTGGTGACAACATTGTTTTGGTGCAACTTTAAAAGTAATTACGGGAAGCTTTCGTTCGAGGTTTTTTGGCCAGAGCATGGAAATTGGCTTGAAGAACGATGCAAGAATTTTCACTGCATTTGGGGTGCAGATGAGAAGGGTTTTCATTTGTATAATGGTAAAACAAATTTATGGGAGCTCATTCATCCCTGGACTTCTTAGACAAAACCATCACCTTCGCCTTACAAAACCATCAAATCTTTTATGTTCTGCACGAGTTGTGATGTGCTTGCTGTAATACTATTCTAATAAAAAGTCTATTAATCGTTTGAATTCTCAATTATATAGAAACTTTTAATATAAAGGAGTATATGTCAATAAAGTATTATAATTGTTATCGGAGAATAAAATATAGACTTCAACTTGAACATCAAAGTCTCGATTTTATAAAAAATATCAAGCACAAAAATGAAGTAAATTGGAAAATATATACACCAAAACCTAAATATAAATGTATTTCCAACCCGAAACTTTAAAAAAAAAAGAAATCAAATCACACTCAAATTAGATTACTGTGAACATATTAAACTTGAAGCAGCAGCTACATGTCGAACATATTAAGCTTGAAACAACTAGATTACTTAGAATGTGAAGGAAAGTCATACACATAAACATTAGATTTCTTAGAATGTACAAAATGGTGGTTAACAAGTGTTATAATGAGTTTTCTTCTACCAGTTATAAGAGTCTAAGCCGACCATTCATGAGTTTGGGCTGTTACAAATTATATCAAAGTTGACAAGGCTTGTAACGATTGAGAAATTAAAAAAAATAAAAATAAAAAAACTACCGAAGTTGCCGTCGAGGTTGCGAAAATTTCAGCGACTGCTGAAATTTTCGGATCCCACACGACCACGACTTATGTGGGTCGCCAAGACGCCTCCCAGCCTTCAGCCAATGCCAGATGCCCGTGAACAGTTGCAAAGAAGCCAAATAGCAAAAAATCAAGAGAGGGAGAGGATTCGTAGTTTTTCCAACGAGCGAAACCATAAACCGAAATCGTCAGCCTCGACCCCTATACTGAGCAAATCACACCGGAAAAGTCCTCACCGGCATAAATACATCCACCTAGAGCGAACTCACACCGTGTCATCGTCACTTTAGAATACACTTTCAAGCCTCACAACTTCTTTGTTCAACACTTGAGGATTCCTAATACCATGTTAGGAACCACTGCTTTTCACGATTGTTTGACATTGTCCACTTTAAACATGAGCTCTCATGACTTTACTTTTGGTTTCCCAAAAGGCCTCATACCAGTGAAGATGTATTCTTTACTTATAAACTCATGATCAACCTCTTTATTAGCCGACGACGTGGGACTCCTCTCCCAATGAGAAGACGTAAAACATTTTTTTTCATAAAAATTATCATTAAAGATTACTTGTTCGGCTCATAAACAAAAGAAAAAAACATGTTCTCGATTACTAACGTCATATTTAATGAAACGATTTGATCGAATATCAAGCTCTTGATTTTATTAAAAAATTTCAAGTCTCGATTTCATTCGAGGTCTTGATTTTAGCAAAGAATGAATTACTAACGTCAACATGAATATCAAGGTCTCGATTTTATTGAAAATTTTCGAAAAACAAAATAGAAGAAACTAGAGAAGGAGATGGTCGTAATGGAGTTGGGAGAAGTTTATGATTGACATTGGAGAGAAAAAAGCCTAACCTAACGAACAAACGCTCTTAATATCCATTTAGTTTTTTCCGTTTTTCTTTTAATAGCGTTTTAAGTAAAAATCTATTTTTAAAAGTTGTTAAAAACGTATGTTTGTTGTAGTACAATGATTATATATATATATATGGTTCAAAAGGATCCAAAATGAAGCACAGACAAATTCTAAGTCAATAAAAATGAAGTCTTTGAATAATCTCTATATGATTTTGTTGATTACTTTTGCATCAACTTCTAATGTTTTCACTTGTTTTGCACGACAACCTCCAGAATCGAGTTGGAAAGTGACGATTCTTAACGATCAAGACATACCTCTACGAGTTCATTGCAAGTCGAGAGACGACAATTTAGGTAAATAAGGGTGTTGCATCATGACAAAGTATATTATTTTATTTATATCTAAATTTATGGAATTCATAGTTTTTTTTTAAAAAAAAATTTAACGCCGGGTGGAATTTCAAAATTCCATAAATTATAAAAATATAATATCCAACGTAAAAAAACATTAACGTTCATTTTCTATCTCAATTATAAATATAAGTTTTTGTAGAAGATTAGAATTTGATTATAGAAAAATTATAATCACCGTCTTTTTGGTTTTTAATTGTTTAATTACAAGTTCGTTTAGGTTGGAGTCAATTTTTGTTTATTTTAATAAATATATGGGGTGGAGAGAGAGGATATTTGATCTCTTGATCGATGTATAATGCACAAATTGGTATTTATGAATTTTTTTTATTAAATTAAACATTTGACTACATAATTATATAACTCTTATAGTTCTATTTTTTTTTTTCATTTTTTCAATTAAATTTGTGCCAGTTTGACATAACTTTTTTGTTAGGAAAGCATATTCTTAAGTCGAAACATGAATACAGTTGGGAATTCAGAGAGAATTTTTGGCAGACAACATTGTTTTGGTGCAACTTTAGCAGCAATTATGGAAAGCTTTCATTCGAGGTTTTTTGGCCCGAACATGGAATTTGGCTTGAAAAACGATGCGACAATATGCATTGCATTTGGAAAGCAGATGAGAAGGGTTTTTATTTGTATGATAGTAAAACAAAGGAATTCGAGCTCATTCATCCATGGACTTCTTAGACAAAACCATCACATTCGCCTTACTTCACATCAAATCTTTTCTTTTCTGCACAAGTTGTGACGTGCTTGATGGAATATTATTCTAATAAAAAGTCTATTAATTATTTGAATTCACAATTATATGGAAATTTTTAATATAAAAAAGAGTACATGTTAATAAAGTATTAAAATTGTTATCGAATAATAAAATATAGACGTCAACTTGAATATCAAAGTCTCCATCTTTATTTTATAGAAAATATCGAACACAAAAATAAAGTAAATTTGAAAATATATACACTAAAATTAAATTAAAACTAAAAATAAATGTATTTCCATGTGAAAAAAAGTTTCCCAAAAAAAAAAATTATTTAACTCAAATCAAACTCTAATTAGATCATAATATAAAACACAAAAAAGTTAGAATTTATTATATTTTCAGTTTAAATCGAGTTAGATTTTTAAGGAATTGTACGGTAAAGACTCTGAATATATGAGGCTTGAAGCAGTAGTTAAATCACTTAGAATGTGAAGGAAATGAATAGAAAACATTGGATTTGAGTTTGATTTTATTAACAAAATATATATATATATATATATATAATATGTAAATTAAATAAAATTTTCCCATTGCAAAAGAAGCTGTTGTTCTTATTTGATAATGGTAAGAACTATGCTTAATTACATGTTTACCTGTGTTATGATGTTATGGAACTCTATCTCCTAACAAAATTCAGCCGAAACCATTTACTGCCTCTCTTACGCTACAAAATTTTGCAGGCACGTAGGGCTTGGCTAAGAACATTCATGCTTCCTCCGGTTTAAACCTGCAATTATACAAAGTTAAGATTAGAGTACAGCTTACACTCATCCACGATACTTGCGTCGAAAAAGTAAATAAAGGTTGGGCGGTTCAAGAATGGGGTTCCTATCTATGTAGCTCCTGTGATCCTTCTGAGCACTAAATAGGACAAGAAAAGCTCACATGGATCCATGGTGGGGTTCCCTGGTTCGCGATTGTCGATTTCAAGTCCCCGACTATTATTTTGATGGAGGGATCTGGGTAGGGTGGCTGGTTGATTCTGCGAAAGAATTTAAGGATATAAAATAGCACCTATGAGCTATAATGATGCATACAACGGTGCTAGCAGAGAAATTAGTTGCTAGATACCTGTGGGGAAGGCTGTTGTGATGCTGCTGCGGGCACCTGCATCTGTTGGGAGCCAAGAAACTGCTGGTAACCGTCAAGTGAACTTGAGAATCTTGGATGGTTTATATTTTGCATTTCTGATAAGCTGTGCATATGTTCCGACAGATTTGTTCCTTGAGTTCTTGATGGGTCGGTATTAGGAACATGCGCCATATGAAAGGCGGGATGAGTGAAAGTTGGTCCAATTTGGGCAGCTCCAGCTGGACTCGGTAATGTCGACCCAGCTAACATATTACGATCTGGCATCATGGGAAGGTTCACACTTGTTTCCATGCTCATTCCAAGTCCCATTGGCATTGGTGGCATAAATTGTTGGACACCAGGAGACATCATAGGCACCATACCACATCCCATGGACCATCTCCATAGAAACTGGTCAACATATGTATTACTTATCATGCATACTGAATCACATTCGCCATACTACAACCATTACCAATTCATTTCCAGAACAAAAGAAAAGGTAGAGGATTAAAAAACTCGGTTTCACATAAATAATCTTTTGGAGAAGATGATCAAAGGTTTTCGTTCGGTATTTTGGATCAACGACAATGTGATACTGTTGAGGATTGTTGGGAGGGAGTCCCATGTTGGCTAATTTAGGGAATGATCATAAGTTTATAAGTAATATATCTCCATTAGTATGAGGCATTTTGGAGAAGCCCAAAGTAAAGCAAGTCATGAGAGCTTATGCTCAAAGTGGACAATATCATTTTATTGTGGAGAGTCGTGGTTCCTAACAGATACTTGACATTAAGAACCCGAGCAAAGTTCGAAGGGTCAAGTGTTTGTACCCTCACTACTAGTAGGAGGTTCAGCCACCCCCTCCCTTGTTTGTATATCTTCAAACAACTATATAAAAAAGAAATGAGAAAGCACTGGTAGTGTGCAGTGAAAAGTGCAGGAACAGAGCAACATGAGCAAACAATCATGCTGAAGGGAAACTATGCCATCTAAGAGCATGAAAATGTATGCGCAATGAAATTGAGTAAACACGATTGATTGATACCTGCACTTGGAACTGAAGTGACTTTAGGTATTCAATTGCCTCGTCCAACATTGAAGCTTTATCCGCCTGAAATGTGAGTAAACATCGATCAAATTTCAGTGAACAAACAAAAATGGGAAGAAATAGTTTGATCTATGAACTTTATTTCAGAGGAGGAAATTATCTCGCTAATTATATATGCACCTTATTACACCGAGGTATTAGCTCCTGCAAAGCCTTCATCTTTTCATTTATCCGATCTCTTCTTCTCTGCAATGGAGGGATGAGTATTCAACGAAAAGATGTATAACAACACAGAAAAGGCCACAAGAAGAGCAAATTACTCACTCTCTCTGAGAGATTATGGACCTCAGAAGCACGAGATCTTTTTGTAGAGGTTGATCCACGACCTTGCTTCTTTGCATCACTAGATTCAAATTCAACGTCCTTTGAAAAATGTTTATAAAGTTAAATTTTTTAAAGAGACCTTGAAAAGCTAGAAAGTGGCACCAATGCAGTAGCCCCATCTGGCATCAGCAGCATCAGAATTTACATAGGCAGAAGCACGTAAGAATCCACTCAAAGCACAATATTTCCTAACCACTATAGAAACTGGAAACAAAATACAAAGCAATAGACACCTACGTACCACATCCAGTAACCTTTCCACTCGATTTTTAATGTATTTATTCACAAATGCCTGAAAATTAAGGATATTGGTTGCATAGCATTTGTCACAAAGCATTCTTATCAAATGCATCAGCAAACCTTAGACGTTGCAACCATCTGAGCAGAGAGCCTGCTCTATTCACTTCGATAGTCCCTTTCAGCTTAGAACACTGAGTTTTAGAGTCCTTGTTCATCTCAAATTTTCTTTATGTTTTAGTTTTATTTTTATAAATACTAAATGCTTGGCGCATGCTCATACGTCAGTCACAGCTCACTTTTGTGAAAAAAAAATGCATGTGTATATATTTAATGCGGTCTGGTTAATTTCATAAAGTGTAAGGTCAAAATCATAGATCTAATTATAAATTCTATCAATCATGAGAAATAAATCGAAGGGGCATAAAATAAAACAAAAAATTGAATAACGCCAGAATAACCGAGTTCGGAGCAAGACTCACCGTGCTACGGCATTTGTAATCGGAATCGTCCGTTTCTTTTCCTTTCCGCTTTCGATCCTCAAAACTCGTCGTCCTTTGAATTGCGGGCTCTGTCTCAGCCCCTGTCATATTCATCAGCCCTCCATCGTTGCCACTCGATGTAGCCGTTAATCCACCACCGCTCATAACCCTGCAGGCTAAATCACCGCTTGATGCGTCGGCTACAGCTCTTCTCTGTAAATCCGAAGCCGTTGATTCGGGCGTCAACCATGTTGTGTCGCCCGAAGTCGAACCGACGACTGGAGAATCCCTTACCTCGCTCTTTGAGTTAGACGGACCAGATTCGAGCCTCCCTGTGTGCCTCGAGAAGAGCCCGAAGCTATTCATCTTCGTTTCCGGTTCTGTTCTTCTCGTCGGTGGTATCGGCGGCCGAGCAGTCGTCCTTGATATCGTTGTTGTCATCGACGTCAACGGCCGGAACTCCATGCCATGACTAGTACGAACTTGCGAAGAATCGCCGACGTTTTGCTCAATGCTCTGAGGTTGCGAAGGATAGAGGAGTTCATTGCAGAAACTATTCTCCAAGGTAGAGTCATCAACAAGAGGATAATGAAGCCACGAAATCATTTCGTCTTCCTGCATAAAGAGCTGCGGCTCTTCCTCTTGATTCAAAGGTCGAATATCTCTGTTCGTGATTTGCTCGGCAGTTGTTGACGGGGGTGATTTCGTCCTGGATTTCTGATTCTGACTATGTACTACCACCTGTCCGTTCTTCCACAGCAGTTCCATAACCTCGCCATCTGACCTGTTTTCTCAATCAATCAAATCCAGACTTGTATCCATAAAACTAATCTCGAATCGAGAAACAATACAGAATGAAAAAACAAACACTCACACGGAAGGTGTCTTGGAGCGCGATGGCACGGAAGAAGTATGAAGCGAGAAATCTTCGTCAGTCTCGAAATCAGGTACGCAACGATTCATCCTCTTTTATAGACGGATCAAGTAACTAATGGCAGATAAGAAAACAACAAAACCAAATACCAGCCCGTTCGGCTGGTTCAATTAATCATTAGTTGAAAAGATGAACACAACGGAATCAATGAGAACTCGATGTCGTTTAGCAGCAAATTACGTCTCCAAATGCTCTGAAACGCTGTAAAACAAAAACAGAACATAAACCGATCATCATTGAACGTCGGTGGAACTAAATTCCAGAATCAAGAAAACATTTCCCATCCTTGAACTCTCTATCCAAATTGCTATCAGAAAAGTTCTTATTTCGTCTGTTTCCCAACCGCATTAGGATTTTCCCAATGGCCGTCCAATTGACGATTGTCTTTCATGGAAGCTCAAAGTTGCTTTCACGCGGTAAGCTCTAATGGAAAGAGAATGTAGAAACTAACCTGTGAAAGCTCATCGCACCAACTGCGCTGCCTTCAATCTCCAGGGTACGCTCACTCTCTCTCCTCTCTTTTTTTCTCTCCCTTCTGTACTGAGAAAGAGAACGGAAAAGGACGAGCCGAGGTTTTGACGGTTATGTGCCCAAATCAATGTACTTCTCATTCCCCCCAACTTTTTTAAATAACCTTATTATTTATTTATTTATTCTTTTTAAGAAAATGCATATTTTAGATTTATTGAGCTATTTTTTATATTAATAACTTTTTAAAATAACCTTATTATTATATTTTTTTTTTTTAAGAAAATGAATATTTTAGGTTTCTGAACTATTTTATTTATATTAATAACTTTTTTATATTAAATATATATTAAATTACAAATTTCTTTTCTCTAAACAGAATATGTTACAGTGATAGTTTGTTAAAACATTGACTTCCGACAGAAGACTTATAAATGTCTTGGCTCTAAGTCATACATACCATCGTTCAACCGCCTAAGTTTAGTCGTACATCTTGAGTGTGGCATCATGTGGTGCATTCAATCTAGACACGGTTGGGACATGGTGAATCGAGCTTGGTTGCACGCCATGGGCATGGTCAAAGACCCAAGGTGGTAGTTGGCTCATGTATGGTCAATCTTGTTTATTGGGGCATGATCGATTTTGGAGTCCAACTTGCATATTATGTACGAGAAGTGACTTATAATTATTTTATTTTCCACTTCCACAAGATTTTGTGGGAAATACAGATGTAATGTCTTCCAATATTGCAGCATTGTAGTATGACCCTTATTTTTTATTATTTAAAGTATTATCGTTTTCAATTATCCACCTCACATCATGTGTATTTACGTTTGGAGTAGGTGGAATTATGAACGGTCCGGATCGTGAGGCTACACAAGTTTAACAGATATCGAGAGGAGAGGATAAGAAGTATGTGGACGTTGGAAATTGTGCGGACGTGGCAAGTAAAGAGCATGCCATGTTGGCCAGTTATGAGACAATGAGTGAGCTCCACGTCGGTCTGAGTGAGTCGGACCCCACTTCCTCCACGTGGTCGAGTTATTTAATGGACAATAATTACGTGGGATCACGATCAAATTCGCCTAAAATACTTAAATTAATCCAACTTACTGAAATTAAATACTAGGTTACAAATATAACATTGAAAAGTAAAATTTATTAAAATAAGTTTTAATATATATTTAACCATAATTAGCATATATTTGTTATACTAAAAAAAAAAAATTATATATATTTGTTGCCATTATTACCTCTCGGACCTTTTTCTTTTTCTCCTTTACGAACACTTTCTGTTTGTTCATACTAAAGTTACCCATTTTTGAACCCGACGCCGTGAATCCGGACTAGGGTTCGAAATCCCAGACCTTCAAATTCCTGTTAGACCAAGACCCGCGAACAAATAATGGCTCGCACTTGTTGTCATGTTTCTCTTGCTTTCATCCTCAAATGCTTTAATTTTCTTCAAGCTTTTGTTGGGATTTCGATTATTGTTTATTCCGCATGGATGCTCGATCGGTGGAATCATCAAGTCCCTGTATCTCCTCCGCCTTCTCCTGTACCGGCGTTGGCTCCTTCTCCGGCTTCTTCTGCTTCGTTTTATTTGAATTCTGAATCAGTCTCTCTCGCCGATCGGATCACCGCCGTGAATTTAGCTGCCGATTTGATTCCCGAGCTCGGGACGGATTTAGAGCTTGATTTGAATGCCTTTAAGATTCCGGCTCCTTGGTGAGATTTATTTGAATTTGTGTGGTCGGGCTTTGATGTGAAGTTTTCGATTCCTTGTGTTTCTTGCGACTCTTAATTGGAAGATTTGAAAATCCGTGTTGCGCATTTATGAAATGGGACAGTTTTTGTAATCAATGATCGAAATCCTTTAAAATTACATTAACTTCGTTCTGTATTTTAATTCGTTGGAATTTTCCTTGGATACTCTCTCACTGTTGCTGCCTTTTCTGTTGATTATTCCCCAACAATCATTTGAGTTTGAAATTTAGTTGTGGATGAGTGTGAAGGAATTTAGACATCAATAGCGTCAGTTTTACTCTTCATTTTTGGTGATGGAATGTTGTGAACATGGATTTTGCTCCAGTCTTGTCCCGAATGATTCTCTTTCTGTATAGTAATTTTGTAGTTATTTAAGATATGAAGCTCTTAATTTTATGCTGATTTATAATTATGATCATTGCTGCATATTGGGTTCATATGATTGTCGTGCTTCTTGTTGTTGGCAGGTTCATCTACTCATTCATGGGATTGGGCATCTTGTTGTGTTCTACTACTTTAGTTGGCTGCATTGCAGCTGAAGCAATAAGTGGCTGCTGCCTCTGTTTTGTATCCAACTATTTTCAATCTATTACAGCTTGTTTCTCACTTCTAGATATTGCCTTTCAATTTCGTGAGGACTAATAGAAACATACTACAAGAACTCGTGTTAGCTCTGGTGTGGAATTTACTAATCCTAATTTGTAGAACGCATGTTTGGAAGAATTGCATTTTCTTTCCTAAGGAGTTACTATTGAACCCTTATAAGGAATGTTTTGTTCCTCTCTCCAACCAATGTAGGATCTCACAAGAACAAATCATGTTTTAGTACGATCATGTTGGGCATCTTATTCAACTACTTTAGGGACCTTCGATCCTTTTTGAATAAGCGTGTATTTATCCTTTAAGCTCTTTTTTTCCCTTTGAAATGTAAAGTACTTTGTTTCTTGATGAGTGAACGTATCTATTTAACATGGCTTTCCCTTAACCTAGCAATATTAGTACAACATGCTTATAATACTGTTTATTCTCGTGGAAGTGGCTTTGGTATCATTTATTGCAATTGATCGCCGGTGGGAAAAGGTATTCTTCTGCACTTGAAAGCAAATTTACATGTGCATATGCATCTATTGATATGTGTTTACCCGAAAACAATGATGCAGGATCTTCCATTTGACCCAACGGGTGAACTGGATGGACTCAGGCAATTCATTGAAGACAACGTCGATCTGTGCAAGTGGATCGGTATCGTCGTGATTTCAACGCAGGTAGAATTGATGGAATTAATCATCTTTCCCTTCGCTTGTTTCTGATTGCATTTTGTTGTTGAGTATTAAATGGGCAGATTGAGTATCCTTAAGATGAACCTCATTTTTTGGTCTTCCCCTCCCAAATGCATCATGGACCTTTTTTTGAAGTCGTGTTTTATTCCGCAAACGAGCAAAAATAGCAAGCATGTGAATCATATGTTGTTGTCTTATAAAGTTGTGAATCCTCAGTACAGTTGCTCAGGTCAACTGACTCGACGCTTCCCTTCTGGCCGTTTGATCTCTTTTATCCATTGCAACGGTGGCTTACGTTGCTCGTTTTTTGCAGTTTACCAAAGTTTATAGTGTAACCTCTCAGGTTCTATTTGATTATACTTGTTATGGTCATTCACTTTAGTTCTTCATGCGACCTCTCAGGCATTGTCTCTACTGTTAGCAATCATTCTGAGATCCATGGTTTCAACCCGTAAAACTGAGTACGATACCAACGAGGAGATCGGTGATCAAGACAGAATCCGGGAAACATTGCTTAATCCACCTGCAAATCAAGCTTCTGGTGCTAAATTTGCCCTTTGGGGTGCACGCATGAGAGAGAAGGTATCATCACATTAAACCTTGCCCTATTCTTCTCTTTTAGCAAAGAGGAGGCATACGAAATCTGTGTCTAAATGTAGTCTCCATCCTTTTCATTGCAGTATGGACTGAAAAACAGTGACTGATATAGTTCATCAAACCAGAGTTCGTAAATAAATATAAAAAAAAAAAAGAAAACCGAAGCAATCGAAACAGAAAGTCTTCCTTGAGCAGGTCAGAGAAACTCAAACCAGTCATTGGTGTGTGTAAGTTTCTGTTCTGCTATATTGTGTGCTTTGATTTGGGTTGGTCTGATAGGATAGATTGCAATCAGCTTTGTGCAAGAACGGAAGGTTCTGGTGTGTATTATGAGATGTGAATATCATCAAGTTGAGGAATTTGAATAAGTTCTATTTTTCCATTCTACTCTTCTAAATTTGATGTGTTGTTAACCAAAGGAGTGAGCTCTTATACATTCTACATTTAGTTCTTAAAATAACTTAATAAGATATTAAAGTTATAGTGAGTGAGTGATCATCACAATTTGAATCTATTTTTCGACTAATCTTACGAAATGGCTGCTTAACCTTACCACATTTACTTTAAGAACTTTGCATGAATCAAAAACAAGAGTTAAGAAATCAAAATAGAGGGATTTCGCTTCTATTTATACGCCATATATTTTCACAAAATGAATATAAGAGGTAAGTAGGCAGACTTATCTGGACATACACAAAATAAATCACAGGACCATCATTATTGAATGTCAGAGACAAAGGTGGGAGAAAATGAATTAATCTAAAACAAAACAGAATTGCAAATTTTAATCACACTTACCTGTCAATTGAACTACAGCCTCTTCCAAAAGCTCTTCCAGCAATCTCCTTTCTACTTCCTTCCCCAAATTATCCATTTCCATCATAAGATGATCATCCCAAAATTTCCCCCCAACCTCTTTTCTGACTACCCTTTCCACTACCAGGCTGTTGCTGTCACCGATTTCCCCGGTAACACATCTAGATTCACCACAAACCCAGTCCTTCAGTTTACCCATAACACAGTCCAATAATGTTAGTGGTGTGCCCTCAGTGAAACTGCTGCTGTCATGGGATCCGCTAGATGTTTTCGCTCTTCGTCTGTGGTCGAGTTCCTGACTTGTTATATCAATCAAGGCAGCATTCACACAGTCAAATACAAGCTTCCTACTTGATCGTACCTGCCTTCGCTTGGCCTCGAGCATCGGCTCTTTGTTGCTTAGATTGGCATATTTGTCTCTTAGAGATGGATCTAGTGGATTTACAAGCGAATGCCATCTTGTAAACAAAAAGCCACATTGTTGTACTTCACTACTGAGATAAGACATTGTAAGAAGGGCTTCCACGAGGCAATGCCAGTTTTGTTCTTCCTCCAAACAAGTGGAAACTGGTGAAGATTTGAGTGCATAGGAAGCAAACGAATCTGAATAAGAATCACCCCAGAATATACTCCGAGCAACTGATTCTATGGGTGGCGATTTGTCAATGAGGCTATTCTTGAATGGCGTACAGAACTCTGTTCCAGTTAAAGGTTTATATGAGATGCAGTTAGATATAGATAAGCCAAAACAATCTGTACAGCCTATGCAGTCACTATGTGTGTGCATTTTCCTTGTTTCTTGTTTTTTTTTTTTTTTTTTTTTAATTTGTGCATAGGTGGACGGGTATAGTTACCATGATTTCCTGGCTTCATATAGCTGGACAACTCTAGATGTGTATAATCATCTTCAGAAAATGGTGGTTCCAGAACGGATATTGGACTCGGCTGCTCTTGATTTTCAACGGCGTTTCCAATTGTGAAAGGTCTTTTCATAGACAAACTCGCCTGCAAATCATAACAAACGACACTGTCAATAACTAATCACAATCGAATGGTTCAATTTATTTGAAAAAGAAAAACTCAATTTATTCTGTCGAGCATCTAATGCCAACTCCAACTCCCCATGTATGTAAAAGCATACAAAATTTAATACGAAAAGTCATCAATCATTGCAATCTGTTGTGCTCAGCAAAGCAGCTTCCAACACAATCCTATTTTCCTTGTCGAAAACTAATTTCCACACGACTTGAGCCAAAATGTAAGAAATGCTCGCCTATGATATGTGAATGAGGTTTGAAGATTAACACTTGGCGAAAGAACTTGTTAGGATTTTTTTTTCTCCAACTAATTCTTAAAACTCCATACAAACAAATAGTTACATATCTGATCACAATTATAAAGAAGAATATACATTAAAAGAGAAAAACCCTACATTTCTATGATTATGTTTTATGCATAATGGATAGGTGTAGCGATAACATCAAATAGATTAGCATGCAACTATTACAACCATAGAAGGAAAGATATACCTCATGATGAACTGCACCTCCTCTTGCAACCTTATTGGTTGAATGTAGAGAAGTACCTGATGTGCTCCCTTCACCATCATTAGAATGAGATGCAGCATTACTCAAACCTCTCGAGTGATGAACGAAAGGTAGGGATGAGGGTGTGTCTGCACTGGAAGATTGGGATTCATCTTTTGTTTGAGGCCCACCACGTTTTTCTTTACTTATTTTTTTATTCCTAGAGAAAAATAAACTTGAAACTTTCTCGTTAAATGATGACTTGACACCCTTTGGCTTTGCTAGCAACTTAGGATCATCAGTTTTTCCGATCTCAAGATCTGATGCTTCAAGATTAAGCCCATCAATCAACGCAGAAGATCCTGGGACAGATTTCGACCTTACAAGCGTTGTAGGAGAACCATCCAGACATTCAATATTTTCATCACTATTAAAATAGGGCTCTAACTCACCTGTTTTGTGTTCATTAACTTCATTATCAGTTCTTATTGATTTCTTTGCATCTGACAGTGCAAGCATCTCGCCCAATGTATTTGAGTGTCTCCATACGTGCCTTTGCTCTTGATAGTTCCCACGTGACGTCATCATGGCCCATCTTTCTGACAGTCGCTTCTTGGCTTCTCTGCACACTGATGACTCTGGAGAGCATGATATTCGGCTGAAGGATGATGACGAAAATGGGCTACTATATCTGTTAACATATTCCCAAGAATGGTGCGAAGAGAAAGACATGACTTCCAAATCACTCAGATTTTCTACTGCATAGTCATTCTCTGATTTTTCAAACGAACTTTCATCACCAGTATAGCCATTAGAAAACACAGAAGAAAGCAAAGTTTCATCCCTTCGATGACCCGAAAGATTGTCACACATTTTCTGAGTAATATTCCTCGCAAATTTTCTTGATTCCTTCACATCATCATCTTCAAATCCCTCATGAAAACTTTCCTCTTGCACCACTCTAGGCAATGAGCCAGGTGATGAGACCATAGGCTTAACATCATGATTCCTCCCAGGACTAGGCTTCAAAACCACTATTCTTGTTGGTTGAGCAGCTACAGCATATTCATTAGTCCTATTAATAGTTGGAGTAGGGGAAAATCTTGGTTCAGTTTTGTCTAAAATAGCCGATGTCCTCTGAGCTGGTAGCCTTAACTGTCTATAGTTTTTTTTCTCGAATTCAGTGAATCTTTCATCCCTAGAAACCTTTGAAGGTCTAAGAACAGTGATACGCTTTGTCTCAGGAGATGGAGGGATGGACTGGAGTTCTTTCAGATGCTGAGTGAACAATGAATTTGGCTCCTGCAGAAACTTGACAAACAAATCCTTATTGGAACTTAAAACTTCTAGTGCATCTTGAAATTCTTTGGATTGGCGCAGTTTCTCACTGGTGGCCAGACGTTTTGCTTCCACAAACTTCTGGCGAACAAGAGCCATCTTTCTATCTGTCACAATTTCACTTTCCACTCCCTTCTTTGGCTGTCTTTCTCTGATATAATTTGTCTGTGGAGATTGCTGCCATATTTCATAAACATCTTTATATTCTTTCTGATCTGAACATTCATTGACTTCACATTTCATTCCCTCTTCCAAGAAGTCACTTTGTTCCCTACATCCTAACGACATTCCATAGTTCGATCTACTCTTTGGATAACTTCTTATATTGTTTCTTTGAACAGATGAATCAGGAAGCTGATGAGGGAGAGTTTCAAGGCCCATAAGCTTTGCAACTACATTGGGTGGATTTTTTGTACACACCATTTCAGACATCTCTTGATCAATGAGCATCTTCACAGATGTTTCATTTGCTCTCTTATTCGATGCTTTAAGCAATTCAGGCACTGTCTGATCAATCCACACAAATGCAAAATATCAAGACAATGAGTTAGAATAGCATAACTAAACCAGAAAAAATCGACATCGACCTCCAGCTCTTTATGAATAGATTGCACAATTAAATTTTTATAAGGATTAGTGGCGCACAACATTTACCAGATTATCTTCAGTTTGATTGGTGAATTGATTAAACATCCTTCCCACATCCACCTGATTTCTTGAGAGAGTAGAACCTGCCAAATAGCCACATCTCTGTCATCCCATTCACAGTCAAAAGAAAGATAGCAAAAAGAATGAGCACAACCGAAATATAAGCACCAGAGGAAGCATGTATACATGTGGGTCCCACACAGAAGCATAAAGTCCATTAAAAAGCAGTTCAATTGAATCAAAGAAATGAATAATCAAGAAAAAGTAAACAAGAATTTCCACAAAATGGCCAATGTCCTCTGAAGAAAAAAATAGTTTAGGATGAATCTATTAATAGAAAGAATAAGATTAATCTACAGGTCCTAAGTGAAAAGATGAGCCCAGGTGGTTAATCTTTTTATTTTATAATTATGGTTTCAATTAAAGAAAACCAAAACCTTTTCACTTTCTTCTCCCTTCATACACCATCTTCTCTTCTTTCTCTCTACAGGCTACTGATACTTATGGCTCCAAACAGACAGTAAGACTAATAGCGCAACCATGTGAATCAACGATGCCGATAATTTCAACTGATAACAAGTCAAACTCACCTAGAAACTCATCAATTTTTTGTTCCCCCATCAAATCCAAATTAAAAAACAGACTTCTTCTCTATTCTACGTTGTGCCTGAATCATGGTGGACTTTGACCTCATCTTGAGACAATTGAAAATTGAGGGGGAAAGGGAGATAGACAAGATGAGAGATTCATTGGAAATTAGACTTGACTTACTCTAAGAAAATAACCCACTAAATTCCAGGAAGAATAAAATAATAATGACATTTTAACTAAGTAAACTAAGATAATTTCAAAAAAAAAAGTGGTATTATCTAGAGGTTACCTTCACGATGTGGTGCATCAGTAAGGAGTTTGTTCCTAGAAACACCGGTACTCAGATCGAAGAGGTTCACCATTCTTCCCAAACAACCAGGGAAGGGCTTTTCATTATTACCAACATTTCTTCTCTGAATCCCATTCATCTCAATACCTTTAATCCCTTGGCTCCAATGATGCTGAAGCTTTCAATGAAAAAGAAACAGAACATCTAAGTTGAAGAACAATAAAATTTTATTGCATAAAAAATGGGATATGAGTTGCAGAATCCCAACCTGAATATTATGGATCTGTTTCTGAGAAGTGAACCAACAATAGTTAGGTTAAGATCACCTTCAATGAGGTAAACAGCTAAGGAATTCCATGGTGGATGGAGATTTCAAGGAGCAAAACAGGTCAGAATAAAAATCAGAGTCTAAAGGGACCTACATTGAATTTGACTGGTAACCACAGGATAGACATTCCAAAAGAAAAAACTTAAAAGATAATTAAAATTAAGAAAACGAATCCCTAACAGGTGAACCAAAAGCAGATAAAGCAACTTTTTACAGATTCAAAATCGGTCTAAGCAACGACAAGAGAAAGAAAGAGATAAAAAGGGAAGAATCTATCTTCAAAAGTTTCCCGAGAAAGAAAAAGGTAAGAAAGAGAGAGAGTGAGAGTGAAGTCAGATTCAATTAGCAGCGAAGAAAGACAAAGAAAAATTGGTGAAAGCGGTTTGAAAGAGCGAGATCGTCGAGAAAGCAAAAGAAAAATGAAGTACACAGCTGCAAATGGAGCCAATTTTCACACATCTTTTCTACGTAAAAGAATCAAGATTCTGACACCTTGAACGAGAAGGTACATTGTGAAACTGAAAATGAAGCAATTGCGGCCAGAAAGTGATATTCCGGTGGGGAACCACCGTGAAATCCACCGGAGCACCGCCGTTGGAAGTTGCAACTGATAGTGGGTAGAGAGAGAAAATATTTCTTCGCAGAGAGCTTGTAGAGAGAGAAGGAAGTTTGTGAGAGTGGACTCTTTACCCTCCACCGACCTGTGACGGACTTGAATTGATTATCAATTCTAACTAATCGTAACGTTCGATTACGGAGAAAAGTATTAATAAAACAATAACCAAAGTTGAAAGCTCGAAAATACCCCTCTTCGTTTTACTGTATTTACCTTTCTGGGGGTAAAACCAAGGAAACCTATCCTCTAATGCAATTATGAATCATGCAAAAGTCCGTTTTAAATAATTGTTTTTACGTTTTCAAAAGTGGTTCAATATTTTTATTTTTATTTCTTTTAAATGTGCAACGGATGGATAGAGATGTAAAAAACAAACAAAAATAAATAAATAAATAAAAATAAATTGGATGAGTGGGAACAGGGAAAATATTTAGTTAATGTGGATAAATCGATTTTCACTCTCTCTTATTTCCATTTAGATTTTTTATAGGTTGATTATTTAATATTTATTTATTATTTTTTTTATTTAAATATAAATATATGTGTGTTGTGTGCAATAATGAGCAATGTGAAGGAGACATGAGTAATA
Source organism: Cucurbita ficifolia (assembly GCA_033971965.1). Lineage (NCBI taxonomy): Eukaryota > Viridiplantae > Streptophyta > Magnoliopsida > Cucurbitales > Cucurbitaceae > Cucurbita > Cucurbita ficifolia. The sequence goes on from CM066963.1 coordinate 10,761,263, forward strand.
TTGATCTGTCCTGAATAGAAAATTTTTATAAGAAAAATAATATGTGGACTGTGATCCATCGAAATTACAACACTCTACCACGTGGCTAACCAAAACTACATTATAAATTGTAAGCTCTCAAAAAAAAATTTAATTTTTTAAATGTTTAAATTCTCTATATAATTTGTAGTCTCTTCTTAATAGAAATTATTATTATTAGAATTAATTTTAAATAAAATCAAAGAATAATTTTAAGATTACATTTTAACCTTCTTTTTTTTTCAAATAAAACAAATAATATTCCCCTTTTTGCCTTTTGGATTTACCATAAATTTTAAGTAATTATTATTCTCTTTTTAAAGTGCATTAAACATGATGTTCCATATTTTGAAATTTAAATGGAATTGACAAGGTAGGATTTTTTAGTTTTACTTTTATTATTTTATGCTACATATTTCTTTTAGTATAAATCGAGTAGTTTTTTCACTTTTAAGTTTTAAAGCATAATCTTTTAAAATCATATAACATTTTATATGATTTGAATGAAATATTAAAAGTTGGTGATGCAAAAAAAAATTAATGGATTTTTTTTTTTTTTTTTGAGTTACTAAAATCTTAATTTCTGTATGTATTTTTAAGATTCAAAGGGAAACAAAAGTAAAGAATATTGCGAATAACAATAATCCAATACAATCCTTTTAATGTGTATAAAAGAAAGAATATTGTGGTTGCATCAACATCCACATGGATTGATTTCTCTTTTTATTTTTATTTTTTAAACAAGTTGATAGCTCACAAATGGACCACCATGATTATACATTTTGGCAAACAATCTCATTGACATGAATTAAAAATTTTAAAAGTACCATAGCTATGTTTTTTTAAAACAAGAGATCCACCAAATTATCAAATTACCGCGTTGTTATATTCCTAAAAAATTTTCGAATAAAGAGAATGACAATAAATCTTACACTTATTTTTCTTGCACGTAAGCAACAAAAAGATAAGGTGAAAGACTTCTTATGATTGCATGTTGGAGATATATTTTGACGTTTTCAAAGAGTGAGCATTTAGTCGATTATAATATGAACAACGAACTTTCACATTGGTGCGATAATGTCAATTTGAGTATAAATTTTCATGACTTTGTTTTTAGTTTTAGAAGAAAAAAAAATTAATACCAACGAAGATACTATCATTTACTTTTATATACTCATACTCTTCTCTTGCAAAGCCCCGGTATCTATTACCGGTCAGAATTGGACCATAACGGAATTTCGGTCTATACCGGCACCATAATATCTGATTGGGGAGGAAGATTAGAATTAGAGATTGATCGAAAAGCAAGGATATGGGCTCGTGTGAGTAGGAAACAGAAAATATCTATTCTAGTTCTATCATCAGCTATGGGTTCGAATCTAAGAGAAATTCTCGAGAATGTTTGCTACCCTGAAATTTTTTCCGCCGGTATGAAAAGTTCTTAATGTTAGTTGAGTACCCGGTTCTCCAATAGATTGACCCGCAATAATACCTACGGCTTCTCCCAATTCGACCAGGTCCCCGTGAGTAGGACTTCGTCCATAACATAATCGGCAGATCCAAGATGTACTCCTACAAGTAAAGGGAGTCCGAATAGATATCGGTTGTGTTTGAAAGGTTATGAATCGATTGATAAGTCCAATACCAATATCTTGATTTCGTATGCCAATGCATCGCGGGCCCATATATATATCGTCCGCTAATACGAATTTTATAGAGAAAAAAAAAAAAAGAGAGATGTGACGTGGAAAAAAAGAAAAAAAAGGAAAGTATTTTGATTTTAGGGATGATGAAAACAAATAAATAAATAAAAGTGGGAGAAATATGATGTGATTGGCAAAATTAAAGGTGAACAAAAGTTAAATTATGTGGTGATTGGTTGAAATTAACCAAAAAAAGTAATGAAAAAATGGCAACAAAATCTTTGGGCTATGCCATAGAGTAAGATAGGTGCACATGGAAAACAAAGAGACCCCTCTCCTTTTGGGTGCCCCTGCCCATTTCATTTCAGAACTATATATTGTAACAACTACTGTATAATAATATAATTGGAAACAAAACAAAAAGTGACCAGCCCCACCTTGTTTGAGAATGTTTGTTTGAATGCCTATTGACAATATATATATATTATTAATATTTGCCAGTATTATTAATTTAATGATCTAGACTAATTTTTAAAATAATTAATTTTTAAAATTCAACCAGATTCCTAGAGTACAAATTCAAGCTTGCAACTATTTATGTCATTATAATGTCTCAACGAGTTAAAGACATGCTTAAATTAACTTTTTTTCCTAATATGAATTTAAGAAAGACAAACCAAATAGTTGGAGATATTCATCATTTATGCTCAATATTTATAATGGGTTGTATTTCATGGATGGTTTTATATCTATTTTTTTTCCAACATTAATGTATAAAATTACCCAATATAAAACTTATCTTGATCAAGGATATAATATCTCAATTCACTAAATTATGTTTAAGTTGGCAAAATAATAATATCATTAAACAAAGCTTTTAAAATTATGCCACCAAATCATTGAACTTTAAATAGTCTTTAATACACCCTCAATGAACTAGTACTTTTGTGTTTGACTCTTTTTTTTAGTACATAGACATAATTTAAAATGGTGTCTAATAGGCTAATAAAATTTTAGAATCTTATCCAATAATCGTTCAATTTGTAATGGTTAGTTTTCTAACAAAATTGTTGCCAAATAAATTTTAAGAGATTAAATGGTTAGTTTTCTAAAAAAAATTAGGGACATTAAGTGTCATTTTCTTTCCTGTTTTTAACATCATGAAGAGTGAGGATTAAATTTGAATATTATTTAATATTTTGATTTAAATTATAATATCTTAACCCGTTCAACGTTAAAGTCAACAGTAATGAAATTTATGTGGAAAGCAAAATCATAGGTTCACATATATGCGTTGAGAGGCAAGAAAGGGAAAGCGTGTGAAGAGAGTGAAAAGGACGAGACAGTTGCAGATGGGGAGGTGAGCGGCCTACATAATGGGGGCCTATCTCGCCTCACCTTCATCTCGCCATTACCGACTTGGGAACCGCTCCTCTCTCTCGAGACACCCTCTTTTCTGTTTTTTCTTGTGTGTGGTCCATTTTAATGGTCTGTGTTTCAGATCCTAACTCTCTCTCTCTCCTATTTTCTCTCACATGATAAATTGAAGAAATTAAGGGTACATGTAAGTCTTTTTAGATCGAGGTTCTAAGCTTCATTCTCGTTTTTATAAGTAAGACTAACAACTTGCTAGACTAACCAATAAATGAGAAAAAGTTTGATGGGAAATGTTTACTAATCTCCACCCAATCTGATATCAACCAAATAGACATCTCTATAAATAGAATTCACAGCTCAACTCAAACTAACCTTCTATTTTTAAGTTGGGTTGTCTTATTATTTTATAACTATTTAAAAAAAAAAAAAGTTAATTATCCACACTACATAATATATCAATAAATAAAATCTCATAAATATCGAGTATCAAACAATTACAAGTCATCAAGCATCCCTAACATCGATTATAAAAGTCGCCATCCCTAACATCGATTATAAAAGTTAAATATTTTTAATACTAGTCAAATGAACCCCTTGGAAAAAAATAAAATACTTATTTTAGAAAAAGATAATAGAAAAACAAACGGAGTCTATAAAACCTAAAAACCTGACTGGCCAAACCAAATAAAACCCAGGTAGCTTTTTTATCAAATTTTGGGTGACCAACTTTCTTTTTTAAAAAATCACACGAGTTGTTAGTTATATAAATACCAGTTTTGCCTATTGTTTCAAACGTACTTTTATGTATTAATCCCCTCGACTTTGAATTGATTTCTTGTCAATCTTTTGAACTTTGTTTCGTCTAATGAAAGTTCCATTCGTTTCTAGTTTCCTTATAGAATAAACTAACCAAGTTCATCAGCACAAACTATTCATAGAAAGCTTAATCTAGAAGCATAGAAGTAGAAGAGTAATAATCCAAAGATGGCTGCTAAATAACTTTTACTCATTTCGATCCATAATTTTACTGTTTTTTCAACTACTATGGGTGGTGTCTTTAACAAAACCTATGATAACAAAAATATCGTAATATATAAACTAAACGGAGTACATTGCAATTGAGTGCAACTAATGATAACTCTACAAATGATGGGAAAATATTAAAGAATAACCTAAACATACAAGAAAAGAAGACTACTAAGAAACAGTATCATATCAAACTACAGAAAATAATCTCCTATGAAAAGTGATAAGACTAATAAGAAAACTGGCATGCTCGAAGAAAAACAACTCGTTTTAGGAAAATTATTTTGTATAACATATTTAGAGAAAACTACAACCAGAACAGTCCTAATTGCATTCAACAATATGTAAATGACAAAAACTCCAAATTTAGATCACAATGTTCTTAGGCGGAAGCAACTTGATTATTGAATGTATTATTTAACAAGGCATGGTATTCATTAAATAAAAAATATTACTAACTATATACTTAAAAATGAAAGAAATTAGGAAGTATTAAATTCAGAGAAGAATAAATTCGTTGAATCGATGATTCACAAGTCGATCTTAATAAAAGGTTATAAAAGTATAACGAGGTAAGAGTAGTAAACATACATACCGATAACTCTTGTTCAGGTAGAGACTCAGTTCAAGCATCAAATTAAACCGCCGCTTACACGAAATCGTCTTCAGAACTAAGAAAACAAGGAAAAAAGAAGACGGCAGCAACTCGTACAAAATCTGAAATACAAAGTATTTAGAGAACTTCTGTTAATCGTCGGACCGTGCATAAGGTAAGAGCTCATGAACATATGAATCAAATCGATCCACTAAAACACCTAATCTATCTGATCGACGGACAAAAAACTATTGATACTCCGGATATTACGAGACTGGCCGATCACGATCCATAGTTCAATTAACGATTTGATTTCCTACTCGACTAATCAAAATCATGAAGATTAATGAACGATTTGGTTTCCTCTTCGACTAGTCAAAATCATGAAGATTAATGAACGATTTGGTTTCCTCTTCGACTAGTCAAAATCGTCAAGTAATTAGGATTTTATGAGACCGAGCAATCACGATAATAACTTGATAAAACGATTAGGTTTCGTCTTCAACCAATAAAAACTGTAAAGTAATTAGGATTTATAAGACTGAGCAATCAAAGGATAATTAGTTCAATAAACGATTGGTTTCATCTTCGACCGATAAAAATCTTGAAGTAATTATGATTTAGTTAACCTAACAAACGCGATGGTTGATCAAAGAAACAATAAGGTTTTACAAAACGAAATCACCGAAACGTACCTCTGTTTGCTTACAACATTGTGAGCCACCGATAACTTCGAACCCTAGTACCATCAACCTCTCAGCTCAGAGCGATTTCAAGAAAATTTAACTTGCGCGCGCAAATTTTGTAGCGCTACGCTCCATTTCGTATTTATAGAGTGGCCCATGTCATTTTACGAAAATACCCCCATTACATAATATCTTCCGGAAAAACTAGTGGGCTGGCTTTTATCCGCAAATGAAATTGGGGGCCCAAACCTGGAAAGTAGATGGGCTCTAGTCCAATTGGTTTAGGGTTCAGGGAGATCATTTTTAAGCGTTGTAATGCTCAAGCCCAATCATGCCAAGGCCTTTTAGGCCCAATCAATTATTACGGCCCAGCCCATCAAAGCTGTTCACTGCAACCAGCGCATCAAACGAACCCTAAACCAATGTTGCAGAGAATGCAAGTGAAGAGTAAGTAACATGACCATGTTGTACGGAATGCAAATGAAGAGTAAGTAACGTGATCATGTCGCAGGGAATGTCGAAGCCATCGTACTGAATCCGGATTCCAAATCCTAGACATAGGACGTTATAATTCTACTTTTTTTCATTTAATAACATATGGGTCGGGATTAAATCTTTGGTATCGTAGTCGCAAACATATATTTTAGCTAGTTAAACCATACTCAAATTGACAAAACCTACTTCCGAACAGATTTTGTCATCAACTTACCTTTCAAAACAAACTTGAAACGAAATACATTCATTTATTTCCCTCCCGTGACACTTCTACCATTCGAATCCAAACAAAAGAAGTTGACTTAAAAAAAGCGATGGATGAACAACAAGGGAAGAACATCTACAAAACATATCACAATGAATGTTTTTCTGTCACAATGAGATTAATTATCACATTTCAACGTTGACATGAACAATAGAACAATAGTTTATTATTTAACATATGGGGAATTTAAAAACTTAGTCTAATAAAATAAAATATTTAAAAAATTTCCATAACACAACACAACACAACAACCAAACAGTAAGAATAATTAAAAGATGGCCGCCATTTTCAACGAAGGATAGAAACATAAAAAGCAAAGCCTTAAAGACATGGCAATATAATATTAAAATTGCTGTTTCTTCCTGCAATGATGGAGGCTGAACAGTGGAAAACTGATGGAATAAATAAATAATATTAAGGTTTTTTGGGTTTATTTTGTCGAGTGAAGTTAATAATTATTTTCAAGTGAAGGAATTGTGTCAGAATTTGGACAAGAAGAAAACAAAAGAACAGGCTGACAACCAAACATGCCAGATTAGAGGTTGGCTGAAGGGGTTTTGAGTTTGTCTGTCAGAATATATGGGTCATAAATTCCATCTTTATCACATGTGGCCGATCCCATTCTTACACATTACTTCATTTTATTTTCATTTTTTGGTTCTGTCTCAGATTGACACTCTGTCATTTTCAAGATTATGGGAAAACATTATTTGCCCAATTAAGCGTATGAATTCCTCTATTCAGATGAAGCTTTCTTATATCATTTATCTTTTTGATGATCCATCACTTTATTATACCTTCTAGGAAAGAACCATGAAGATTCAACCATGACGAGTCGTATCGGGTTAGGATTTATTATGATATGTCAAAAACGAGAAGGTGAATGACTATGACGAGTCGTGTTGTGATCTTCTGTATCTTCAACAAAATGGATGCCTAAGTCGGCAATGATAAGAAATTGAAACGATTTATACATTGGGATAACGAGACTTTCGATATCTTTATACTGATATGTCAAGATTTAGAAGATCGACAATTTCACGCATCTAAGTCTCAATAAATTAAAACGAGTGACGTGTTAGGACAACGAGACCTCCTAACATACTAAGAAGATTGACAATCTCGCCACCTAAGCCAATGCCGACGAGTGATATATTAAGACAATGATACCTTCTATATCTTCAGCCTAATACGTCAAAATTGAGAAGACGTGCAACCCACCACCTTGACGTCGATAAATTTAAACAAATAGTATGTTACAACAACGAAACTTTCTATATCTTTCGAAATCTCAACCATTCTGACGAAAATTTCCTGACACGTATTAATCAAAAGATGAACCTGTTCAGTCAAGACCCGAAAATTTACAACCAGTGATATGATATGACAACAGACCTTTATGTATCTTTCGATATCACAGATAGTGATACGAATTAGATTTTTCCGTCTCACTTTAACGATAAGGGTTATCATCGACCCACCTAAAACCCGCTCATACGAGTCGTGAATAGAAAAAACATGATGAATTAAGGAATAAACAATGATATAATGAAGAAAGTAAGAGTTAGGTAGAGAAATCCAATGCTCCTACCAACAAAACTGTACCCTTTTGGAGTACCTTAATTGGAGCATAGAATAAAATCATTTAATCATGTTTATGTAATACAGAGATTAATATATCCAAGTCCTATGTATACATATATATGTGTGTATATATATATACACACATTTATATGATAAGATAAGCCATAAAAAGATAGGTATAGATAGCTGCATGAATAGCAGACATGTAACATGTGAAGGAACAATCTTCAATTGTTTGTCAAGCACTACAAATTCTGGCCCTTTTGATAGGGCTATGACATTCAAGATTATTGAGTATCCCATGTGTTACATTTATTCCTTTTTTTGAACCCAGTCTCCTTCATCTAGATAATGCTCGCAAAACTCCAGAATGGTGGGTGGGGAAAGTCAGCTCATGGTTCAGAATGTGGGTGCTCAAAGCAAAATAAAATAATAATAATCGTATTGGATGGCTCACTAATTGTTATAAAAATATTTTATCTAAAATTTAGGGACTTTTTTATAAAATTTTGAAAGTTGGGGGAGCAAATTGCTATTTGATGTAAATGAATGGGTAGAAAAGGATTTTTGAAAATCATTTAGGGTAAGTTATCATGTGGGCTGTTGTGGGGGGAAAAGTGTGTAGGAGACAAACAAGGCCATACCATGTAGTTTGTATTCGTGGGCTTTACATTCTCTTAAGCAATGCAATCCCCAAATTTAATTGCATGTGACAAACAAAAACACTGTACATTTTCTGTCAAATTATTTTGTCAATTTCCCTATAATTTTTTCGGAGTAATAAATATCTTAGTTTAAAAAATTGATTAAAAATAAAAATCATCGCAAAAATACGAGCATAATGTTAAAAAAAACACATGACTATCAATCGAGCCATCATGTTTTAGGGGCACATGCATCATATTATCATTATTATTAAACTCAAAGGTAAATGTAAACTTTATCGATTGAAATTTTTTTATTCTTTGTAATATGATATTGAGGTAATTTGATTAGGTAGAAAACATGAGTAGGTTTTGATATAATGACATGTTTTTTCCACAATAAATGATCCGATTGTTATATATCTACTACATCACATCCCCTATTGACATTAACTTTATTGTTACGCATATTCTTATCTTATATTTTCATAAAAATGTTCATGATTTCGATTATGATATCCATAATTTATCATATAATTTTTGGCGTGATAAATCTCGACAGCGATCAAGAACACTGTTAAGTAATGTTTATCTTTTATTCAATAAGGTTGCTTTCAAAATTTGGTAGCTTTCGATCTAGAGAGTGATCACGAACACTGTTTAGTGACATTTATCTTCCACACCTTTCAAAACTTAGTAGTTTTCAATCTTGATATCACATTTATCTTCTACTCAATAATGTTGCTTTCAAATCTTGACAGCTTTTCTAGCCTGACATATTCTTGCCTAACTTCAAGACTTAAGAGTTACTGCAAAATATTTTTAATTTAGTTTATTAAATGTCTATATATATTCCTTTTTTAAACGGAAGGAGCAACTGGTGTCGTGGTGTAGTTGGTTATCACGTCAGTCTAACACACTGAAGGTCTCCGGTTCGAGTCCGGGCGACGCCATGTTTTTTAGATATATTTTTTATTAATTAAAAAATAGTGTTTTATTTATATATGATACTATTTTTCTACAGTAATTTTCCGCTTTAGCGAACGGAACCCGAAGTTTCCTATTTCGACTATTTTATAATTGGAAGCACTAATAACCATTATTTTTCGGCTTTGTGAACTGATCCGGGAAGTTTCCAGCTTCAAAATGGAAAGTTTTGTACAGCTGCGGTATGAGTAACAACCAATTTAATCTCGAGATTATGAAATTCACCTCTCTTGTGGGTAAAAAAAAAAGGTGTGAGATTAACGAAAAGACTATCACTCTTCTCGAAAGTTTTATGGGAAATATTCTCAATTTTAGAAAGAGCGAATAGTAACACAAAGATAAGATTATGGTCAAATCACATAGAACTCAAAATTAAATTAAAACACAAAGATGAATGAATCCTGGCCTTTGATTACAGTAATGAAATGAAATCAAATTTAGTACAAAATTATATAAATAAATAAATAAATGCCCAAAAAACAAGTCAAAATTTGGGCCTTTTTAACGAGAGGGCTATTTTTAAGCTCTCTCATCACTATAGTTAATATTATTATTTTTTACAGTGCCATTAAAATTTACACCAAAAGAATGAATGAAGATTGCTGTTTGTTTGTATATCTGTTTGGATTAGAATTGAGAAATGCATCTTCTCAAGCAAGCAATTGGGCGTCTCTTCTGCTTTATTTCTTGTCTCCAAACACTGCCGATATCTTGAGCAATTTTAATGGCATCTGAGGCTGCTCCAGACAGCCCTCTCCTCGTGAATCCAACGGCATAAAGCCCAGATTTCCCTTTCCAACTATTTGGGAATTCCGTTTTTGGGAACCCGTTTTTGGCGAAGAATTCCTTTTCCTGAAACATTAAAATTTCCAAAACAAGATTAGATTATATTACCCTATTTTGTTTTTTTTTTAAATGCTCGGACAAACAACATAGTATTATACAAACAGAGGATTCGAATGTTTCTCTCTCTTATTTTCTCTCACCTGAAGCCAAAATGGAACATTGCTTCTGTATCCAGTTGCCAAAAGAACTGAATCGATGTCCATTGTTTCGCCATTGATGAACTCGACTTGTTTCTCAGTGAATCTTTTGATCCCTGGAACAACCTCAATATCTCCGGATCTGATTTTGTTGAGTGCTCCAATGTCCAAAACAGGGGTTTTTCCTGTCGTGTTCTTGAGCTGTAATGGCCCCATTGATGGCCGCTTTATCCCATATCTTTCTATACTTCCAAGCACAAACCAAGCCAAAATCAGTATCAATTTATCCACAAGCCAAAGTGGAAGCCATTTCATTAGCAAAACAGCCAATTCGAAAGTCGATTTTCCAAGAATCTCCCTCGGTAGAACATGAACCTATAAAATTACACAAAAAAAGGTCAGAAAATTAAAATCAAAGAAAAACCCATTTGAAATCTCAGCTTAAAGAATTCAAAAAATTAATTTTTTTGTTCTTACCGAGCTTCGAACCACCATTGATGGAGAAGCTTCATGATTGCAAAGGTCCAGAGAAACTTCCATACCGGAATTCCCACAACCCACAACCAGAACTTTCTTCCCTTTAAACCTTTCGCCGGATTTATAATCGGAAACATGCAAAACCTCGCCGGAAAATTGGTTGAGACCTTCAATTTCCGGCGTGACACACTCTGCATTCTCGCCGGTGGCAACCACAAGCCACCGGCAAATGTACTCAACCTCGCCAGAGATGGACTCTGTTTTGACTCGCCAAAGGCCACTGGTTTCATCGTAGCGAGCCAATTGAACGCTCTCATTAAACTGTGGCTTAATTTCGAATTTCTCTGTGTAGCTTTCGAGATACTGAACGAATTGCTTCTTGGAAGGGTATTCTGGGTAATCTTCAGGAAATGGAAGGCGAGGAAGCTGGCAAAATTGCTTTGGAAGATGAAGTTTAAGCCTATCGTACGTCCGCTTTTGCCACAACGAAGCTATGCAATCGGCTCGTTCGATGACCACAAACGGAACGCCTTGTTCTCTCAAACAAGCCGCCGTCGCCAGTCCCGACGGTCCGGCGCCGACGATCACCGGACCGTTAACCCAAACGCACCGGTTTTGAGAGAACAAATAGCCTTCATGATCGACCGGATGAAGCAAATTGAACTCCATTTTTTTTTCTTTGTTAAAAAAATGTGTTTGTTTTGTGGATTTTGAGAGAGAGAAGTTAGAACAAGAGAGAGAGAGATTGGGTTTCTTAGAGAGAGAAGAGAGAGCTTGATTTGGAATGATGAAAGGAGGTTGAGAAGGGCTATAAATAGAGAAATGGATGCATGTGATGGAAGTGAGGAGGTAGGGAGGGAGGTTTTAGAGTGTCATTCTCAAATCATAAGACTTTGGACCTCTTTAATTATTTAATCATAAGATATGCTTTTCTTATTATTTTAATACACCTTAGTGCACTCTATACTATGCTTTTAAAAAAATCAATAACATATTTTAAAACATTATAAAAACATATGTTTTTAATTATTCATTCACACCCTCCTTAAAATTATATAATCAAAAATTTTAATTGTCGGTAAAATATTTTTCACAATTTAAAAGAAATAATAAATGGTATGATGTGACATATTTTGGTTGGTTGATAATGAATCTTCAACATTTTATCTTATTTACAAAGTTCATGTATTTTTCATAAATTAAGATTCATGTAATTAGATATTTAATGTCTAGTTGGATTGTAACATGCATTATATATTTGATTATTTCAAACATTAGATTAAATTTATAACGAAGTTCATAAACTTAGGTTTAAAAATTAATTTCTTTCCAAAAATGGAGTTGAGGGAGCATTGGAAGCGATGAAGTCTCATCCTCTTTTGATTCTCTGGACCCAAAAAGGATTTTGAGATCCCACGGTGAATTAATAAAATATTAATATATGAGTCTACTTGGAAAATGAAAACAATAAAGAAAAAAGAAAATAGCCACGTGGGCAGATGCCAAGTTGTAAAAGTAAGAGCCCCACAAGTGTCCAGCGTGGACCCAACGAAGCCATTCATCACATCGGGATTACATATTGCAATATCCATAAAGCTGTTACAGTTCTCAGAGCCCCCATTCTGCCAACCAGTTTGTGCTTAGAGCCACGTGGTCATCCTACTGTGCTTTCACATAAAGTGAAATAATTTTTGTTTATATCTCTCGCTTTTTCTTTTTTCTTTTTTTCTTTAAATTTCGAACCATGATTTTTAGTTAATTATATTTTAGACCTTTAGCTTTTGAATATTGTATTTTGATATATTCAGTTAGAACTAAAATTTTATTTTTCTTTTATGTTGGGCATAATTGTAATTTAACCTTATAATTTTTTAAAGGAATTTTCAAATTACGAAAAATAATTAAAAGTACTTACAAATTACTCAGAGTTTAGATTCAATTAAATTTGGAAACTATTTCAGCTATTTAAATTTGAAAAAAAATAATCAAATTTAATATATATATATTTCAGACTTCATGATAATTTGATGTGTTTAAATCATTTTTGGTTATTATTATTTACAATTATTAAAAAGAAATTAAAAACCCAAAAAAAGTATCCAGAGATAGCGAAATATCATTAGATATTAAACTGTTGTATTTATTTGCATATCTTAACGAAATGCGTCAAACCAATAATTTTAATCAACTTTATTTTCTCTTAAAAAAATATTAATTTTTAATCACGAGATACATGGATGAGTACGTGTCCTTAACCTCTTATCTTATTCCACCACGTGTCCTTAACTGGGCACGTGTCTTCAATATAACATTTACGATTAATTTTTAACTTTTATTTTATTTATTTATGTCTCGGCCCGGAAAACCAAACATTAAACAGTTTTTTTTTTTTATAATTATTTTGGCAAATATTAATTCCGTTAGGTAAATAAAAATAAAAATAAATATTTAGATAAATAAAAAGATTTAAATAAAGAAAGTTTATGTTAGTTATTGGCCTTTCCAAAATGGCTTCCTTTTATGAATCATTGCTTCTCTTCTTCACTACTAATTCCATAATTCATTTACTAAACTCCAAGTGAAAACCTACAAAATGACTCATGTTTTAATTAATAAAGTTATCGACCTATTATTTGGTTACCTCTAATATCATTTTCCCCACTTGAGCTCTCAACCAAATCACAACCCGACAAAATCGCTCGTATTATTTTAAATTATATTTTATTCTAATCAAATTTTACCGGAATTGTATAGTTTGTCATAAAATATATTTATATGTTAACTTCTTGATCGTATATCAAATTTGAATCTTACTTTTTCAATAATGTTTTCAACGAATTATTAATAAAAAATAACTGTATGTTTTACGTCATGTAACGTAATTGATAAGACATATCAACAAAGACATCCATATACATATATAATTCATATACCTAGTTCTAAAGAATGACGGAGAAATTATTGGGGTAGCTATCACTAGCATGGCCGACTTCCCGAAGACGAGTAAAAGAAAACGATATCAAATAATTTCGGGAAGATGATAAAAGGATACATACATATTTGAACTTGGTTGAAACTAATTGAAACCCCTAGCTAGGATACCCTACCAACTTTACATTGCCCCACCGCCAGCTTTGCATAAAACTTCTCTTTGAAACTCGACTAGTCACTCTCTTCCCTTTTTATATTCAAATTTATATAAAAATTTATCAGATTGTTCAACTGATTAAGACATATTTTAAGCTTCATTAAAGTTCGAAAAGCTAGAAGATTGTCCGGGTGAGTGGGAAAGAGTATTATAAAAATGAATCACGCATAATTTTACTAACAAGAAAGAAGAAAAAGGACCAGACGGCGGTATTGATTCTTTGCTTGTATTGCATGGGTTGATGCCTACTTTATTTTGGTCTTAGTTTTTAGTAGAAAGTTCACAGTCATTGGCCGTCGATGGTGTATAAATTGGCGGTGCCACTATGACATTATACTATATACTATAAAGTTATTAATTATATGCTATAAAGTTATTCATTATATTATACTATATATTAAAAAGTGTTCTCATTCATTTATATTTTGATTATATTAATATTTAATTTAAACATAGTTCAAACGTTTTTTAGTTTGGTGTTTGACTTATAAATTAGATTTATGGATTAAGTCTCTATCAACGATAAAAAAAAAAAAAAAATCTTAGTTTTTTCTTATCTCCACTTTCTAGAATTAGAATATCGTTAGAGTATATAAATTTAAATTTGTTATAATCTACGCAACATAATTATTATTTAATTTAAATTTAAAATTTTGATTTTCGAGAATTTTGATATCGAAATAATTCACTAACTTATTTGTTTATTATTTGTCCTAAAATGATTAAAAAGATAGGTAAGTAATTAGAATGTGGGGGTACAAGGGTCATTTCACAACTTAAAAAATGGGGTTTTAATATTAAATAAGCCTAATTATATTTATTTTAAATCATTATTTCACATTCTTACCACTTTTTATTGTAATCATCACATTATTTAAAATGATTACTTATTATTCTAACTTAATATTTGCAAACTTTTGCAAATTATTAAAAAATATTATCATTATAGAATAATAATAAGTGTCTTTGAGTTCAAAATTCCCTTTTCACACTAATAGAATTTATTATTATTATTATTTAAAAAAATGCTCGAGTTTCAGGTCAAGAATTGAATCCTTTTACTTTTATTTATTTAGTTTTTTCCTATTTAAAAAATAAATGCAGAGTTTTGACCATTGTAAAGTTTGAATTCAAACACAAAAGGAAAACCACTAATACTATATAAAAAATAAAAAATAAAAGTTTAATTAGGACCCACATTCTCGATTTTAATTTCATAATTAAAAAAAAACTAAGATTCCCTTAATAATAATAATTTATATGTCTATAAGTTTAAATATTTTAGTTAGGTTTATAGACTTTAATTTGTAATTTTATTTAATTATTTGAAGTTAATACATTTTTATTAAATAAATATTAGTTAATTTATGGTGATGTGATAAATGAATGATAAAAATAAAGGATAATTAAACTTAAATTAAAAAAAAAAAAAAAACTATCTTCGACATGCCACTTTATTTATTTATTTTTCAAACGTGACTACTTTCTTTGAGTTATCTACCATGGTTAAATAAATTTTTTTTGAATTTCAAATGTGAAAGTTTAATTACTAGTTAATTATTCGATAAAAAGATTTTAATTTTATTTTAAAAGATTATTATTTATTATAATAAGGGCCATATAACCTAAACTTGGAGGGCTGCCCTACCTACCTTTTAGATCCACTTCAAGCCATGATTGGTTTTTTTTTTAAAATTTTATTTTTGGAAAAAGGGTTTTATCAAATATTATAAATTTTAATTATGACAAATTTTTTTTAAATTTCTCCCAACTAGGAAAATACTTAACTTGATTGGCGGTGATCTATTTAACATGCATTTATAATATTAGAAGAAAACAAATTAACACTTGAAGAATCTAAATAGTTCATTAGAATCTTTGAAAATATTTGACATCTCATTTTATTTGATAAATAATTAGTATCTATTAATTCAAATAAAATATTTTGTTGAAACTTATGAATTAACAAAATTATAGGTCTTTTAGTAACCATTATTTATATACAAATTCAAAATATTTTAAAGATTTTTCTCTCATACCGTATTAAAGAATATATTTATTATATGGCAAAGTCAACTCTATAAATTTACAAAATTGACCCTGATTGAAACTATGTTTATCACTGTGTTTTAAGTAATTGGGCTATCCATAGAAAAACCCCTTCAAGTAACTGCCTATGTTTTATAAGATAAATAGAAGTTATTCACTAACTATATATTGTTAATCATAACTAATAATAAAAAAATGTAATTAAAAAAAAAAAAAAAAAAGAGATTTGAGCTTTAGGCAGGTATTTTTTGGGAGGGGGAATGGACACGTGGCGTATCCTAAGGGTGACATGTGGGAATTGGGATTGATATTTTATAAAAAAATTAATGGGATCCTCAAATAGAATAATTAAAAATGAATATAATTCTTGAAAACCTAGCTGCGGTCACCTCCCATTTAAGTAAACGTGTGAGACTCGAATCCAGAGGCATAGATTAAATGTAAGCGTGTGAGGCTGAAAGCGATATTATATCTAAGAAGGCAAAACCCACCTGCTCCAGCTGTGTAACGCACTTCCCTTTTCAAGCTTATTCCTCTTCCCAAAAATTAAAATTAACTGAAATTAAATTAAATTAATAAAACTCCTTCCGCGTTCGCACTTTTTCCTTTCCACTTTCCTTCTATTTTCCTCTTCTTCCTTTTTTTTTTCAATTATTATTCTATTTATTTATTTAATATTATTCTAACACGAGCGTATCAATCTACCGACCTAAATATAGTTTAATTGATCAGACATTATTATATACTTTTTATGCGATAAAGATTCAAAATTCTCTTCTCGTGTTCCATTTTTTTTAATATTGTAAGAAAATTTTAATCATTATCGAATGTAAGATAATAATTATACAATTTTATTAAAAAATAAAATTAATGACAACTAATTTCTATATGTGACTTATAATTTAATATTGATATTTATTTTATAAGACAATAAGTGTAGAGAAACATTCTTCAACAACCGAAAAACTATTTATAATAACTGAAAAAAATACAAACAATTTATCAAGCAATAACGAGTATATATATTATTTGAAAAACTGATAAAATTGAATTAAAGACTGGAATTAGAAGAAGAAGCCAGGGAATGATATCTTCATCATATGGCTAGGGTTATTTTAAATCAAATGTGTATATATTTATATATTTTTTAAAAATTGGGTCAATAAATTCGGGCCTATAAATCATTGTTGTTGAATTGTCATTTTCATTTCAATAAATATCAAAGATCCAGTTAGGAATACTCACTTCACCCACCATTTTTTTTTCTTTTTTCTTTTTGGGATTTTGACCCATTTCTGTGAAACTATAAAATTAATTAATTAAGAAGTATTTTTTTTTTATTGGTCCAAGTAGGATGAAAGAGACAAGTGGGAAGTAACCAATTGGAAGCTGCCACATCAGGTTCATAGCTAGCCAAGTAAGACAATTTCAGAGTATATATGGAAAATGACACATCTTTAAATTATGAAGTCCTTTGTGAAATATTTATTTGATGTTTTATGTGATAATTGACTCTCTCGATCGTTCGTTTATTACAATTTTGAGAGGAAATGCCATTTTATTTTTAGAAAATAGTTATATATAGATATACTTATTCTTTCCATTATAAAAAAATTAATTAAAAATTTATTGGTGATCCCAAAACAAAACACGTTTAGATGATAGGATGAGCATTCCATTAAATGTTACTTTGAGTCTTAACCAATCAATTGGAATCCATTTTGTTCATAATTAAGTTGTGAATACATTGTTCAAAATTAAATGTCTAATTTTTTTTTTGTACAAACTAATAATACGTAGATGGTTTGAAAAATAATTTCAAAATGAAGAAATTTACGTGTCCATGGGATAATGACATGCCCACGTTGTAATGTGAAGCCAACAACTCCTAATAAAATGGTCTATAGGACACCTCTCCACTCTACCAAAGGCAATATTCATCTTTCATAAATGAGTGTCAATATTTGAGAAGTTTTTGTTTTTCTTCAAAATTTTATCTCCATATGACTAAGAATACGAAGTTAGAAGTGGATGAAGTTGACTTTAATTAAATTCTAGAATTAAATGATACCAACCGACTTTGTTTTACGATAAGTTTGAAGGAGAAGATTCATAATAGGGGACCGCTACTCTGAATCTCTCATCTATCTATCTATATATATATATATATTATTATTATTATTATTATTATTACTATTTCGACAACATTATTTCTAAATAAAAAGTAAAGGAATTTAAACTTGAAATAATCAAGGAAGTAAAATAATGGATTGATCAATTAACCAATGCCTACACCAACAACCAGAAGGATTGATCCAAAACGAGAAAGTTAAGCCAGGTTTACAGTAAATTGGATATGTTAGTAATAATTATCAAAACGAGTTGAAGATATTCAATAAAAATCACATTTTATTAAATAGAGAAATTAAATGATTTTAAATATAATAAATAGATTTACAATTTTTCAAATGAGAACTTACCATCAGAGTAACATTTAAAATTATAAATTAAAGTAGAAAAAGAAACAAACAAGGGAATAAAAAACAAATTGAATGATTAAATCAGTCACCGAAAAATAGTTTATATAATAATGAAGAAAATAGTTAGTAGAAATGATAAACATGTAATGAATTTTTCAATGTAAAAAAAAACATAATACGAGAAGTCAAAACTAATAGTTTCTCATTTTAGTTAAATATTTATGGGATGTTTGGCTCATAATATAAGAACACCCTAGCTTAAATTGTGCAAAATAATAGATTAAACAAGAAGCCTAAATGATAACGGTAATATCATTAAATAAATAAATAAATAAACAATTTCATTGAATTGTCACAACATAATTAATGAGTCCATACCAAAAGAAGTTAATGAAAATGGGGTCTGGAACACAAATAATTGTAATCGTACAAAACTATATTTTATATTCATAACTTCACTCATGCAATGAAGCACATACATTTTTAAAAAAATAATACAAATAATAAATTAATTTGTTAAAAACTTATAATAAATCAGAAAAAAAATCTCAAGATAAAGAGCCAGTCTTTTTTTTTATAAAAAAACTAATATTATTATAGATATTACAAAAATATATAATGAAGGAGATTCATACCTATGATCAAAAAAGAAAGCATTGATCACATGACTAATGAACTATATGTACTCAAGTTAAGTCGGCAAGTCGGTTAGCGTTATTATTGATAGTGCAACTTATAGATGTGAACACTAATATTTATCAAAGTTTGGAGGAAGAAAGGTAAAATTTTCAACGCAAAATTAAGAGAAAGTATAATAAAAGCTTTGGGACCAAAAGTAGTAGAAAAATAGACAAACAGGGAAGGTTTTGATTCATAGCCATGGGTGATAGGGTGCATGGTACATGTGAAGAAGTTAGGTGTTTAGCGATTTCCCAAGTGGCAATAATGCAAGAAGGAAGGTGGGTGGCATGGAGGAGATTGGAGGGGACCTTAATTGCTAATTCCATGGACCAATTCCAGGAAGTTGAGGTGACTCAGTCCGGTGAACCTTCAAGACTCATAAAAGTAGAAACTAATAAATTGGAACCCAAAAGGAAGGAGGGAAACGAAAACTACTTCTCCTAAGCCCTTACTCTATTCAACACCAATATATATTACTACATCATACCTAAAAGTAGCTTTGAATAAATCACACACAGTTCAATATACATCAAATATGAACATATATTGCACACGTTTCTAATACGGGTCATACATCGATTTAGCTCTGATTATTTACACGCTTTTCCAGTTGGGCTAAATAATACTTTTCTTTCCTATACTAAAACAATACCTTAAAGTTTAAAAGAAAAAGATTTTCACATTACCCATTATGCTAACTCTATTTTTCTTCTAAAAAAAAGTACAGAAACATAAAGTTTAGGGAGCAAATCTGAATCTGAAAGTTAATTTTAATGTTAGATTATCGAAGAGAAATTTCACATTGCAGGGCTTAGAATAATTAAAAAAAAAAAAAAATCCACATATAGAATAAGGAAAAAAAGACTATGATCAGCCTCTTTTTCGTTATAACGTTATCCAAGCAATGAAGAAAAGTGAGTCGCAAAAATTCAGAAACTTATCCAAAATATGTCAATTTGATAGAGTTGCTCTATCCATAATGAAGCGAGTGAATGGGTTGAAAGAATGAAGGTGGTCCTATTGGGCAAAGATGTAGTTGTTGGCTTATGGTCCCGAGCCACAAAGAAGAGAAGGGAGGACCTGTGATTTGGAAGCACTTTGATGCAGCTTATTGGAAGGAGCATTTTGGGGAGTGTCAAAATGGCATGTGAAGTTCTCATGGGTGGCCAACTACTGTTTCATTCATTCTCTTGCCCTTAGTGAATCCAACTATGTGACCTTGATTTCTGTAGGTACTTGTCACTGTTCATTTATTGAGTGCATGAGTATATACAGGTCACCTTCGCTCATTTTTCCACGAGTTATTATTTCTTTTTTTTTCTTTTCTTTTTTTAATTTTCATTTTGTTGTCAACACAATCCTATAATTTTTTTTTGGGGGGGGGGGGGGGGGGGGGGGGGGGTCAAACACATTTAAATGAGATGTTATTACAGCTCAAGCAAATCCCTCATAAGCTATTTAGACGGAACAGCTAACTAATGATCAGTGAAATCATTTAATTGAACAGGGAAAGTATTTGGCTCTTTTACTGAAAAAAAATATATTCCACGTTCAAATTAGACCTTAAACTTGCCATTCTGTTTAGTAGTTTTCAGTGTCGTGTTTTGGACAGATTTTCGAAAATTAATGTAATTGCTAGTCATTAAAAAGCCCTCTGATTAGTTTGATATTTTTCTTCCTTACAGACTCTCTTGATGGGTTTTAATCACCCACCAAACTTTGAAACTGGCACTCTTTTGTTCTTGATACATTTTAGGTTAGATCTAATCTGTAACATGATCCTATAAAATAAAGACTGTTGAGGTTTTCGTTTGGATTCTAGATTGATCCTTTTCAGGATAAGCACTATTTTCATAGGATTGTAAGGCACAGAAATCCAATGTCAAATGGACTTGGTTTTGGACTCAGTCTAAGTGCTAAGGCATGACATGGATAGGCTAAGACTTCAGTTTAAAGGCCCATCCTCAGATGGACTAACCATGTGGGTCTCCATATTCATGGGCCCAAACTGGCTTCCACGACAGCGTGAACGTGGTTTATTTGTGCCGATTCGGCAATCCAGATATATACTTGAAGGCGAGGTAAGAAATCAATCAAAGTTTAGTAGTACCTGGAAATGATAGAAGAATCTCACGACACCATGAGCGAGGTTTGTTAAGTATCGGGGTTTACATCGACGATGTCCTCAAAATCACCATCGTACAGGCTTTCTACTACAAATGAAGGATAAAAGAGTAAGACAACAACGTGGTTTGTACCAAGTAAATATTTTCTTACCGTCTAAGAAACAACGTGTAATAGATATATGGTTACAAAAACTTGAGACCACAAAGAATGGTGACACATGTATCGCATACAAATCATGACACCACTATCTAATTTGGTTTAATGGGTGCCTTATATTTATACTTCGAAGCACAGACGTAAAGATCAGTTTATCAAGAATGAACAATTGTTTGCGTACCCATAATAACTGTTTCACTTGAAGAAAGCATCCAATCTCGCATTGGAACTTGTTTTCCTAATTTTTTTGGCCGCAAAACCTGTTGAGGAAAACTCAAAAGAAGGCATGGATTCAAAAGGCGCTGCTACTATATCAACACCTTAAAATCGAGTTAATGTAGTGGGCTGAGAATATAGATTCACGTGTGAGTTAATGATATGATCTATTAGCAAATATTTATTGTAAGAAAGATGCTAAGCATGGATCTGTACGATATGGAAGACCGCTTCGAGCACCCAAAGCCCGACAACATCCAGCAGCCTGCAGTGTGACACGTAACAGTGAGCAAATTCTCTAGCACTTTGCAAACCATAAATAAGCTATTTAGCAGACTTCCCAACCAGCACATTAGACAAATAACTTACCACCTGGGCAGAAAATGGCAACAACTTCTCTGGTGGCATGTTGGCACATAAGGCTGTAAATGAAATAAAAATCATGAATTCCTATTATAGCTCCCGTAGTAAACAAAGAAAAGTAAATAAATAAACTGCGTAAATCTTTTGGGGCGGGTGTTAATTAAGCTGAAGAAAATAAGAACAAAAAGATGTACAAGAAGGTACAAGGATAACAAAGTTATCAGATAAAATTGTTCCTATTACGAACCATAAAGAACTGCTCCAATGAAAGCATCTCCAGCACCAGTTGTATCGACAATCTCGGACTCTGGTATTTTCTCAGCTGTTCCGAGCAACAGCCTGCCACAAACTGTCCCTATCCCCTCAGCTCTCAATTTGGCCACTGGCTGAAAAAAAAATGACGAAATTTAACCGAATCTCATTCATAACCTCATATGTAAACAGACAAATCATTTTGTCAAGGACTATAGTAGGATTGAAGATACGCCAAAGTAATGAGATTTTACCGATGAAATAGAAGTTGGAATATTTATATTCTTGTCCTTTCTGCCCTTGATCACTTCAAGTAAGCTGTCTACTTCGAACTCTTCTAACTGATCAGGTGTTTCTGCCAGAAAAAGAGAAACTACCTGTTAATTTTAAATATAAATTAAAATTCACAAAGTTTCGTACCTAAATGATTCCGCCGCTTGTGGTGGGCAGCATCATATGATGCCAACGGCATAGTAGAAAATTGATCATCAAAACTCACCATTAGTAATTCTTTCGAGCATTATGCATCCATTTTCACCCAAGGTGACAATCACAAATCTGAGTTTTGGAAGTCGAAGAAGCATGGAAACAAGTGCAGATGGAATCGATGGTGCCTCTGTCCATTCCTGTCCCATCAAATAACGCTTCCATAGTTTAGTAACAACAGAAAATATGAGCACGTATACATAAGATATAACATGATAAACTTCACTTAAAAAGATGAATAGAAAAATGAAAAAAAGAACTGCAATTCAATACAAATTCAAATATACTACACGGCATAATAATTATGTATGCTAGTAGATGAAAAAATCAATATCATCTTGCTTGCACGTGGCATAGAAACACACCCAAGCAAACGCAAAAGTTACTTGAGGCATAAGCAGCTCTACGAGCATGCAAGAAAATTAATAAAGACCAGGGGATCAAAAGTACAAACTTAAAAATCCAAAGCACAATTTAAAAATTAAAAAGATATCCAGGAGAAAAATGTACAGTTGGAATTCAATTTCCAGACGGGAAAATTTTGATGAAACGGAAAACTTCGAAAAAGAGGACGAAGAAAGAACACTTGCCTGTGGAAATTTTGCTGAGCAGACAACATAATTGGCAAATGTCAGGAGATCATCCAGACCTTCCCTTTTCCTTTCTGCATCGACCAAGACAGGTATATTCTGCCGAGCTGCCTGTACTAAGTAAAATTAACATCCCTTACAAAATGGATCAAGCCAGTTCAAAGATATTTGAGAAGTGAAAACAAAAGAAACAATAAGCCAAAAGCTGAAAGAAGAGAAGTGTCGAGTTTCTTTCGAATTTTCAATGTGGGAGAGGAACACAGAAGTCTGGCTCTTAAAAATCTACTAGAAAGAGAATGCTCGACAAAGCAAGTGAAGCATTAAAAAAAAATTTGTTACGTTTACCTCTTGTGCAACAACCAGAGCAGTTTCATACAATCTTGCGTCAAAATATACAATTGTAGCACCATCTAAAGCAGACAACAAGCTTGATCGTGAAAGGTCATCTGGCACCATGGGAGGAGAACCAGGGGTGTGGATGCATGTACGAGTGTGTCTAAAAAGGTTCACCATAGTAAATGAATTGTGAGTTTGATTATGTACATTCCTTATAATTTTCTTTTGTGCATTCCGTCTCAGAATTATAAACATCAGAAGATTTCTCTTTGAAAGATCAAAATATAAAAACTATGAGGCTATAACAAGAATGTAGAAGGTATATGTTCTTTACGATCCACAAAATATCACTTTGAACTCAATGCACGACATTATTTTAAAAGGCTTATGCTTGCTTGCCTCATACAAATTTTTAGCCTCAAGTATTACCCTTCTTTGACCTTTATGAAAAGGCCTCGTACTAATCCTTCTGCCTCACTATAAGACAGAATAATATAAATGCAATATTCTTCAGAAATATAAAAACTCGCTTGAGCATTTTAGGCCAATATACCACAATTTTGTAATTTAGCTCATCACTAATTTTACCACAAAGGCTTGAGGAAACATTGATGACAAAAATTACATAATATGTAGATCCTATCACTGATAATAATTATGCTAAAATGATCTCTAGAATATTTATTGAATATATTTTTCTAATAGTTATCAAGTTTAGTATCTTGATAAGCATTTTGATATCTTTTATCAATACTATTTATTCAAATTGAGGCCTACACCTCGCCCTCCTCAAGAGAAAAGCCTCAAAGCCATCTTTAGCCTCTTAAAACATGAGATACAAAAGAAACCAGAGATTGAGAATTAAACATAAAAGGTGCATAGAAATTTCTCTCCTTTCTGCATCAGTGGGCAGGCCTAGTTCGTTTACTGAAAATCAAGTTGACCAACAATCTGCAGCTAATAGTTCAGCAAATAGACGAAGTAGAGAAGCATAGAAATGCAAAAGCTTACGTTTTATTATCCACAATAACATAGGTAAATGGTGAAATACCCCCTTCAGAAACCTGAGAAAATGCAAAATCACAAACGTGTTAACTCATAGGAAATAACTTAAAATCCCATCACAAAAAGAGAGCAGATATCTTTCATATAGCAAATAGTAGGAAAAAGATGAAATATTTGTAGAAACACGTTTTATATGGAACTGAAAATATTACATTTTATTTTTTAGTACAAAAGTGGGGGTGAGTCCTTTGAACTTCTGACCTCAAATGAACAAATAGATGCAAAATTTACATTTCATTGATAAGAAGAATCAAATTATGACTAAATATTTTACAAATAGTAGGTGACCAGCTTCATAAGATAGACAACTGTTGACGAAACATACATTCTAAAGAGAATTTTGCAAATTGAAAAATTCTCGAAGCCATTTAAAATGCCAAACTTCATCAGATTAGTCTGAATATCAATGCCAAGTCACAATATTCAGTGGCAGACAGTAATGTAATTCAATAGTAAGAAGTAGACTTGAGAGCATTCAATCCCTTGTATTCCAAAAGACAACCATTAGCGTTATATCTGTAGGCTGAAGATAACATGCATCACCATAACACTTGCATTAAGAAAAGAAAATATCGTCATCCAAATCCCATGTACACTTACACTAGGTGAAAAATACAGCAAAAGGTGGGCAGTATTGTAAAGATAATGCAAAGTCAATTATGATAATGTAAGTCGCAGATATTTAAAATTCTGCAACACGAAGAGCTTACTACAAGAAAAGATGTATCGACGCCATCAGCTTCTAGCTCTTCCAATATACTCCTTCCTTGACTATCATTTGCAACCTACAATTTTATCGTGCACGAATATGTTAAATACACTAGTTCCATTCAATACTCGGAAGTTGAGCTGGTTAAAGGAAACATGCTAAGGATAAAGTGCAACCTTGGAAATTATCCGTGCTGTTAAACCCAACCGAGCTGCAGAAGTTAAAGCATTCCCTACATTTCCCCCACCTTGTACCTAAGAAGTCATCAGCCATGTCAAGCATCAGGTTCTCCAAATGGTTAAAGTATATATAAACTATCATCTTTTTGTTGTAAGAACATATTTCATTTATAATACAAGAGGATTTACAAATCCAAACATATATTGAACTTATTACAAGGGGAAAATGAGTGCTACAGATTCTTTTCAAGTAAGCCAAATTCATAGAAAGAACAATGTCTAGAAGTCCATATGGTTGAGCCCAGACAGCTCACAATGTTATTTATGGGAATTTAGGGATATTCTGAATCTAGCCTAAAATTTCCCTTCCATAGGATAAAACAGTACACAGATAAAATAAACAACTTAAAAAAGAAAAGATAGGGATAAAAAAAATGACACACTAGAGTTCATTCTAGTTTTCTCAAACTTGTGGCTATGCTCAGCCTTCTGCATCAGAAGAAAATCAATAAAGATGAAAATAAGGATTCAATCAAACATGTGTTTCCCTCTATGTTCATCTCTAAAAATTAAACTCTAAAACACTCTAAACACCTAGTTGTCGCTTCCCTTCCTTACAAATAAAGGAGGAAAACATCAATTAACTAGAAGAATCCAAGGGCATTATTTGCTACATACACCACATGAAGGCTGGCGCTTCAAGAACTCTACTCCGCTTTAGGTCTAGCACCATGGCACTCTAGGGTAGCGCCAAGGTTCTCTAACGATTTTATGTTGGCTTTCTCTAGCATCATGCCGCTCTAGGGTAGCCCCATGACACTTCCTTCTCAAATTCTTGGCTTTCGTTTTGCTGCAATGTAGTGCTCGTTTGCTACCTGTTCTCCATTTCATTTAATTTGGGTTTTGAACGGCCTTTCAGCGATTCCCTAACTAAGCCATCTTGATGATTAGGCTCCACAAATCTCACATGTTATATGCTAAGCTCTACTCCAAAAATATTCACTTCCTACGGCTCTGCAAGTCCAGATATTATAAGTATATGTTCCCACTGTCCATTACATTAACACGGAATTACCCGTAGGGTCTATATGAATCATAAAAGGTATGCTGGTTAGTTTAGAACAAAACTTCTGCAAAAAGAGACCTTAAAAGTGTGATTAAGGCTTGACACGTCTATCAAAACTTGAGAAATTTCACAGGGCAAGAAAAAATAAGTCTGAACTGAAAACATTCCAGTTTTCAACAACGTCGAAAACTTGAAATAATAAATTGGACAAAAACTGATCCTTTCAGATAGCTCATCCGAGTCACTTTAGTCAACACTAAATATTTCATCACAGGATAAAGCCAAGTTCGAGCAAGTCAACATATCACATAAACACAAATTTTAGAAATGATTAATATATAGCTAGGCAGTCACAAAAAGTCACGTCTCGATCGCGTCGCTAACAGAAGCGAACATACCTTTAAGCTAGTGGTTCTAATTTTGTCGTCAGGATTTGGATAAGAAGTCACTGCCGCCAAAAAATCAACAGACACAGTACCAACACCAAGCTGCAAACACATACCCGACCATTCAATCAATTTCAATGATCCAATTGATATACACTCATAATGACAATGAAAATAATAGCACAAAAATAGTTGTCAGTAATCAGAGCCAGAGCGATCAGGAGGGAGAGAAGAAAACTCACAACCACACGATTTTTAGGAATAGGAATCGAAACCGAAGGCGAGGTGGACGAGGACATTCTCGGCCTAAAATCAGAATATCCAAAAGAAACCGCTGAAATGTAAACAATTAGTTTCGTTTTGATCGGAAAAGGCCGAGTGAAGCAATAATTGTAGGTAAGAGAAAGCAGACCTGGATAATTTGGAGAGGATAAAGAAGCTTGAAGGAGAATGAACAAGCGTAATGCTTGAAACGAAAGCCGGCAATGGCATCTTGCTTATGAAGTCGGATAACAGTACGCCGAGGTGACGCCTGACTGTATTTCTTTTAATGGACTTTCCTCTTCGGGCTTCGCCACCCGTCTCTTGAGTGTTGTTCCACTCTCTTGCCTTTCTTTCTCTAGATAAATTTAAAATCAACGATATTATCCTATATAAATAAATCCAGACCAGTGGGCAAAAATATTATCATGCAAATGAAAAAAAAAAACAATACCTTTAGCAGTTCATTTTATATTCTTTATATTTTTACATTAATCACTAAAATAATAAAAGATTAAAGAAAACAGAATCTTCAACTAATCATACATATAAGACAGAGCGCTAACAAAAAACGTAAAAACAGTTAAAATTGGTTGACGTAGTACAGCTGCAAGAATTGCAAAATATTTTGCAAAGTATTTAAAAATAATTTTGATGAACACAATTTCTTTCGGTGTGATTTACAATTTAAAATGATTTCAAAATCTAGGGCCCATCTAACAATCGTTCTTCCTCGTTGTTCTCTTTTTATAATTACTTTTAGTCACAAATTATTTATCTGTCTTGTCATTTACTTTTTAGAATTATGACCAAACACTGAAAACTAACAAAAAAGTTAATGATCTCTTTTCAATTTTTTAAGTTTATTTAAAATTTCAAAAGTTGCCTTAAAAGTATATATTCGAAAGAAACAAAAATAGTAAACAAGTTTTATTTCAGAAAGTAAATTATTATCGTTCGGCCCATTTTGTATAGTAATTTAAATTTTTAGCCAAAAACAACTTTGCAATTTCAGATAACTATAGTACGTTAAAGTCAATGCTTCCTATTTCTATTCAATTACGTTTCCAAAAAAAATAGTTAACTTTTTTATTTCTCCAAAAAAAAAAAAAAAAAAAAAAAAAGTATAACCATATAAATGAGCAAAGTCTTTTCAAGTGAACATCATCTTCCTACAATTTTGCTTATATCAGATGTGGACTTTTTTTTCTAATCATATCTAATTAATAAAACATAATCATAGTAAAAAAAAAAACAATAGCTTAATGAGGCATCATCCCAAAAAAGAAATAATTTTAAGAATTTTAATTAGAAAAAGACGTCATTCATATCATATGACTATTTTAAAGTTTTTGAATTTTTTTGTCGCAAAAGTGATAAATTCACAAATCTATAGAAGAATATTATACCGAAATAAGAATACCAAGTTTGATGACAATCCTAAAAGAAATCAAGGATTATCTCATATCACAAAAAATTAGCTCCATAAGAAAGAAAGAATATCATAAATTTAAATAAAAATATCTCAAAAAATGATAAACTAAAATTGAAAAAAAAAAAAAACTCCTAAATTGAATTTTGTATTCTTACTCTATAATATCAAAGCTAAATCATAAATCTCAATCCGGGAGTATGACCGAAATTAGATTATAGGACAAGTATAGGAGACCGGAAAAATCAAGAACCAAATAAAGAAAAAAATCTAACAAGAAATAAAATAGGTTGAAGCATGGAGCATGAAGCATGAAAAATACTGAGCCACCAAACAAGAGCAAGGAAAACTTTGGGCGGAAGCTCAAGTTCCTGGTCGGCCTTGGTTTGAGGCTGACCATAAGGTGACGTTCATATGGAGGAGATCTAGAGGAAAAAGGCAGTGCTGATACTAGTTTTGTCTCTAATGTCATTTGAAATGTCATTGCCGATCCAAAGAATTATTCAGTAAAATTCTATACCATGCCAATTTCCATTAACATAAAGAACTGAGACTAAAAGAATGGTATCATCATGTAATGCATTATAATTTCCTTCATCAGGAGTTCAATAGTTTAGATCCTCAAATGCGAAATGTACAGGAAAGAAACTCTGTATACTTCGAAGTTTGAAGCACAAAAAAGTAGTAGTTAAGAAAGTTAACCTTTGTGGCGATATCATCAAGGAAGAAAGCTTCCGGTGATCCCGCACTGAGCTTTTCTACCTTTCTGTTTCATTATTCTGACCGTAAAACCTGTTTAACAGCACAAATTTTGGTCTGAAATTGGACTTAAATACATTTTATGATAAATACAAACTTTATGCAGAGAACATTGGAAAAATACAATTTGCACACCAGATTTCTCAAGAAAATAACAGTCACCAGGAAACTAAAGGATCACTAAGGTACCAAAGTAAATACTCGTTTCAAGAAAACATATACAACCATTCCAATGAATGCATCTCCAGCTGCAGTAGTATCAACAATTTCAGAGACGTACACTTTCTTCAGCCGTTCCCACTACCAGCTTTCCACACATTGTCCCTATATCATTAGCTCTCAACTTCGCCACTGGCTGAAGAAAATATAAGAGGATGAAATATAACTAAATACCCTTCATATCATCAAATTCAAAAAATGTAATACTCCGTTGAGCTTTGAACCATTGGATAAATTAGTTTAGCTTTTTCATAAGAAATTAAACAAAAGATCTTGGTTATGTCTAGTAGCTTTGCCGCAGTGCTCAAATGACATACATCTCTAAGAAAAATGATTTTACATCCTGTAGTTAGCACAGAGCAAAGAGCCTTCAACTTCTATTCCCTCGGATGATTACACACAAACATCTTCCTCATATACAGAAAGTTTTAAATCAACTCCCTTTCACTATATTCCTTTTCACTGTTTAGTAATGAATTTGACAAGCATTAGTCGGTAATGATTATGCTGTACGACAAAATTTTAACCAGACAATAGCTGAAAAAAAATTAAATAGCCAAGCTATTTCTTCTCCGGGACTAATCTGAAGGCGGAAGTATAAAACGTGAAAGATGATGAAGAATTTTACCGATTCGGCATGTTCGTAATTCTTATCCGTCGCTGCACTCCAACATTTCCTATAAGCTGAAAATCTCAAGCCTGAACGAATTCACAATGACACGGTTAAACACTGCAAAAGCAGAAAAGAACGAACTCATTCAACGATGCAGTTTTAAGGAAGAGGAATCACAACCGAGGACGAAGACTTTCTCGGCATGAAAAGAAACGAATCACTGAAGTATAAACGATCGGCCTCATTTTGATTGAAAAAACGAAATTGTAAATAGAGAGAGACCGAACAGATATGTTTGATTTTGAAGAGAATGGAGAATCGTAGCATTTGGCGGAACGATTTTTATACCTATTAAAGAGGCGCAGAACGTTTGGCGGAGCCGCGAAGTTGGCTTGCGCGCGTTTTTTTAATTAATTTTTAATATTAAATACCTCATAATTAGCCCTCAAACTTTTATTAAATTTTACTCTCAATATCCCTACCATAACCATAATTATTAAAATCAGAAAAATATTATTAAAAATATATATCACATTTCGAATAAATTAGACCTTACATTTTAAAATATTCAGAATTAATATAGTATTTTAATTGATATTTTAAAACATTTTAAAAAAATGGCGGGCATGGTGAGACTGAGATCTGTCATTTAATTTGCAAGCACATAGCACAGCGCCACAGTAATGCAGAATTTTTAAAAAGAAAATAATATGATACAAGAGAGTATTCAAATTACATTCCTAACTCGTACGGTAATGAATCAATAATTCCAAAATTAGAACCCAATACTTTGCGCTCTTTTTTCCCCCCTTCTCTCAAACATTAAAGACAACTTTAAAACTTCCAAGCCTGAAAGCTCCTTATGAACCAGAGAGTTAAAACTGTACACTTTAAAGAGTCGCAGAAAGGAATCCACGAGGATCAGCACCGATGTCCCCTTGAGAGCTCCACACAGCATAAAATGATCAAGAATGGAGCTGTCAAGGGGGCATCAATGGCGGCTGATCCACTTCTTTTGTTCTCCCAAGCATTCTTTTTATGTTTCTTTTTTGAAGATTTCAAACGAAACTCAAACCCAAAACCCATTGTTGTTCCAAGAAGGCCTTGAAAGAAATCCTCCATGCTCGCTCCTACTTCCCGAAAATCTATAAAAGGCAGGCTTGCTTCGAGCGGTTCGTAAGGGACCTGACCTGTTTCCATGCCGAATGGGCAGGGATATCTCGTCGCCCACCAAACTTGAAGTTGAAAACAGTCGGTTTTCCATATCTTCAAGGGGGCCAGAGCTGTATTCCATGGTGATGAAGGAAGAAGCTTGACCGTATGTCAGTCGAGGTGTGAGACCACCAGCATTCCACCAACTGCTATCTGATGGTACAAGATCGCCTTTGAAATCCGATTCCTGAGCTGAGGACTCCTTTTGGCTGCAGTAGTCTGCGCACGTCTCATCTGTGTCGTTGTATATCAGCTTCAGAGCCTGCACAACTTCTCCCATGAATGGCCTCTGGGTCACCTCTGGATGAACGCACATGGAAGCAATGGCAGCCACCTTCGCCATGTCATCAAAGTCATAACTACCAGCTAGAGAAGGATCTACTAGTTGCTCCAAACCTTCTCTACTGGTTAGTAGAGGCCTAGCCCATGTTACAAGGTTCTCCTCACCGTGTGGCTGGGACATGTCCACTGGTTTTCTTCCCGAAAGAAGCTCAAGTAGCACGACTCCATAGCTGTAAACATCACTCTTGACGAGTAGGTGCCCTGTCATTGCATATTCAGGGGCTACATACCTGAAAATTTATTGACTCGGTCAACAAAAGATGATAACTGATATCCTCCAATAGTCATGCAAAAGTAGAGACAGACTTGAGGTTCATGTTCCTTAATCAACATTGTTCCAAAAGTTAATCCTCCTAATGATTATTGAATATATATATATATATAGCAGTTGAAATAGACAATGATTAGTAAACAGATCAATACAGTAAGATAAGATAAGCAGATGCCAGAATTACCCAAAAGTTCCCATCACCCGTGTTGAGATATGTTCACTTCCTTCAGTTGCCTCCCTAGCCAATCCAAAATCCGAAACCTTGGGGGTGAAGTCAACTTCCAACAAAACATTACTTGCCTTGAAATCGCGGTGAATTACCCGGGGGTTAGAATCTTCGTGAAGATATGCCAAACCTCTTGCTGCTCCAAGAGCAATCTTTAACCGCGCATCCCAGTCAAGGGGTCCTTTTCTCTTGTCAATGCCTACACAGTGCAGGTGAAGAGCCTTTTTTAAATAAAACCAAGTACAATTAGGATGACACCAAGTGCAAAAATCAATTAAGAACAATAAAGAAACTCTTGAAACTAAATAAATGATATAAACTTTTGAAACTAAATATTATGTACCAACATTATCTAACAAAAGAAACCTAAGGAGCTTGTTCTTTTTTGTTCTTTCCTTGTCAATGCTGAAATATTGGACCAAGAAAAGCCTTCATTTAGGTTTTTTCATTTAAAATAAAATGTTATTTAACTAATGCTAAGAATGGTTGATTCTCACCATATTGAATGCTGAAGGAAAGAGGGAAATGAAACATTTTTATTCTAAAATTGAGGGAATGCGACCAAAGTTTATCAAACAAACCATGTATAGGAGACGGAGACATCTATCAGCAGTACATAGAAGAAAGGTTAACTACTCGTAGGTGATATGGGAAATATACCGTGCAAGTGGGACTCAACACTTCCATTATGGACAAGCTCATAAACTAAGCAGCGAGTTCGCCCTTCAATGCATATCCCAATCAATTTCACAAGATTCCGATGGTGCAGTCTACTCAACATCTCAACTTCTGCAATAAATTCACGGTCTCCATTCTGATTATCCCGTGTAAGCAACTTAACTGCAACTTCATTTCCATCTTCCAGAAGACCAAAGTAAACTCGGCCAAATCCCCCTTCGCCTAAAATCCTTTTTGAACTAAATTTATCTGTTGCTTTCTCAAGTTCAGAAAGTGCAAATGTTTTAACAGATTGAATACTGGTTGGCATCGTGGACATCAGGGAAACAGATGTGGAGCTTGCAATGCTACTTGATAAGGCTGATCCTAGACCTGCATTAATTCAAATGCAATCATCTCAAGCAGTATTACAGGAAAACTTAATAGAATGAACAGCTCGTACTTGAACAATACTTGTGGAAAGATCCTTGTGATAGCTATGAGATCAGGATCTACAGACTCACCAGATCTTTTGTTAATTGATGACGTGAAGGCAGGGCCAACAGCACTAGACGGTCTGCCAACCTTCCTCCATTTAAAAAAGATGGAAAGAGCTCCAATGAACACCAATAACACAACAAATGCTGAAAGTGCTATGACGGCAATTATTTTGACATTCATCTTCTGGCTCTTATTAACGAAATTTGCAGTAATGGGAAGATCTCCAGCACTTCCACTAGGAGCACTTCCCATGTACCCTCCATATGGCGGTGAAGAAGGAATCCCTGATTATGGCTTATTTATTCTCAAAATTTACTGAGAGGGGGAGGTTAACAAAAGCGGAGAAAAAATGTCGAAGTTATTACCTGGATAGCTGATGTAGACAACTTCATAATCACCAAAAAGCGTCATATTTAGATGCACTTTTTTATCGCAAAACCTTCTGTAAGTCAGTACTGCAGTGGTATTATCAAATTTCTCTCCCAGAGGCACTAAATTTATCTCCACCACAGTTTTTTCCTGATTTTGAGTATCTGCCCTTGCACCCATGATTTTCACTTGGCTTTGCTCCAAGTAAGTCCCCTCTGCAATCTCAATTTCAAGCTCGTTCATCACAGGAAAAACAGCATATAGAGCTATATCCAGAAGAAGTCTGACTTTCATAGGAAATACACAGCCGCAAGGTGAACCAAAGGGGGCCGCAGTAAGAGGCTCCATGCATATTTGATCACAACCTTTCAATTCCATGTTCAAAAATATTTAGTACAAAGATTTTCATAAAAGAAGATTTACAACTTGAAAGCTAATAATCATTGGTCTAGACGTTGAAAGATGTAAAGTTTCAAAACTCCTTTGATAAGGAGGGCACAAGTTTAAATGGATCACCATCACATCATGATGTCAAATGTTAGAAACCTATTCAAAGATAGCATGTTATTGAAATACAGTTTCCCCATTTGGATAAGTAATTGACCACTGAATAAATAAATCCCCAACTTTACCTTGGTCTTTTGACGGGGTAGGAGCAACCACATGAGGTCGTTTATGATGCCATCGATGATGTCGGAAAGGCAAAGGTGCAGCCCTAGGACCTACAAAAGGTAGAGTCAGTACGTAAAAGCAACACAGAGGACAGTGGAGAATTTATTACATTGCCTTCATACCTGGAGAAGGTGCAGGAGCAGTCGATGGTCCCGAAGATGACTTAGACATCCAGTTACCATGTAATTTTGAGGGCACAAATGAAAAACTCATCGGCTCCGAACTTACTGCAATGAGGGAGCCATGTGCACCCATAGGAAAAGGGAAGACCATGAATTGTTGAACAATTAAAATGAGTGAAAAAGGGATTACCACTGTAGAAATTTTCACTATTTCACTTTAGTTTCATTCCTACTGACTGTAGTCCCAGAAAAAAAAAATTATATAGAATTTGAGAACTGTCCCCACCAAGGGTAAATTAACCACTCAAAAAGAACCACCAAATGATCAGATAAACCATGCCCACTACCTTACTCGAATTCCACATCCCTAGTTCATAATTATTGTCTTTTACTCGATCCATAGTTAAATAACTATTTATCCAATTACAAACCAAACTCAAGGCACTGTTAATGCCACCAACTGCACTGACTAAGTTAGTTTAACGTTTTCTTCTTTAAGTTGTTGAAACCAACTTAAGAGAAGTCGCGAGAAACTGAAGTTGAAACCAGAAGAATCAAGTTTGTTGGTAGAGCTAATAAGATGAACTCCTTGACATAACAACATATTACAATATAATCATTAACATGAAAGATTTAGCTTCACTTTTTAGTTTCTCACAGAAGTTCCTTCCATAAACTATATAAACCATAATCAAAAGTTAAGAAAATGCATAAAATATTCCAACTTAAGAGTTTGGACAATTGAAGGGTCTGATTAGTTCAAAAACAGGTTACATCACTATACATTTGGGCACTTATCATAGATTTACACCAAAATTGGAATATGAATGTATGTTAATCAAACAAGACAAGCTGATTCCAAGTAGAAACCACTATACCATGCTCTGTCGACATTTCTGCCATTGTTGTTTCCAGGTTTGGCTCTAAGGAAGGAGATAAGTATATGTATGGTGAAGATTGTCCTGAAACCCGAGAAAATAGGTAACTCTCAGTACATTCTATATTCTGATACAGGGTCAAACAATTCAGATTCCAATGATAATAACAAAGCTTGCGACAAGAGATTTAAATGTTGTATTTAGCAAAATGCATCAAAAATCAGAAGCAAATTGAATGTCGTGTTTATTGTCGGATAAAAGATATAGCTAAAAACAAACATTGTGGTGTAAATGAACTGTTTCTCGCTGAGAGTTACCAAAAGCGTCTGCTCGATGGTCTAATTGTTTGCGAATGACTCTTTTACACAGAAACTAAAAGCAAAGAAACTAACAGATTTTTATGCACTTTGTTCAACAAACTCAAGTCGAAAAAGTAAATGCACAGTACCTGAGCAAGAAAAAACCAAATTGGCGGCATGAAGAACCAGAAGAAGGCGCGTAATCGAGAAAGGCATTTTGCGTCCAAAGAGCAAATTTCAGAGGAAAGAATCATCATCAGTAGCCATCGCAAACAACAAGCTCAACCACCTCAACATAAATCTGCCAAAGAAAACACTCGCAGGGGATACGGTGAAGAACTCGCCATCAACAATTTCCCCCGACACAATGCGAGCTCCAAATCCCCACTACATGGCTCAACACCACTCAAAAAAAAACCCCACTACTTCCCCCACTAAGCCCTCAAAGACAAAACCAAAACATGACAACAAAAAACCCTAAGAGAGAGAAAACGAAACGGCAGAAGCAGGACGAAGCAATGCAGATATGTGGCTTACAGATCCATGAAATGCGGTCGAGGATCTAGAAGAAAGAGTATAAAAACATCACTTTACAAGGAGGGAAAAAAAAGAGCGGGGACTTTCAGGGATAGAAAAATGGCGAAAAAGGAAGGGGAAGATCTTAGGAGAGAGTGTAGAGAGAGAAAGAAAGAAATCGAACCAGAGGAGAGAGAGAGAGAGAGACGATGGAGATAGGTAAGGAACTTTATTACATGGCAACAACACTCTACTGTTACTGCTGCAAAGCCACTGCTTTTCTATTTTTGCAAAAGGGCGATCAATGGATGGTCTCTCTGGTCCACGCGCTGCGGACATTCCGTGTTCCAAAAACTGTGAATGAAACGACAATTTAGAGACTCGTTTGACTACGTCATTTCTTTTTCTTTTTGGCCAAAATTTCATAGGAGTCTAGGAGACTTCAGTCTTCAGCCAGAATATACCACTACCAACATTTGGATTTCTTTTTGTTTATGAAATATTAGATTATAAATATAAAAATATAAGATAGAAGGTTAGATAGGTAATATCTTCTATCAAAAGTATGGAGAGTATTTTTTTTAATCCTTTGAACCAACTTTATCTTAAAAATATGTGTTACTCTAATAGAGTTGTGCTTAGAAATGTTCATTTAACTCGTATGGACCCACCTAAAACAGGATGAAAAATCTCGATATAAACAAAGAAGAAGAGAAGTGACAGAGAATTTTTTCTATTACCTAAACAATAATTATACATAAGTTAATGTATATATCAAAACTAAATTATTTGTAATTACAAAATGTTGAACTACTGTCTCAATTTAAGAAAACGAAAAAGAAAGAAAAATAAATAAATAGAATTTGATTGTAATGGAAATTTTTTATTAGAACAACACTTATTTCAACTTTCATAAATTCACATCAACCAAGAAGATTATAGGTTCGAATCCTCTCTCCTACATATTTTCATACTAAAAATAATAATTTTAAAAAGCCTAGAGGTTGAATACCCTATAGACTCGCAAGGAAAGAAGCCATGAGTAAAAGACCATGAACTCAGTCAAGCTCAAGGTCGACCACATGCGAATCAGTCTATTGGGCCAACCAAGCCCAATGAGTCCTGGCCCGACTCTAAACGATTAGGGATGGGATGGCTCTGAGTGAATGGGCCATCTCCACGGTGACCCCAAATTTATCATCCATGTTCACCTCAAATCCATCTTCAACCTTCCAATCGAAGAAATTAAGGAGCGAACCCAAAATCAAATGTAGCATTCTCATCGCCAATGGCAGTCCAGGGCATATCCTCCTCCCTCCGCCGAACGGAATCACTTCGAAGCTCCGCCCTCTGACGTCAATTTCCGATCCCATAAACCTCTCTGGCTCAAACGATTCTGGATTCTCCCAGACACTCGAATCTCTTCCGATCGCCCATGTATTTACCAGAAGCTGTGCATCTTTAGGGATCGTGAAACCTGCGATTTCCACTGCTTGTTGCGCCTTACGAGGTAGCAACAATGGAACCACTGGATGCAATCGGAAAACTTCCTTCACCACTGCCTGCAGATATGGCAGCCTCGGAATGTCCGCTTCTTCCACTGGTTTGTTCTTCCCCAAAAATCCCCTGATTTCCTCTTGAGCTTTCGCTAGTTTCTCTGGATTCTTCAATAGCTCCGCCATTGCCCACTGTAATGTCCCTGAAGTTGTATCCGAGCCGGCCACAAACAGTACCTAATTTTTTTTTGTTGCACAAATTAGAAAAACGACGTATCAGAGGAACTTTCAATTTCATAATAGATCTAAGAATCGAATCGGGGGGGGGGGGGGGGTGGCGGAGGTATTACGACTAGTAAATGTTCTATTTGATTTCGATCGAGTTTGGCGTCGGTGTCCTCGTTCTTAAGAAGGTGGTGTAACATATCGTTATTGGGAACAGAATCTGGATTCAGTTCTTGCTGCTTCATCCTCTGTTTGATCATTGAATCTATAAGATCCAAGACGTTTCCCATTTGAATCTTCATTCTCCTCCTCGCCCCTTGAATGTCGAGCTTCCTCAACGCGGGGAAGTAATCGCTCAAATTTGGTTTCCCGGCTTCTTCCATTATTCCCCATACGTAGTTCTTGAACTTCCTTGCTAATTCGGAATTCGGATCTGCTAAGTCAACCGAGAAAACTGTGTTCGATATTAGATTCAAAGTCGTCATGAACAATAATCTCCCTAAATCGACCGCCTCGCCTTTTGCCGCGCTTTCACGGACAATCTCAACGAGCTCTTCCACTTTCCTCCGCCGAAGATTCTCGTTCGCGTCCATAATTTTTCCGGCGAACAGAGTGTTGTTGCATATTTTGCGATAGTTCCTCCAGAGAGGAGAAACAGAAATCCATGGAAACCCGACCTCGTCGTGGGCGTGAGCTTTGAGTGCATCTGGAATGGCTCTGTTACACAAAAACTGGTCGTTCGTTTGTAGGACCTCTTTAGCCATGGTGGAAGAAGAAACCACCA
This sequence comes from Cucurbita ficifolia, assembly GCA_033971965.1. Lineage (NCBI taxonomy): Eukaryota > Viridiplantae > Streptophyta > Magnoliopsida > Cucurbitales > Cucurbitaceae > Cucurbita > Cucurbita ficifolia. The sequence goes on from CM066963.1 coordinate 10,800,186, forward strand.
CGGCTGTAACTCGTCCGAGTTTCAGACTCATAATAGGGCCATGTACTTTGGCCATGGCGGCGAGCGATTTGTGAGGCTTCTCGCCAAGATCCAACAGGTTTCCGATCACCGGCAGAGGCTTTGGTCCCGGAGGTAGCTTCGACGTATTTCCCGTCTTCGATTTAAGCTTCAGAATGAAAAAGAAGGCAACACATAAACAGAGGATGCAGGTCCAAAACTCCATTGCCGTCGACGTTCTGATTCTGCACAGTTTTCACTCTCATTTAAAGTTCTCAACCCGACAAAAGATGTCGCCATTAGTCCACATCTCATTCTCATAAAAAAATCTAGACCCTATATTAAAAAAAATAGCCAATTATTTGAAACAAATTATGATAAATTTTAAATTAAATTTAATCGATGGTGTAAGTTAATTTATTTGTTCAATATTTAAATCACAACTATTAGCTTTTAATTTTTATTAACACAGCTAAAAGTTTAAAAGGATAAATTGATTTTGTAAAAAGGAAAAAACAAAGGCCAATTCGGTTTTAGGTGGTACCATTATATTTAGAATAGACTTTAAATGTCTAAACAAAAATTTATTAAATAAAAGTAAACTATCCATTCACATTTAAATTTCACATGCCCATTTAAATTTCACATGGCCCAAAATATCTAATCATTTAGGTACAAAATTAATTTAACTTTGAATATATCGTGGTTGGGCTTGCGAGCCCCACTCAAAAGGTGCACCAGTTTGTGCAACTCATCCAACTTTTAAAATTTTTTAATTCTAAAAAATTTCTAATAGAAAAGTTTTATAAATTCATAATATTAACATTCCTACTCCTATACAATATTTTTAGAAACAATTAATAAAATTATTGAAAGTTAAATTGTATTTTTTTATTTGTAAAAAGAGCTTGGAGTATTTTTTAAATATTTTTGAAAATTCAATATACTTTTTAATAAATGGTAATGATGGATTTATTATTTATTATTATTTTAAATTATAGGTATCGTTGAATTATTCAAGTGGCTTTTTTAATAATCTAGCATTCTTGAATTAATTAAATGTCACGCGATCATCGTGCTTCCTTTTAGATAATAATGAAAGAAAAAAGTCCTACACGATGGAGATCAAGAGCTATAAAATTCTACAGCTCATACCTCAAATTTTCACCCTTTCAAGATCCTTATTATATAATGCATATGCGGATGTATGTTATATATATATTTATTTATTTATTTTTAACTTGATAAGCGAGTTATTCCTTATATTTTTAATACCTTATTTTTATAAACTTAAATTAAGAAAAAAACTGACCACATAATGTTATTTATTTTACGCATTAACAAATATATGACAAAGCTATTAATGTAAACCTAAACGCTATGATTGATAAAAACAATGAATCAAACTATACCCAAGTAGCACTAAGCCTCCAGACATGAACAAATCAACTAAGAAGCATTACAACACTAAAACCTTAAACCAAAGAACAAATCTACAACACATCTATGCCACAAAATCAAAGTATTGTTCTTCGTTATCCACTCAAACGTAAGGCTTCTCTTCATCATTATACACATAAGCCAATCCGCCGTGGCTTGTCAAGTCCATGCCGGCCATCTCCTCCTCCGCCGTGATTCTCAGCAACTGAAACTTATGCAGCAACCAAAATACCAGCCCCATCGTCACACTAACCCAACTAACAATCGACAAAATTTGCACTATATGAGCCGCCAGCAGCCTCCCGCCGCCGCCCATTAGCAGCCCATACGGCCGGTCCGGCAACCCAGAATAAATCTCGTTAACATAAGCCTGTTTTGCAAACAAGCCAGTGAACAAAATCCCCCAAGCTCCACACCCGCCGTGCAATTGCGCCGCCTCTAACGGATCGTCATACTTGAATTTCTCCGCTAGTTTGTTGAATCCGATCAAAACCCAGGCGGAGAAAAACCCACAAACAATCGCCGCCCATGGATCCACCACCGCGCAGCCGGATGTTATGGCAGCGAATCCGCCTAACAGGCCGTTGCAGACATCGGTGACATTCCAGTGGCCGACGAGGAGACGTTTGCCGAAGAGGGTGGTTAATGCCGCCGTGCAGCCGGCGAGGGTGGTGGTGACGGCGGTGCGACCGATGGCGCTCCATTGGCCGTAAAATGGAGCGGCGGTGGTAGTGCCGTAGGCTTTGAGGATGTTAAGGAACGACCCGGGGTTAAAGCCGTACCAGCCGAACCAGAGAAGGAAAGTGCCGAGAACGACCAACGTGCCGCTGTGGCCACGGAGGGCGACGGACCGGCCGGCATGATCGAACCGGCCGATTCGAGGGCCTTCTATGAGGGCGCCCCATAATCCGGCGATGCCACCCACCATATGGACGACGCCGGAGCCGGCGAAGTCGATTACTCCTGAGCCAAATAGAAGATTCTCCGTCCTACTTGCGCTACCCCACCCGTCGGCAGACCAAAACCAATGAGAGACGATTGGATAAATCAAACCTGAAAAAGGAAACTATCTGTCAATTTTTGTTCAAATCCAATTCAAATAAAACGTGATGAATCGGACTCACCGGTAAGAACAGAGGAATAAATCAAATAAGCAACGAATTGGGTCCGTTCAGCAATGGAGCCACTGGTAATCCCAGCAGCAGCAATGGCGAAAGCCCATTGAAACAGAAAGAACCCATAATCAAAGGAGGAAGAAGGGAACTGCGAGAGGCCAAAATAATGATGACCAATGAAGCCATTAGAAGGAGTTCCAAAGGCCAAAGCAAATCCAAAGACATAATAAAAAATGCCACCAGTGGCAGCATCAAGAACATTAGTAAGCATAATATTCATTGTATTTTTGGCTCTCACAGAACCAGCACAAAGCATAGCAAAGCCAAGCTGCATTGCAAACACAAGGTACGCTGAAAAGAGAAGGTAAGTGTTGTCAATAGCATAACTTGTGTCCACAAATTTACTCGAAACGGCATCGAATCGACCGCAAATGTAATCGGCAACAGCTGTGGCATTAGCTGAGCCGCCAAGGAGGTAGCTGAGGTCTGCGGCGGAGCAGGCTATTTCTGTCATATACGGCGGAGGAGGAGAGGGCGAATTGGAATGGGAGAAAATGGGAAGTTTATATAAAAGGTAGAGATTCTAAAGGAAGTGGAATGAGCATGGTTGAGAGATTACTGTGGATTCCAAATTTAGGAAGCTGTTTAAGCAGATCCCCAGTAATAGGAGGTACCAGTATAACAAGTAACTCCGCACTCCCATATTTGAAGCTGTCAACTGGTAGAAGCAATTGGCACAAATTTTGGACAGAAGCTTCTCAAAATATGGTAAATTTTGTAATGGTTAAATTACAAGTTTCCAATTCTTAATTATGCAACCACACCTCATTCATTCGTGTTTAGGGTTAAACTTGTAATTTAACATAAATAATATTGTTGAAATAAAATTGGGTTATTTCTCCAATTGATGTGGGACTCCCACTAAATTCACCCCTTCGGACCAGCATCCTTATTGGCACACCGCCTCGTATCTACCCTTCGGAGAACAGCCTCATTGCTGGCACATAATCCGTTCCCTTTCAGGCTTTACCTCAAAGTTTGCGTCTGGAAAAGGTTTCCACACCATTATAAAGAGTGTTTCGTTCTCCTCTCAATTGGGATATCACAATGGTAGTTTATGCCGTTCAATGTAAGATGAGATGGAGCGTTATCATTTCGTTTGTATAATATTATATTATATTTTTTTTATAATAAAATGTAAATATTACAAATTAGGGTTAAAAATTCAAACTAGATTATTACTGTATATTTGTTTTAGGATAAATTATTGAAAAAGACTACTTCAATATAATATAAGAAACTCAAAATTATGATTTTACCATGCATAAAAATAAAAAGTAGGAGAATCTATTTGTTATTTTTATCTTAATTTTTTTAAGAAAACCTAAAATAATTAGAGATTCATAAAGATTCCAGATTGTCTGATTGCGTCATAAACGTTGAGATTCTCCCTTTGGTAAGCCATTTTTTCCCTTTTCAAATTGTAATTACACAGGTAATGCAATTATCAGTGACCATAATTACACAGGTAATGTAATTATCCGTTAAGATAATGCCTTATTTATTTCCTCTAGGCGATTAAAGAATACCTACAATTTTAATGCTGGAATATTAAATAAATAATTCCCACTAATATTTTGATTCATTAAAAAAAAAAAAAAAAATCGAATGATTTCAGTGGATATTTATGTTTTGATGTATCAAAATGGAGAATTATGAAAAAGGTAATTTTTTAAATAAATATAGTATTTTAGGTTATAAATTCAATTTATTTTGTTAAATTAAAAATAAATATGGCATAGTATACTATAAATTCTATGATACTTACCATCAACATGAATTTAGATCGAACTTTAAAATGTTTAATGAATTAGAAATCTAAATGACAGGAAATTAAAATATAAAATACTACCACCTTAAGTTTGACATCTCATTAAAGATTTTTTTTTAAAAAAATCAGAAACCCAAGTTGGTCAAATTTAGAATTTAACCCAAAAAAAATACTTCGTGTTTTCAAATTATTTATAGAATTTTCAAACTCACTTTTAACCAAATACTTTAAATTAGCTAAAAAAAACTATCACCATTTAAAAATTCATCTCAAACTTATATATTTTTAGCTACGACAATGGTGTTGCACAAATAATGTACACAAGGGAATACACTCCTGTAGCTCATTTCTTACAACAGTTAAAAATGAAACAACCCTAAATTCCTACAGATTGTTAACAGTAGGATGTAATATCGAATCGAACCTGGGACTGGCAAAACTCGAACCCCAACGTGAGCCAAAGGATCTGCAGCAGTCAACCATCTTCAATTTTTCATCTCCCAACGGCTGCCAAGATAACCCAAGGAGAAGAAGCATAATATAAGATCATTTATCTTCCTCCTCGGAATCGGACTTCGCAAAAACAGGTTCAGGCTGAGTATGCGAATACGCCGGTGCAATGAACTTTGGATCCTTTGCTGCAACATCAGCATACTTCAGAATGGCTTCTCTTGGATCTTCCTCCATCCATGTCTCCTTAATCATGCCTCCTTGCTGTAATGGTGCAAGACAATCAATTCATTCCCAGTTCCAACAGCAAACAGAGTATAAAAAGCTGTGTTCTTCCCCTAAAAAAAGCTGTTTTTTGAGTTGAGAGAAAAATGAATGAGAGTTACCTTCATAAGATACTGGGTTAATAAGCTTCCTTGGGTTACACCAACCCTTCCTCCGAAGCCTGGTCCTGTCATCGGGAGTTCGGGTTTATGAGACTTAAGTGGGTCCTTGAGTATCTTCTCACGCTGTCGCTTTCGGCTTGGTGCGTCTCTAAATAACGGTAGGGCATGCGGGTTGTGAATAACAGGTTTGGCCTCAAAATCATCAACAGATTTTTTCCTTGGTGCACGGGCAACACAAACTAGAGCTCCTCTCTCACTTAGTGTTGGATCATACAATACGTGAGTTCCTCCCTGGCTTTTGTCTCCAGAAGTAGCAAATATCTTGACAAAAAAATAAAAATAAATAGCATCGGTACAACTTGCAGAGTAGAAAATATCTTAAACTAAATAATACGACATCCTCTATTGGCATCGACCTAGCACGGGAACAACATAAATACAGAGTGCAAATGTTAAAATGCTTATGTACGTGTGAACAGAAAATTGTCCCCAGTACAACCATCCATGCATAGGAAAATGTTTCGGGGCTATATTGGGGATGGAACATGGCAGTTCACCATGGAAAAACGCCATTACACATCGGGACAGATTGTTGATGTTCAGCAAAGATTTTGGTTAAATACATCTTGAAATCATGAATGAAATCAATTTCACGATAAAGAAATCAAACAAGAGTAAGCTTCAATGACATCATATTTAGTGTGCTCGGAAGTCCAAAAGATGATATGTCTATATCTTCTAGGTCACGGGTTAAAATATATATCTTCAAGTACATGTAAAGGTAAAGATTAAAATCTCTGACCTTCTGGTTAAAGGTACAATGCCTTAATTAGTTGAACTATGCTCGAGTTGGAGCCCACCCCGCAAGTTTTCAAACTATAAAATAATACGAATATAAATATTTCATGCGACATGATGAGTAGCTTACCTGATTTAGCTTTGAGTGCCAAGCACACTGCACAACACTAGTAGTGGATATTCCTACCCTAGAAACAAGTTCCAGCTTTGTCCTGTCATAGAAGCAGAGCAGACCGCCCGTTTGGCTCTCTTTCTCGACAGATGTTCCAGTCAGAAAGAGTTGCTCATCAGGACTAAATGCAATATTTGTTTGGGCATAGTTATTTGGGAGATCATCAAACACCTTGAGAGGTTTTTTGATCTGGCGCAAATCCCAAACCTGACAAACGGGATACAATTATAAGTAGGAAGGATGTTGCTAAATGAACAACAAGAAATAAGTGAAAGTGAATCCTCTAAATGCATTGACTACGTACCTTCAGTGATCCATCAAGGCTTCTTGACAGTAAAATTGTGCCATCACTTGAAAACTTAAGAGCAGTGATATCGTCTGAATGACTATTTTCAACGTGTATGTCTGGCCTGCTTCCCCATCCAGGCTTAAGGTTCCATATCTGAAAAAACATGGAGCAAGGATGATAATGCATATGATGGCAAAGTGAATTTGGAACGAACTGAACGAAACTGACGAGAATGCAGAGAGCTCCAAATGGGGGAAGCAAGAATTAAAAAGTAGTTTGAAGCATTGACGTGAAGTGTGCTAAGAGAATGAATCGGGGTGAAAATCACGATACCTGAATAGAACCATCACCCATGCCACCCACGATGCTTTTTCCTTCACGATCCCAAGCACATGTCGTCACCGGAATCCTTCCTGGCCTAGCCAACTTTGGTTTGATAACCTACACATTGATTTACCGCAGGCATAAATGAAAGGCCTTGATCCATTCCACACCCTAAGCAGCATACATTACAAATCGGCAATCAGCAATGGCAAGTTAGAGAAAAATGAAAACCTGCTTTTGACTTTTGAAGTCATTTACATCCCATATTCGCAGGGATCCATCTTCTGATGATGTCAAAATCGTCTCTTTATTTTTAGGATGCCACTCTCCACAAGTCAGTCCAGATATGTGCCCTTTAGTGTTCTTAAGATCACGTATATACATATCGCCCTTCATAAACTCTCCTAGAGTAAGTCCATCACGGTCATAAATCTGAAATGCCAGCAGATGAACGTTAGTTAAATACTAGACACTTCCATAAGCTACAGGCTCATACAAGAATTGAAAATCTTCATTCTGCACCTTGGCTTGAGCTGAGCCCGTCACACACAAAAAGCGGTCAGCAGATGGGCTCCAGCTAAGATTACGAATTTGGTGACCTTCAAATGGTTCCAGCTGTCTGAAGGATTGCAAACGAGAATTCATCCCTTGAAAATCATACATTCGTACCATATAGTCATAACTACCAGAAAGAACTCTAGACCCAGTGTGGTCAACAGCAAGAGCAGAAACTACCTGTCAAAAATCATTCAAAATTATCAAACAAGGCCCTATTAACTAGGAACTCAAAATGTCAACAATTGCCAACTATCTGGGCAGGAAATAATTTGCTGGAACATCAATATTGAAAAGAAAAAATAGATTTTCTGTTCGAATATTTTTAGCTTAACAACCCGAAGGGTGGAGCGGTTTGAACCTTTGACCTCTTAGTCAAGGGTATACGCCTTGACCGGTTGAGCTAAGCTGAAGTGAGCTAATGTTCTAATCTTTCCAGAATCTTTTGTACCATCACCCTACTGAAAAACCAATAGAAGATACTAAAAAAGAACATCCTAAAACTCCTATGCTTCTGAACATAATGCAAGTCCTTGAAGACTTATTCTTGAAAGTTCACTCTCCTGGGAGAGCAATAACAATGAAATCACGTGCCAAAACTATATAAACCAAAAGAGCTAAATGGGGCGGGAAAAGAAAACAATCTTCAATTTACACTCATACTTCAGCTATAAGCAGCTCAAAATGGTTAATTAAATTCATCCAGAAGTCAAGCAGAGCTAGTGAATGTGAGGAATAGGCAGAGAACAAATTATTTCCACAAAACCCAACTTCAGCAACTTGACTAATTCACGCTACTTTGGTATTGAAAACAAGCTAAGCCTATACACTTCGATACCCCAAAGCTAGAGGTGCCAACTAAAAATGCACAATAAGTTCATTCCTTCCTAGGTTTTGGGCATTGAACAAATTAACAAGAAGCTGAATGGGGTGAAATTAGGGTAAATCAAACCTTCGTATGTCCTTTGAGCACAATCTCGTTGCTCTGCGGAATTCGATACCGATTCTCCTCATATTCTTCCTCCTCCGCATCCGAATCATCCAAATTCGAGCTCGGCGGTGGACGTGGTGGTCCAATCATTTCCCCGTCGTCATCCTCATCATCATCCGAACCCTCGATACGCGGCGGCGGCGGGGGAGGCCCAACCATTGCATCATCATCATCGTTGTCATCGCTGTCATCATTCAATTTCAACTCCGTGGGCGGGCGAGGCGGGCCAATCCTCGGACCATCATCAGCGTCAACGTCACGCGTGATCCCACTAGGTCCAGAATCGCCCGAAACATGTGAGTTAGGGGTTTTGGAAGTGCGAAGTGAGTCGAGCCAGGCTTTGGAGGAGGAAGAGATAGAAGGGAGACCATTGTTATTCTGAGAGGAAGAAGATTTTTCTGAAACACTCGCTGAAGTGTTGCGACGAGTGGTGTTATGGATGGCTTCGAGAGAGGTCTGAGCTTTCGATTGCTTCCCGAATGTGAGAGGGAATTGAGCTCTGATGCCATCGTATATCTCCGCCTCGTCCTCCATATTCTTCCGAAGAAGCTTTTTCTTGTTCACCCTAAACACGATATCGTGTATCTATCTATACCTTCGCCATTAACGAACGCTGAAAATTGCACAGCCCTCGCGTCGAGGAGGATGGTAAAGAGGACCGGCAATTGCAAATGAGTCGGCTGGCTTAATTTGGGCCTCTCTCTCCTGTGCCTGAGCTCTTGGGCCAGTAGAAAGTACGGTAACCTGGCGGGAAAACAAGCCCAGCATGAATACGTGGAATTGACAGATGACCATAAGTTTTTATTTTTATTTTTATTTATTATATTTTTACTTGCAAGGTGAATTATATGTTTATAATTATTGTTCACTAAACTGCTCGCATTCCCATTTTTATTTTTTATTTAACTATTTGAACCTTTTTGAGGTTCAAGTTCATTGAACAAATCAATTTTAAAAAGTACAAAAATGTGAATTTTTCAAAATTTAGAAACTTTATTATAATATAAAACTGAGAATGTAATATCTTATTAAAAATTCATTTTCATATCTGAGTAGATTTATTAACTTTAAAATAGATAAGATTTTAGATACAATCTAAAAAGTTTAGACATATTAGGTAAATTTTTAATCTAAAATTTTATTAAATACAAATATAGAATAAATAATATTTATTTTTATTTACTTCATTTCAACAAAATTGCAGATTTTATCGAAAAAACACAAGAAAAGCGTGTTTATGCAGCTTGAAAGTTATTGCATGACTCAACGTCCACTTTGCTTGCAAAATGAACACATATGTCATTTCTTAATCCAATGTTTTATTTACATCTCATTCTCTATCATTTTTCAACTGATATATGCATGAAAATATCAATCAACCATCTCATGGGTTGCCCCAAAAAAGCCAGCAACTTCTTCCTTAGTACATGTCAGCCAATGAAGGGAAGACACTAGAGGGGCCATCGCATTAAATTCTCGATTCAAAGACTTGTTACATAAACAGCTAAAATCCTGTAGAAGATGATCCTGACAATTCAATTTTGAACTTATATTCTCGATTAAAATATAAAAAAATTTGAACCTCAGACTCATATATATATAGTTGAAATAGAAAATGAAATGGACAGTAAGAACTATCTAAGTAATAACAAGGTTTAGAGAAATTAAATTTAAACCAGGATGGTCACGTACCTCAGATTTAATGTTTTTTAAATTTATTACGATAATTAAATATAATAGAATCAAACAGTTATTTGGTGAGAATAATTGAAGTGCACAAAATTGATTTGGTAGATATATATAAAAAAGAGATAATTGAATACAAATTTTCATGAAAATGTTTGAAAGTTAGGCATCGTGTTCTTAATTAAATTTTGATGAGGTGAAGAAAGTCACCTCCACAATGTGTACACATAATATTGTGAACGTAGTGGCAGCCCACTCAACCAAAATTTAATAAAATAGGACGATTCCAAACCTGCAGACATGGCTCTCCCAACATGCAGAGCTGTAACTTTAATGCACAAAAATCCTCATAACTGAGATTAAGGACCACTAACAATTTACCATTTTGTTCGTTTTTTTTTTTGGTATATATTTATTTTTATGTCGTGGTCTTAATCTGTGGGTTGACTTTTTTAGGGGAGACTATAAACCTAGAAATACAATATTAAATAATATTTTTGTTTATCGACTGTACATTTTATTCCATTTTAATATATATATCATATGTTTAATTTTAATAAGGTATTTTTAATAAATTTTAAAATGAGTTATTTTCAATTTATCAAAATTAGAAGAAAAAACAAATATAGATAAATTTTAATAGAAAAGTCAACATTAAATTTTAGGTATTTGGAAATGTATAAATAAAAATGAGCCTCCTCCAATTAGATTGAGTACTTATTTAATTTTATAATTTTTTTTTTTTAAAGAGCAATTTTTCGAGTATTTTGTAAATTCATGTTTAATATTTAGAACGTAGTGTTTCTCCATTCCTCAGGATAACTGGTAAACAATGGAACAATTTTATCAATAATTTACCAATTATGATTTTTATTTATTTTTTATTCTTTTGAGAGAATTATACTTTTTCAATTGAAGGATACGGGAGATTCTCAAACATCAAATTACAATTTAATAATAGGAAACGCATTATTAATGTTATGTAATAAATTAATCATTTTCTGCAGGGTAAAAGCGATGGGATGGGCATCTAGTGTTTGTACTAATCATGTGGTTTAAGCTAATGATAATCAAATTTCATCATCATGTGATCATATGGCCTGCATTAATTTAATCCTTAAAAAATAAAAAATAAAACTTGGCAATCCGTTCAAATAAATTATCTGAAATAAAAATATATTTTTTGAATATGTTAAGAAAAGGAATATTTCTAATACATTTCCAACGGAGCACCTAAAAATCTTGATTAAGAAGTAGAAATAAAAACTCGCTTTTAAATAAGGGGACCCTCTTTAGATTCAAAAAGCTAAACCATTCAACGTTTTAGATGCTTTTTTTTTTTTTAGAGATTAAAAAATAAAATAAAAATAAAAGAATTTATTTATTCCTTAATAGAAAACTGTTATTTTTACTGCGTGTTGAATTTTTCTTTTGTCAACTATGGTAAGAATCGAAAATAATTTATATCGAAGAAATAATTCAACCAGTCGAACCAGATCTGACCCACAAACCGAGTGAGGGTTTGTTCCATCCAATCACTGCACTCCACGTTTACTAATTTACCTTGGCATCTGGCACAAGCTTCGATTTATTTAATTTCCCTTTTTACCCTTTCGGCATTGCACCGTATTTCCCGGGGATGGGATCAAATTTTCACAGGCGGACACGTGGGTTAGTAACACGTGGTGCAATCGTAGCGACTACCGACAACAGTGTAATACTGGCGGGCGGAGCCTTCTCAGTTCACGGCGTCACCATTTATCTTGCATTACTTTGCTAATTTGCTCCCTGTTTCACTCGCACAGCCACAAAATAAGAAAAAAATCTCGAAAATCCGAGCGAATCCGAGAGAATTTTCGCTTCAAATTAACGGGAGCATCATCCAGTCTCCTCTGTAAGTCTCTATATCTCTCTTTCTTCCGATATTTCTGTACCTATTGGAAGATCCCTTCTAATTTCTTTTCAATTTGGTTATTTTTTCTTTGATTTGCTTCGTAATGTAATGCAACCGACCAAAGCATCTAATAATTCCTCGTGTTTCGGGATTTTTCTTGGTACAACGTTCCATTGGGTTGCGTCTTCGCTCTCTCTCTAGATTCGATCGCATTGTCCGACGTTTACGTCACGAAGTTTGAATACTCTGGTTGCTATTTCTAATTCTTCCTTCCTTTTATATTGTGTTCTACAGTATTTTCAGTTGTTTTTTCGCATCGGAAATCGTAGTCGAGCGAGGTATTGGTGTTTTTTCTTCTGGATTTTGGGATTTGGTGACGGACTTGTGAGCGATTCTTGCGAAATGGAGACCTGGCAAGCAGCCGGATTGGATGATTCCATCCGATGAGACGCCGGCCGGTAGTGATTGCCCCGTCGGAGAAAATGGAGAGAGGAGCCGGGAAGAATCAGAAGTCTCGGCTTTGTTTTCTAGCGTTATTGTCGGCGTTCTTCTGGATCCTATTGTTATACTTTCATTTTGTGGTGCTTGGAGGACATGCTGTTGATGAATCGATCAAATTGAGCCTCGAAGATAGACCTGTAAACTTGCCGGTGGTCCGGAAATTTCCTCCTTCTCGTGTTGTCGACGCAACGGAAGTTGATGTGAAATCAATCCGCGAGCCTACAAAGCCTGTGGACCAGCAGCCTAAGTCCACCGTCAAACCTGAGGTTCAGAACTTTCCTTTTGTTAAAGCATTGAAAACTGTTGAAAACAAGAGCGATCCATGCGGTGGGAGGTATATATTTGTTCATGATCTTCCTTCTAGGTTTAATGAGGATATGCTGAAGGAGTGTAAGAGTCTAAGCCTTTGGACAAATATGTGCAAGTTCACAACTAATGCTGGGCTTGGTCCACCACTTGAGAATGTGGAAGGAGTGTTCTCAGATACAGGGTGGTATGCAACCAATCAGTTTGCAGTCGATGTGATTTTCAGTAATCGAATGAAGCAATATGATTGTTTGACTAAGGATTCTTCCATTGCTTCTGCTTTTTTTGTACCATTTTATGCTGGATTTGATATTGCGAGATACCTTTGGGGATATAATATATCTACTAGAGATAGAGCTTCACTTGATTTGGTCGACTGGCTTGAGAAAAGGCCCGAATGGGGCATTATGGGCGGTCGAGATCACTTCCTTGTTGCAGGTAGGATCACATGGGATTTCAGGAGGCTCTCTGAGGAAGAAACAGATTGGGGAAATAAGCTTCTGTTTTTACCCGCTGCTAAGAACATGTCCATGCTTGTGGTTGAATCAAGCCCATGGAATGCCAATGATTTTGGTATTCCATATCCAACATATTTTCATCCAGCAAAGGATGATGATGTGTTTATTTGGCAGGATCGGATGAGAAAGCTAGAACGCAAATGGCTGTTCTCGTTCGCTGGCGCTCCTCGTCCCGACAATCCCAAGTCAATTAGAGGGCAGATTATTGATCAATGCAAGAACTCTAAGGTCTGCAAGCTACTCGAATGTGATTTTGGTGAGAGCAAGTGTCATTCTCCGAGTAGTATAATGCAAATGTTTCAGAGCTCCCTTTTCTGCCTGCAACCTCAGGGCGACTCGTATACTCGAAGATCTGCCTTTGACGCTATGCTGGCTGGCTGCATACCCGTCTTCTTCCATCCAGGGTCAGCATACACCCAATACACTTGGCATCTCCCCAAGAATTTTACAAGATATTCAGTATTCATCCCAGAGGACGATATCCGCAAGAGAAATGTTAGCATAGAAGAAAGGCTTTCACAAATTTCTCCTGAGCAGCTGAAGCTAATGCAGGAGGAGGTAATCAGTATGATTCCAAGATTGGTATATGCTGATCCGCGCTCTAAGTTGAAGACTTTGAAAGATGCTTTCGATGTCTCGGTGCAAGCTATTATCGACAAGGTTACGAAGTTGAGGAAAGATATCATTGAAGGGCACACAGACAAAAATTTTATCGAGGAAAATAGTTGGAAGTACGCGTTACTGGAAGACGGGCAGCGGGAAGTTGGACCTCATGAATGGGATCCCTTCTTCTCCAAACCAAAGGATGGGGATTCTGGTGATACATCTGCAGACGCTGCAAAAAATTCATGGAAAAATGAGCAGAGAGACAAACCATTGAATTCATTGGCATAAGTTCAATGATGGATCGGTAAACATACTATTGGTGATTCCTAATGATTTCCACAGATAAGTTTAATAGAAGTCTAAAGAAGAGCTTTCAGCATCAAGCCAGGGATGTTTTATAGGTTGAAAGCTTAATCACCATCCAGTTAAAGGGCTGCCCTTCAAAAACAAAGCAGCGGGTCAGTCCTTTGCTTATAGTTTTCTTATACAGAAATCATAGATCCTTGCATGCTTTTCTCTCTGATTCTCTTAATTCTTTGGATTGAAATTTCTCATTTTGTTGGCTACTTTTTCCTTCTCAAAACAGTGCACAAATCAAATCATTTAGATTTTAGTGTCATGATTGCTTCACTTTTTGGAGCATTAAATCTCATCTCAGCGGAGTGATACCAGAACCGAGCCATAATTATTTGAAATCTTTTTTTCCCTTAAGAGATGATATTGCTTCTTCATTGGCAAAATAACCTGTGTTGCACTGTCGCAGTATTAGTTAAATACCACTCAGCTTTTCTTGATCTGTTCTTGGGTTGAGTTTTGGCTAGCAGTGTCTGATTGAAAGATAATCCCCCATACTTGGCCGTCAGTTGGTTTTCTATCTGCTTCAACCATCGTGCCAATTTTTTATTTTATTTTATGCAAGTGAAAATTTAAATTTTTAATCTCTAACTCGAAAATATATATTTTTAATTGAAAAAAATTAAATTATTTGGTAGGGTGCCGATGTTCTTGCCCTTCCTACCTTGTCTAAATTGGCAATTAGTATTGATCCATTCATCCAAGAAATTGAAGGGACTTCGAATCTAAAATGCAAAATGCAGTTGACAAATTTGAAAATTTTAATTAATCTATTATATAATTTAAAATTTTGCTTTGTTTTAAAAAGTTTAATTTAATACAATTAGTTCCCACTAAAAAAGCCTAGTTTTAATATGGTTTGTATGGTTCAATTAACATTTTAAAAAAATAAAAATTATCCTTAAATCGGTCCCCATCATTTTTTCTATATTTTTACTTAGTTGGCAACTAAATACAATCTACTTAAATATTATTATTTTCAAGTTAAAGATGAGAATCATTCTATCTATAAATAAATAAAATTACCATTTTGATAAAAAAAAATTATCATTTCGTTATTGTGTAAAAATAAAACGTGTAAAATATTAGAATATGACATTATTTGTGAGCAAATCATACAACCAAAATTAAGTATTTTTTCCATTCTACTTATTAATGATAATAACAATAATAGTAATAATAAACCATCTTCTTTTGTTGATATTCCTAAAAGAATTGGACTTGGGCCTACCTGTTTTCTACTTCGGCCCATTTGCTAGCAGCATAACCTGGCCCACTAGGGGTCTGTATGTAAATCACAATGGGTTTCTGCTTCTCTATATAAAGGCGAAGAAAGGAGGGAAGGAGGTTTAAACAAAACCGAACGAGACTAAATTTACGCGCGAAAGCTTCGTGTTCTTGAAGTTGCTCTGACGCGAGGATGATGATATTAGAGTTCGGAAGTATTGGTGGCTTACGATGCTACAGCTAACACAGGTATGCTTCAGTGATTAGATTTCCACATCGTGATTGTTAGGTCTCATAAATCGTAATTACTTAAGGATTTTGGTTAGTCGAAGGGGAAACCAAATCGATGTTTAAACTAATGATCGTGATTGCTCAGTCTCATAAATTCTAATTGTTTAGATCTTGATTAGTCGAAATGAAAACAGTGTTCTTATTGATCTAATGATCGCGATCGGTTATTCTCATAAATCCTAATTACTTTACGATTTTGATTAGTCGAAGAAGAAATCTAGTCGTTTATTATGAAGTAATGATCGCGATCACTCAGTCTCATATTCCTAATAATCAGAAGTTTTTTTGTTCGTCGATCGTATTAGATTAGGAGTTTTGTCGATTGTTGATTCATATCGATTTATCTATTCTCATATTCCTAACAATCACGATGTGGAAATCAAGTCGTTTATTATGAAGTAATGATCGCGATCACTCAGTCTCATATTCCTAATAATCAAAAGTTTTTTTGTTCGTCGATCGTATTAGATTAGGAGTTTTGTCGATTGTTGATTCATATCGATTTATCTATTTTATGCATAATCCGATGACTAACAGAATCCCTATCGATTCTTTTTATTTCAGATCCTGCATGAGCTGCTATAGTGCTTATTATTATGAGTTCAAATTCCTTCCACGGTGAGCTTTGGAAATGATCTCGTGTCAGCGGTGTGTTATGTTAATGCGTGAATTTAATTGCAGTGGTTTTCGGTAAGTATTTTGACGATTTTACTCTGTCGTACTTTTATAACCTTTTATTGACCTCAGCTAGCGTCCATATTCTTCTCTGAATGTCGTGTTTCCTAAACTCTTTCATTTTTATGCATTATGATTAATTGTGATACTTTGGAGTTGATGAATGTCTTGTTGGAGAAATTACTGATCATAAAGTCTTATACGTTCAAGAATTGAATTGCTTCCGCCTAAGAGCATTGTGATCTGTATTTCGATTTTGTTCATTTACTGGTTGTTACGTGCAATTAGTTCTGCTCTTGTAATATTCTCTAAAATCTCTTATTCAAAATAAGTGTCGCCGAACTTGTTTTTTATATGCATCCCGTTTTTCTTATTAATTTTGTCAAATTCGTGAGAGAAGTAATTTTCATTAGTTTGATATCTTATTTTTTCTTAGTAGTCTAGTTACTTGTAGGCCTAAGTTATTCTGTAATGGTTTTCCATCATTTATAGAACTATTATTAGTTGTTACTCGATCTGAATGTACACTGGTTAGTTTATACATTATGATAGTTCTGGAAAAATAGGTTCTGTTGAAGATACTATCCCGAGTTAATAAAAAACCAGTAAATAATAGTTATCTGCCTTCTTAGTTTTATTTCTCTCTTACACGCATTATGCTTTCTTTACCGTATGCCTTCATGAATAATTTGTTAGATTTTTCTGTAAGGAAATACGAATGGCTGATAAGAAATCAACTTAAAGCCAAATATCTCTCAGTGAGGAAAAAAATCTTCAAAACATTTAAGAGAAAATTATGCAAAGCTCAGTGATGTGTGAAGAATAAAAGTTGTAGGGAAGTCTTCAAAACTGTTGTGATATCCTGAACTTCTTCCGTCTTTCTTTAGTTTCTTTTCCTAAAAACTTTCAGGAAAAATGTGCTTTAAATTGGCTATATATTTTTTCATAATTCCAAAAGTCATCCCCTAAAAGTGAGTCAAATAGCCAATACAACTCCGAGATAAAATGGCAATGGACGAACAAATAAAGGCAAGATTTCTCATTTGGGGAACAACTCACGTGTTAATACCTGCGAAAACTATACTCCATATCGGATTACCTAGAAAAGTAGGAGTGGCTTGCAAAAATATTGTAAAAAAAAAAAAAGTTTAGGCCCAAAACTAATTACAAAAAAGGAGCAGATTAGTCTTTATTGGAGTACATCAGCTTGAAAGACTTACCCTATAGGAATGGGTCTCTCAAAGAGACGTGTCCCATTGGAAATTCCTGGACGTTAGTGTTGCGTCAGCGTCGACCAGGGGCTTAAAAATGGTGGTTGAAAAAGAGATGCATTCCACTTCTAGAAAAACCCAGCGAAGAACCTAAAAAATCCAAAGAAGTTTCTCACCGTTATCGTCTCTTCTCTCAAAAAAAAAAAAAAAAAAAACGAAGAGGTTTATGCTTCCCTTCCCTTATTTTTCTATCTCGTTCCAGTACGTTCGATAGGACAGAGGGGGAAAAAAATCCTTCGTTGCAACTGACTTCTTCTCCTACTTCCACCAAGCTCGATAGAAAAAAAGAAATTCCCACGATTTTTTGCTCATGGTTACTTCATTATAGGATATATTTTTGCTTTTGATTCTTATGGTTGGGTTTAGTTCTTTTTAATTTTTTTTTATTATATCTAATTATTGCTGTTAATGTTGACAGGGAAAAAAAAAAAAAAAAAAAAGCCAGAAAAACAAGGTATGAAAAATTTTTTTTGCACGAATAATGTTCTTAGTATGTTTGCTTCAACTTTTATTTTTCCAACTAATTGTTATTATGGATAAGGTATGAACTTTATTTGAATGATTTTGTTGGAATGTTTGATTTCGTCAATATGGTGATGATTTATGCGAGAGGGGAGGAGAGAAGATCGACTGGTTTTTGTTTGAGGAAAAATATTAGGGTAAATATGAGGATGATTTTGTTATATAGTTATGATCCATGACAGAGGAGCG
Organism: Cucurbita ficifolia; assembly: GCA_033971965.1. Taxonomy (NCBI): domain Eukaryota; kingdom Viridiplantae; phylum Streptophyta; class Magnoliopsida; order Cucurbitales; family Cucurbitaceae; genus Cucurbita; species Cucurbita ficifolia. Next base: position 10,818,574 of record CM066963.1, read on the forward strand.
GAAATCCGTTGGTTAAAAAAATAATTTTTAGGAAATTGTATAGAAAACCTAAATAAATCAATAGGACAGAATTCGTAACAAGCTAACATATATATGTATATATTCATGAAAAGAGTTATTAAAAAAAATTAAAAATATATGGAAAAAAACCATATCGTAAATTTTACAAAATATTTAGATATAAAGTCTTATGAAAAAAATGATGTAATGCATGAAAAATACTTAAACACAATGAAACTTTTTAAAATATATTTAGGGTTTTCATACTTTTTATGTAATGTATTGTTATAATTATAACCATGGTAACAATCATAACTAGTTCAAATCCTAAAACCCCTAAATCTCTTAAAACTCTATGCATGTTCTTTTTTATTTTATTTTAGTGTTACAAATTATGTATGATAAAAATGTTACTTAATAAATAGTTTGGTTTAAATAAATTCGAATTTTACTTGTTGAGTTTGGTTATAATAAGAGATGTGAGTTTGGATTAAAAAAATTAAGCTAAATTCGTTATTAATTTCCTTTATAAAATTATCTATGGATGGAACTTATTTGATTAAGTGAATAAGAATACACATTTCTTATTCGTTGTAAAATTATGTGCTTGTTAGAATATCCAAAAGAGAAGTAATTTTAGAGAAATGTACTGATGTTGTAAAATTATTTGCTTAAGTGTACTGTATAGGACAACGTAGGAGAGCAGAACTTCAGAAATTATGGTCTTCTAGGTAAGAGGGCGTCCTGCTCTTATCGTGCGAGGGAGTGAAACTGCAACTTTTGACATGCTCGGCGTGTTGCTGCTACATCCGTAATTGAATGCTCGCTGCAAAATGGGTATCTTCCAAAATTTCTCTCCTCTTTTTGCGCTTTCACAGCGCTCCTCTCTCTTTTCTCCCTTTATCTCTATTTTAAGTTCTACCATTGAATGTTAATTATTAAAAGTTCCTAGAAAATAACCGTATCTTTTTGACACCATTCAACATGACATTTTAAAAACGAATTTTAGGAATAAAAGAAACACTTGAAATCAATTTTTTTAAAAAAATATATATGTTTTTAAATGTTTAAATCAATTTTTTTTTTTTAAAAAAATATGTTTTTAAAGGTTTAATTTGTAATCTCTACAAAATCTAAAATTTTACTATCTACACTAGCTAGTGGTGGTTCAACTCTACTCCTTCAACCCTACCATACAAAGGTAACAGCCTAATAAAATCTTAACAATTAGATACATGTCCTTCAAGTGCCATGTGTGATTATCATTTTAGGTTTTGTTTTTGTTTCATATACCTATTTTACCTATTTAGCTATAATTTTAAATTTTGAAAAATGCTTTTGAAATTGTCAATAAATTTTAAAATCTATAGAAATATACTCTGAAAGTAGTTTTCTTTTTTATAAAAAAAATGAATGTTAACACATTATGTTTAACAACTATTTTTGCATTGGAACTCTCATTATGAATGTTTGATTATTTGATTCTTATTCTTGCAAATTAAGCTTTTAATTATTTATTTTTGCAAACTAAGCTTTTTGTTTAGTGATCACATTTTAGCATAATTCAAAATCCAAAAAACTATAAAAAAAGTGTTGTTAAAATTCCATCAGGTAACTATTTGATTTCTTTTTTACAAATTATATTTTTCTCATAATTTCTTTAAAATAATTATCATTTTAATAAAACATTTGAGTTCTTAACCAAATCCTAAAAATAAAAATAGCATAATTCAAAATCCAAAAAACTATAAAAAGTGTTGTTAAAATTCCATCAGGTAAATATTTAATTTCTTTTTTACAAATTATATTTTTCTCATAATTTCTTTACAATAATTATCATTTTAATAAAACATTTGAGTTCTTAACCAAATTCTAAAAATAAAAATTGTAAGCATTAGTAATAAATAGGTGGTAAAAGTTGTATGTATAAACTTAATTTAAAAAATTCAAACGTATTTTTATTTTTGAAATTTGGCTAAAAAAAATTTTCGAAAAAAAAAAGTGATAATTGTGGTAAGAGAAAACATTGAGGATCTTAACAAAAAAAAGTTGAGTAAATGAGAAACCATGGAGGGTGACTGATATAAGACAAATTCCTCCCACTTTAAAACTAATTCATATACTAAAAAATTCTAATAATTTAATTCTCTAAAAAAGAATTATTAGATAACAGAACAATTTAATATTTGTAGTTTATAACTACATTCTTTACCTACATGTCTGGAGATTTTCATAAAACCTTTGCAATGTTTTTCACGTTCTAAATTGTTTTATTTCCATTTAAATTTTTATCTACCTGTTTACAGTTCAATTTTTAATTTCATGATCTTTCCTACTGCTACAGCAGCACACATCAACTAGAAGAACTTGGCACGAAAGCTACTTGGATTCCTTAAAATTTGACACGTCTATCTAGAAGCTCGAGTTAATTACCCAGCTTCCGTTTTCTGAGGATGGATTATTCGATGACCGCAGCAAGATTAAATTTGACACATCTATACTGTGGTTCATGGGAGATGATTTAGACTAACACTTTGTTTGTTTCTCAAGATATACTATAGCGCAATAGATAGGCCCAAAAAATTTAATGGAATGGGCAAATTATGAGCCCATGTCAATTAGAGAAGTCCAAGGTAAATACTTCAGATACCAAATTTTTATGAATGGATTGTAACGCAATTGAACGATTGTATTACGCTTGATCAAGAATAAACCAACCATTAAAAAGCTACGACCACAGAAAGATGAGTTGACTTACAGCTTTGATAATCTTGAGATTGCAAGAGTTTTAGGAAGAGGTTTTTTTGAAGTAAAAATTGAATGGGTCGATAGGTTTGTATGATCAAAGAAGACTGGAGTTTGATGATTATGAGCCTAAAGAGAAATGGAATCAACGTACAACAATATAATATCTATCTTCACACGACTAGACTCAAGTCCGGAAGGGTAATGTTCTAGTGCGAGTGCGTAAAATAAGTCACAAGTAGCTCTGATACCAAGCCGCCACACCCCCAGATATACGAAAAGACATGAAAGATAGGGGAAAGCCTTTCAAAACATAATGATGGAATAAGTTCGTTTCACTTTATACAACGGTTTGACAGAAAACTGTTATGATTTTGAGTTGTTGGGAATTGGAGATCCTGATATCAGATGGTATAAGCAGAATGACTACGGGCAGTTATAAGATTGAAGTCCACAAAAAGGATGATATATATCGTGGTCTTAACGAGGCATTGAAAGATTATAATAGCTCCATATGCCTTAAGATCAGCCAGATCCCAGTATGTGAAAGGTGAAAACCTATAGTTGGAAGGAGTGCATCCGACAACGACCTTCCCAAAGTTAAGAATGCAAAATAAGACGGGAAAATTATGAAATCCAATGACAGAAAATAGAAGAGGTACCTTGGATAATCTTTGGTGAGACAATCAAAGGTATCACTTACAAAACAGATCATAATCTGGGTACCGTCAACAGTTTTTTCCCCCCCGTTTCTTTCAAATTCCCCAATTACAATTAAGAAGATGTCTGCTTAGTTTTCTTGAGGGAAACAGTTAGGAAATGGGAGGACACACCGAAGTTGATACCCCAATTTAAAGGCATTAGACACTGAGTAGGGGGAAATTTGATGCTCGGTGCAAGGTTTTAGATAATGGACCATTAAAATTAATCTGAAGTCTGTCCTTGGAATGGTATTTTTATGAAAGTAAAACTACTTTTATGGAGGCAGAAAATATTCAATGCACTTTCAATTCATTGAGTAATAACAAATAAGCTAGAGAAAAACTTTGAAGCAGTTCAGCAACAATCATAAAAGTTTCAAATTTCTCCTGCCGAAGCAGCTATCCTAGTCAGCACTTAATGGTGTTTAGCTAAACTAAACAAATCAGATTCAAAGTGTTAAACTTCTGGAGTTCCACGTAATTATCATTTTTTACGATTTTGAGCAGATCGAAATAAGAAATTGGGAGCAATAGTGCGGTACTAACCTTGTGGACTTAATCGGAAATTTTCATTTAATCTTCACGAGCAAAAAAACTGATGCAAACTGCACCTGTACCTGTCATCAAACCAAATATCTTGAACAAAGTAAACTTCATCCAGAGCAACGTCATAAAGAAATACTTGGATAGAGATGTGTTGTTTCAAGGAAATAAATGTAATTAATTTTTACTACTCGACACATTGGAAGAAATTATGCATAATTTTTATCCACTTGAATCGCATCACTTTATTCTAATACCAAAATCTCAGGAATGCTGAAAATGAGTTCTTATCCTTAATGTCAAATCACAGAAATCCTTCACCTAATACAGTTCGATGTCCAAATATTGAAAATGAGGATTGTTTTTTTTTTTCCACTTTTTTTTTCATGGCCAACACTACAATCACATAAAGGATTGTTAAAAAGTTGAGAAAATTATTATGACATATTACAACATGATCACAATGTTCTTCAGCCGAAACAAATCGATTGTCAATGGTATAAACATTTTATAATAGTACTTTAAGAAGGCAATATTCTCTAAATCAGAAAATGTTACAATCATACATCTTAAACTTGAAAGAAACGAGAAAGTATGAGATTCAGAAAAGAAGTTTGTTATAACTAATTTCAAATATTGATTAACACGTTAAACTCAATAAAATGCTATGGTATACCGGATTATCCATTTACATCAAATATATACCGATAAATGTTGTTTCTAACTATTCAATTCACACATCAACAGAAACCACCGCTAACACAGTTGTATCGAGACAGATAAACCAAATCGAGATAGTTTAAAACAAGACACAAGTCGGCAACGAATGAAACAAACCGATCAACTTAAAGCACCTAAACTGATCCAATCGACGAACGAAAAACATTTGAGAAACTATTTGATACTGAGCAATCGTGACCATTAATTCAAGAAACAATTTGATTTCCTCGTCGATTAATCAAAATTCTACAGTGACTACAAACTAAGAGAAGTAACATCACTATTTGTTTTCCTCTCGACTAATCAAAATCGTAGAGAAACAATTTGATTTCCTTGTCGATTAATCAAAATTCTACCGTGACTACAAACTAAGAGACGTATCATCACTATCATTTACTTCATAAAAACTATTTGTTTTCCTCTCGACTAATCAAAATCGCAAAGAAACAATCTGATTTCCTCATCGATTAATCAAAATTCTTCAGTGACTACAAACTAAGAGACGTATCGTCACTATCATTTACTTAATAAAAACTATTTGTTTTCCTCTCGACTAATCAAGATCGTAGAGCAAAGAAATTACGAGACCTAGTAATCACTATCATTATATTAGAGAACTATTTGATTTCCTCGTCGACTAGTCAAAATCGTACAGTAAAGAAATCATAAGATCTGTCGTTCACGACTCTTAATTAATTGTAGAAACTATTTGATTTCCTCAACGAATCAAAATCGTAGGTGATTACGACTTTTATTACCGATTAAAGAAGAAAACCTTTGATTTACTGGAAGATAAATCACCGATTCATTTATTTAATAAACTATTTAGTTTCCTCTCGACGAATCATACTCGTAGAGAAACGAAATTTTCGAGACCTAGCAATCACTATCATTATTTTAGTGAGTTATTTGAATTCCTCGTCGACTAATAAACGACATTGAAGAAACTATAAGACCTAGCAGTCAAGATATTCAACTGAAGAGACTATTTGATTTCCTCATCGAAGAATCAAAATCGTACAGTGATTACGAACTATGGAACCAAGAGATCACGATTACCGATTAAAGAGGAAATCGTTTCGTTTTCTGAAAGATTATCCATCCGACATACCTGATTGCATGTGATTCGTGAGCCACCGATAAATTCCAACCACTGACTCGTCGCATTTCTTGTCGAGCAAACTCAAAAGCCCGCACAAATTTCGCCTTCTTCAACTCTCCTTCAAGTTCCCGCTCTTGGTTTATATAGAGCTTTACGGGAACGGTTGCCAGTTGCGTTTTATTTACGGAGGAGAAAATGGTAAAAAAGTATTTCGGTAATTCGTCTGATTTGCACGTATGTAAACGGCGCCGTTTACTAACGGTCTAGACTGGGTCATACTATTAAAAATTAATGGGCTCAAAGAAGCCCAAATACTTATAAACACGAAAGTATATTTGAATATTTAGATTTGGTATAAAACTTCAAATATCGACCTTTAAATATATATATATATATATATATATATATATATATATATATGAATTATATGAAAATAAATAAATATAGTGCATTAGTGAGCTTAAAGTTTAGATAATAGTAACCAGATAAATTGTGAAGATTCTAACCGAGCGTCTTTCACTTATAATAGGTCATGACCTAGATCGAAATCATTGAGTCCATAAGAAGTGATCCTATTTTTTCATGAAAATTTAAACAATATTAAAAACGTGATTTTGATGATGATTAAAATATATATATATATATATATATGTAGGACAAAGTAAATTGTTACTTTTAAAAAGGAAAGGAAATTGCACAAAAATGTAAGGTGTAGCAAGACTTTAGAGAACGAAGAAAAAATTACCTTATCTCGATTGAGGATAAGAACTAAGAGTGCTTATTATGCTATTCTTATGAATTAGGCTAAAGATAAATGAGACCGAACCAAACTAAAATACCACAAACAAAGACAATTATAGGCTGACCTATTAGGCTAACCATAGGGTCGGCTCAACCTCTTGTCAAAATTTAGGATGTGCAATCAGATTTTGATTCAATTATATTTTCGTAACAGCAAGTCCACGGCCCGTAGATATTGTCCTATTTGATCTTTCCCTCGAAGTTTTAAAACGTGTATGCTAGGGAGAGGTTTCCACACCTTTATAAAAAATGTTTCGTTCCCTTTTTCAACCGATGTGGAATCGCACAATCTACCTCCTTTCGGGGCCCAGCATCCTCGCTAACACTCGATTGGAGAGGGGAACGAGTGTCAGCAAAGACGCTGACCTCGAAGGGGGTAGATTGTGAGATCCCACGTCGGTTGGAGAGGGGAATAAAATATTTTTTATAAGGGTGTGGAAACCTCTCCCTAGCAGACACGTTTTAAAACATTGAGAGAAAATCCAGAATGAAAACACCCAATAGGACAATATCTACTAGTGATAGGCTTGGATCGTTATAATATTTGCTAACGGTCGGTGTTGGCACTTACAATTTTCTTCCTCCTTGTTTCATTGCTTGGTCCATCGATTTTGTCTACTTTTAGTTTGCCCTCTAATTTATAGGAATTAATGACATTATCCACTAAGATTGATCATCGAACACCTAGAAGAAAGGAAAAATGAAGATCCGAGGCAAGGCACAGGAGGGAATGGAAGGAGGCAATACGAAGCCGAATAAAGAAAAAACTTGGAGCGTGCGGTATTAAATGACACAAACTTATATTCCTTGCTACTACAAACTTCATTTTGCCTTCATTTTGGAAACAAAAATTCACATCTTTTTGAATTCAAATCCTTCAACGTTCACCATTACTTCTCGTGAGGCTTCAAGCAATTACTGAAGTCTTCAGCTCCTCCATCGACCAAATTTGGGGGATCCTCGTGATGAAGAGCTCTTATATTTCACGAGTTTCATATTTTACACTCAGAATTGCAGAAACGCTTCCCAGATTTGAATTCTCTTGGCCTCCTTCAAATACCCATCAAAATTTGATCCAAAATCATGAACTCAACTCCAACAATCTGTGCCTTGTTTTTGGAAGAAAACTATGGATTTCAACTCCCAAATGCTTCTTCTTTCAACCCTTTTCCTCTGTTTTCTTTCACTTCAAGTTCAAGCAAACACTTCCACTCTTCAAACTTACATAATTCAACTCCATCCACACGGCTTAACCACCTCTCCCTTTTATTCTAAGCTTCAATGGCATCTTTCTTTTCTTGAACAAACTCTATCTGCTGAAGAAGACTCTTCTTCTCGGCTGCTTTATTCATATTCTAACGCCATGGAAGGATTTGCAGCTCAGTTATCTGAAACTGAGCTTGAGTATTTGAAGAAGTTGCCTGATGTTGTGGCTGTGAGAGCTGATAGAAAATATGAAATTCAAACTACTTATTCTCCTAAGTTCTTGGGGCTTAGTTTAGGCACACAAGGTGTTTGGTTTAATTCCTCAATGGGTGAAGGAGCAATTGTTGGGGTTCTTGACACTGGAGTTTGGCCTGAGAGTCCAAGCTTTAGTGATTCCAGAATGCCCCCAATTCCTCAAAAATGGCGAGGGGCTTGCCAAGAAGGCCAAGATTTTAATTCCTCAAATTGTAACAAGAAACTCATTGGTGCCAAGTTCTTTATCAAAGGACATCATGTGGCTTCATCCCAGCCATCTGATGTTGACCAGGAGTATGTCTCCCCAAGAGACTCCCATGGCCATGGAACTCACACGTCTTCTACAGCTGCGGGAGCTTCGGTTGCCGAAGCGAGCGTGTTCGGTAATGGAGCTGGCGTGGCGCAAGGGATGGCCCCAAGAGCCCACATTGCGGTGTACAAAGTTTGCTGGTTCAGTGGCTGTTATAGCTCTGATATTGTAGCAGCCATGGATGCTGCAATAAGGGATGGTGTTGACATTCTCTCCCTTTCGCTCGGTGGCTTCCCGCTTCCATTTTTCGACGACAGTATCGCCATTGGAAGCTTTCGAGCAATGCAGCATGGCATCTCAGTCAACTGCGCAGCAGGAAACAATGGTCCAATTCAAAGCTCTGTTGCTAATGTAGCTCCTTGGATCACCACCATTGGTGCAAGCACCCTCGACCGAAGATTCCCGGCTATCGTTCGACTAAGCAATGGGGAATTCATTTACGGCGAATCGATGTACCCTGGCAACAAGTTCAAGCATGCTACCAAAGAGCTTGAAGTGGTTTATTTGACCGGAGGACAAATGGGAGGTGAACTTTGCTTAAAAGGGTCTCTTCCAAGAGAACAAGTAGAAGGAAAAATTGTGCTCTGCGACCGTGGCATCAACGGCAGATCCGAAAAGGGGCAGATTGTGAAGGAATCTGGAGGAGCTGCCATGATCCTTGCAAATACAGAGATGAATCTAGAGGAAGACTTGGTTGATGTTCATGTTTTACCGGCCACGTTGATCGGATTTGCCGAGGCGAATCGGTTAAAAGCTTACATGAACGCAACAATCAATCCAAAAGCCAGAATCCAATTTGGAGGAACTGTGATAGGAAGATCAAGAGCTCCATCTGTGGCTCAATTTTCATCAAGAGGACCAAGCCTCACCAATCCTTCAACGCTCAAACCTGATGTAATTGCTCCTGGGGTCAACATTATAGCAGCTTGGCCTCAAAATCTTGGTCCAACTGGCCTTCCAGAAGATTCTAGAAGGTCAAACTTCACTGTCATGTCAGGAACATCCATGGCTTGTCCCCATGTCAGTGGAATTGCGGCTCTAATCCATTCAGCTCATCCAAAATGGACACCAGCAGCCATTAAATCAGCCATAGTGACAACCGCTGAAGTTACTGATCATTATGGTAAGCCAATTCTTGATGGCAACAAACCAGCTGGCGTTTTTGCAATGGGAGCTGGTCATATAAACCCAACCAAAGCAATTGATCCTGGTTTAGTTTATGATATAAAGCCATATGAATATGTCATTCATCTTTGTGCTCTTGGATACACTCATTCAGAAATCTTCATCATAACCCACATGAATGTGAGTTGCCATAAGGTTTTGCAGATGAACAAAGGCTTCAGCTTGAACTATCCTTCCATGTCCGTCGTTTTTAAGCACAAGACAACGAGTAAGGCGGTTACGAGACGGTTGACGAATGTGGGGAGCCCGAATTCCATCTACTCAGTGGAAGTAACGGCGCCTAAAGGCGTTCGAGTTCGAGTTAAGCCTCGGCGCTTGGTGTTCAAATATGTTAACCAAAGTTTGAATTATAAGGTATGGTTTATGTCTGAGAAGGGAAACGAAGGAAGAAAAGTGAGCTCTTCAGAAGGGCATTTGACATGGGTTCATTCTGAGAATGGGAAATACAAAGTTAGAAGCCCAATTGTGGTGACTTGGAAGAATTAAAGTCACCAACATGAGTGATTCACAAAGATATTGATAGTGATAGTGAGTCACAGTCAGGTTAGTTTAATAATCTTAATAAATTTTTACTATATATTTCTTCCTCTTCTAAGAGAGGTCTAGTCAAGACCTGGCTTGATGTACTTGTCTTCCAGTCAACAAATATTTTATATATCTCTTACATGGTTGAAATTAAATTATATATTCAGTATTTTCGTTAATATATAAATATCAAAATATAAGATATTATTAAAAATTTAAATGAATAATTACCCATTATTGCAACTTCATTGAGGCTTGGGCCACTCATAGTCTAACCAATTATATAGGCCCAATGCCTATTGGCAGGCCAGTGGAATAAATTGGGCTGTTTTTTCTTTTTTCTAAATCCAAAAAATATATATAAAAATATCATTTTCGTCAATTAATTTAAATTTTGCTTTTTACTTAATCCAAATAATTTTAAATGTTTTAAATTAAATTCATATATTTTAAATACATTTTAAAGTTAATCTCCACGGTTAGTTTGAAATTAATTTTTTATAATAATTTTCATTTCACAAATTGATGTGTAATAAAAAGTGGATTAGGAATATATATCAATCTGAAAGTGGATTAGGAACATTTAATGATTTCAAAGAATCAAATAGAAAAAAGATAAATTTATAATTGAAAAAAACGACATTTTTTACGTCATCATTACTAGAGGTCTTTTTGGATCAAGCATCTAATAACACAGAAACTTGAATCATATGAATTGTCAAATCAATTTACCTAACGACTTAACATAACATCCGTTGAAGTTTATAAAATAGATTAATAAATAATAGCAAATGTGGGTCCCACGCAAATGGGGCTCCACATCGGATGCACGTGCCACATGTGCAACCACTACTCTCTCTTGGTTAGGTTGTCTGAGGTGAGCATAAAGGCATGTGGAAGCAAGCACTTCATCCCTCTCTCCATTGTCATGGATCTCAAAATTAAGATATTTTAAATTCCGTTATATTGTAAATTTAATCATTGAAAAACTCTTTACAGCATTTCTTATAAATTCATTTTTCCAATTTTTTTTTCTATAGCTTTTATTATTTATGTTAGTTTTCTATCATTTCTCTACAATAAATCTGATATTTCATAACAAAAAATATATTTAAATTCTTAGTCTAAATAATATTTATAAATTTAATTTAAAAAAATTCTAAAATTCTAAAATTCTAAAATTTTAAAATTAAAATTAAATGTAGTAAAATTGTGTATCTCTTGAATGATAAGAAACAGATATTTAGCAAAGAAGGTGGTATTTCACATGGGTATGTTCCAATTAAACAGTAGTGGTAGTACTTGTGTTTTTACATAACTTTTGGGCCATAAAAAAGCGGATATGAATGTATTAATTCACTTCTTTCTCCATCTCTTTTTTTTATGTAGGAATTTGGGGGAAGCTTCACATGTGGCCATGTGAAATTTGGCAGATTAACAAACAAAAAGAGAGAGATTGGTTGTCTAATAAAAAAATGGCAGTTGGTGGGCTCAGACCATGATTGGAATAGTGCATTCATTTTATAATATTTTTTTATTTCCCAGTTCTGTTCCCCACTTCTATTATTTATTTCATAATGCTATTGATTTGAGCACTCTCCCCTTTAATTCACCACTATTTTATATTATATATATTTCATTTTGAAATGTTAAATCCATCAAATTGAATGAAATTGATATGTTAATAATTGGACGAACTTTTTTTGTGATAATTTTATATTTACGTCACCTACTTTTTGTTATTTGATATTAATTGTAAGAAAATTTTCTAAATCATTTCTTATAAATAAATTAAAAGATTTCTATCCAATTTTACTTTAAACTTTTAATTTTATAGATTTTTTTTTATTATGAATTATGAAATATAAATTTGGTTAGTAATTTATACTATTTAGACAAAAATGATATTATAGTTTGACTTTTTTAGTGAAATTCATAAGTTTTTGTGGATTTATTGAATGACCAATTTTATGTATTGATTTTTTTCCCTCTTTTTTTTACAAAAACATGATTTTTATTTAAACGGGTGGTTTTTAAAAGGCGTTTACTTAACGTATTAAAATTAGTGAAATTTAAATAGAGGGTGTTTATAAATTGATAAAATTAAGAATTTACTATAATGTAAGCCGTAAAATTTGATTTTGTCTGTGGTTAAGTTTAATAACAAAAGACTTTAATTCTTATGGTGTTAAAAGTTAGTATATCGTCTATATGGTTCGATGAAATCTTGTTAATAGTCTTGGCTACCAACCAATTGAATTAGTGGTCATTAAAGATAATTACATATTCAATTCGTGAATGACTTTTAACCACATAAATTATTTACGAGATTTTATCAAATTATATAGATAATTTTATAGTCGATCTAAATTAAAGATACCAAATTTATAATTTAAGGGCAAAGATAGGGGTGGGGTGTCCTACAATAAAAATTTGATGTGGCTGATATGAATTGGGACAATGAAGATTATTAAGGGCCATTTGTCCTTATATTGGTGTTTTGTTTTTGTTATAACATGGGAAGATTCCTTGGTTTCAATCAAACTGTTCATCCAACCAGGTTTTGTTCAGTGGGTTTTATGGCTAACCATTCAATCCACCCGTTAGTGGATCATCATGTTCATAACAATATCTTTTAATCAAATTGTGGGTTTTAGCATTTATTTTTTTTTTAAACCGTTTCTTTATCAGATTAGAAAAATAAAATTTTGTTTGTTAATGGTGAAATTCATTTTTGTTTGTTACATTATTTATTTGGCCTCTACCTTTAGAAAATAATATTGAAACTATAAAAGTGAGTGGAGAAACCAAAAAGTTGCATTTTATTTTATTTTATTATTTCCTTTATCGTCTGGGTTTTTTTTTTCGCTTATTTCTTTGCATAATTTTTCATTTGGTTATTTATTTTAACAATTGAATTTCCCCCCTTATTATTTTATATAATTGTTTTTATAACCGTTGAGTTTTTAACTAAATTTTAAAATACAAAAATAAGTTTTATTTTTAGCTATCAAATATTAAAATATTTTGAATACAATTAAAGAAAGAAAAAAAAAAGTAGATAAGAACGTAGAGAAACACATTAATAAAAAATAATATTTATAGGCTTAATTTTTAAAAGTAGAAAAATAAAATAATTATTAATGTACCTATTTCCTGTAATGATTTGGTCAATCAAACAGCCTAAATTACCAAGATAATATTTTATTGCTTCATTTTTACATGATATGTCGAAGCTTTTGGTAGATTAAACATTTTTATATACATTTATTAGAAGCTATGCTTCAATTTAATGAATCTTTGTCATACGTAGAAGTTACCCTTTTAAATTTTAATTACCAAAGTTGAGAGTTTCAAGGAGATTTAGTAAAAGGCCAAATCATTTGAGCATGTAGTCTTGGATTTCACACCTATGTGATATAGCATGTAAGCAACTCTCAAAGTGGCTTTAACTATAAATTTATTCACAACTTTTCTTTTCCTTTTCCTTTTTCTTTTTCTTTTTATTTTTTCTTTTTCTTTTAGTAAAGCTCTTACACAATATCAACAACAATCATAATGTAATGTTGAGAAATGTAAGATTGAAGTTATCTCAATTATATATATATTTATTGCAATGATTATATATATATATATATTTTTTTTTGTAAAATTCGAGAAAATATTGATAAAATTGAGAAACTAAAAAAAACTCTCAAATCAACTTAAGCGTAGTTTAATTGATTTCAACATTTTTTTTCGATAAAAAAAATTAGAATTTCATATATCATCGTAGCTAATTTTGAATGTATTTAGTGTAAAATGTTCAAATTCAGTCTATATACTTCCAAGAATTTCTCTCATTTTTTTTTTTGTAACAAATTATGATTATTAATTTTCTAAGTGTAAAAAAATTAACTTAAACTAAGAATATATTTATTGAAAATACAATGGATTGAATTTAATATTTAAAAATATATAAACTAAAATAAAATACTACCAAAATCATATTTAACAAAAAAAAATTAAATTGATATAATCCACATAAACCACACAACCGTGAGTTAAGATGAAAGTATTGAAAATTTAACGTAAAATATAAAATAATCATATTATCATGGCATGCGATGGATGGATGAATGGATCAATATTGTGATTTGTAATGCCAGAAATAAGGGAGGTGGGATATAAAATATGGCTGAAAAAAGGGTGCAAAATTAAAGCAGAATCACATTTCGATGAGTCACATACACCAAGTTGACTATCTTCTTCATAGAAACAGGAGGGGCAATAATTTAGCAGTAGCAGTAACAGAGAGCACATAATTCTCTTCCACGTTTAATGTCGGAGAAACTTCCAAATAAATCCAAACCCTCCTTCGTCATTGTTTGCAGATTAACAGCTGTTGCATTTCCCGATGCCTCCTCCTCCTTCACAACCCCATCAATTTTTCATTTCCTTACCCGATTCCGCCATTTATATATTTAAAGAACAGAGCATTTCTTAACCAACTTCTTTCTTCCCACTATCACCAAAAAGCTCACTGTCTCTCTGTTTCTGTCACTGAGTTACATGCAGAGACAAACCCATCTTCTCAATTTTTGTGATGTTTCTGAAAATGGTGGAAATCTGAGAGAAATTGAGAAATGGGTTCGGTGAAGAAGACGATGAAGTCGAAAACCCAGATTTTGTTTTGTGTGTTTTTGTACTGTTGGATTGGTTTTTGTACTGAGTGTTCTGCTGCTGCGGTTAGTGAAGAAGCTTTGGCTTTGGTTTCGTTTAAATCAGGGCTTGTTGATCCGTTGAAGTGGCTTAGAGATTGGAAGCTGGGCGATGGTAATGGTAGATTTGCAGGGCACTGTAACTGGACTGGAGTTTCTTGCAACTCAGATGGAGCAGTTGAGAAACTTTGCCTTTCTCGTATGAATCTCAGCGGCTTTTTGTCGAACGACTTGCCTGCACTAACAAGGCTCAGTTCTCTTGACTTGAGTTGCAATGAATTCTCCTCTTCTTTGCCAAAATCTATTGGAAATCTCACTTCCTTGACGAGTTTTGATGTGAGTCAAAACTCTTTTGTTGGTGAGATTCCGGTGGGGTTTGGGGAGATGGTTGGATTGAAGAACTTCAATGCTTCAAGCAACAATTTCTCTGGTTTAATCCCCGAAGATCTTGGAAATGCAACTCAGCTGGAGATTTTGGATCTCCGAGGGAGTTTTCTTGAAGGGTCAATTCCTGTATCTTTCAAGAACTTGCAGAAGTTGAAGTTTCTTGGACTTTCTGGGAACAGTCTCACCGGTCGAATCCCGGCCGAGATCGGTCAGATGTCGTCGCTAGAGACGGTTATTATTGGATACAACAAGTTTGAAGGAGGGATTCCATCAGAATTTGGAAATCTCACCAATCTGAAGTATCTTGATTTGGCTGTCGGAAAACTTGGTGGTGGCATTCCAGCTGAGCTTGGGAGGCTTAAACAGCTTGAGACATTGTTCCTTTATAAGAACGAATTCGAGGATCGAATTCCATCGTCGATCGGCAATGCTACTTCATTAGTGTTTCTTGATCTTTCAGACAACAAATTGACAGGGGAAATCCCTGCTGAGGTTACTGAATTGAAGAACTTGCAGCTGCTGAATCTAATGTGTAATAAGCTGTCTGGTGAAGTACCTCCAGGGATAGGAGGGTTAACAAAATTACAGGTTCTAGAGCTATGGAACAACTCTTTTTCGGGCGAATTACCGGGCGATCTCGGTAAGAACTCGGAGTTGATTTGGTTGGATGTCTCATCCAATTCATTCTCTGGTCCAATTCCTCCTTCGTTATGCAATTGGGGTAATCTAACCAAGCTTATCCTTTTCAACAATGCCTTTTCGGGTCCGATTCCGATTGGATTATCGTTGTGTTCATCGCTCGTTCGTGTTCGAATGCAGAACAATTTTGTATCTGGTACAATCCCAGTTGGTTTTGGGAAGCTTGGGAAGCTAGAAAGGCTAGAATTAGCAAATAATAGTCTCATTGGTAGTATCCCAAGTGATATGTCATCTTCTAAATCCCTTTCTTTTATTGATCTCTCTGAAAATAGCCTTCATTCTCCTCTTCCTTCCTCGATTCTTTCCATTCCAAATCTTCAAACTTTTATAGTCTCTGATAATAATTTAGAAGGTGAAATCCCAGACCAGTTCCAGGAGTGTCCTGCACTTTCTGTTCTTGATCTCTCTTCAAACCATTTCACAGGCAGCATTCCGGAAAGCATTGCTTCATGTGAGAGATTGGTAGCTCTGAATCTCAGAAACAATCAGTTAACTGGAGAAATCCCAAAACAGATTGCAAATATGCCTTCATTGTCGGTTCTTGATCTATCCAACAACTCTCTTACTGGTAGAATACCGAACAATTTCGGTATCTCTCCCGCGCTTGAATCGTTTAATGTATCGTACAATAAGCTCGAGGGTCCTGTGCCATTAAATGGTGTGTTAAGAACAATCAATCCAAGTGATCTTCAGGGCAATGCTGGTTTATGTGGAGCTGTCCTACCTCCATGTTCACCAAATTCAGCATTCACATCAGGGCATAGGAACTCCCGCTCGATGCACATTATCGCCAGTTGGGTCATCGGAATATCGTCTGTTTTAGCAATATGTATTGCTCTTTTCGGTGTTCGATCATTGTACAAGAGGTGGTACTCGACTGGAAGTTGCTTTGAAGGGCGATATGAAATGGGTGGCGGAGATTGGCCATGGAGATTGATGGCATTCCAAAGGCTTGGATTCACAAGTACTGATATTTTGGCTTGCATTAAGGAATCAAATGTGATTGGAATGGGAGCAACTGGGATTGTTTATAAAGCTGAAATGCCACAGATAAAGACAGCTGTGGCAGTAAAAAAGCTATGGAGATCAGAACCAGATCTTGAAATGGGAAGCAGTGAAGGTCTAGTAGGAGAAGTGAATTTATTGGGAAAGTTAAGGCACAGGAACATAGTTCGATTGCTCGGGTTTATGCACAACGATGTCGATGTAATGATCGTCTATGAGTTTATGCAAAATGGAAGCCTTGGAGAAGCCTTGCATGGTAAACAAGCAGGGAGGCTGCTAGTAGACTGGGTTTCAAGGTACAACATAGCAATTGGAGTGGCACAGGGTCTAGCTTATCTCCACCATGATTGTGACCCACCCATCATTCATCGCGACGTTAAGCCAAATAATATACTTCTCGATTCAAATCTCGAAGCACGGTTAGCTGATTTCGGGTTGGCGCGAATGATGGCTCGTAAGAACGAGACGGTTTCAATGGTAGCTGGATCGTATGGCTACATTGCCCCCGGTAAGTTTCGGTTGATGTTAAACTCTATGATCATACAGCAATCAATTTGATTAGTTGTTTTGTGACTTATGTTGCTTCTGCAGAATATGGATACACTTTAAAGGTGGATGAAAAGATCGACATTTACAGCTACGGCGTCGTTCTTTTGGAGCTGCTGACGGGGAAGAAGCCATTAGATTCCGAGTTCGGAGAATCGATGGACATTGTTGAATGGATTAGAAGGAAGGTTAGAGACAACAGACGTTTAGAAGAAGCATTAGATCCAAATCTGGGAAATTTCAAGCATGTTCAAGAAGAAATGCTGTTTGTGCTTAGAATTGCTCTTCTCTGCACTGCAAAGCATCCAAAAGACAGGCCATCCATGAGAGATATAATAACAATGCTTGGAGAAGCAAAGCCAAGGAGAAAAAGCAACAGTAATGGCAATGAAGGATTTGGAACTAACAAAGACAAAGAGAAGCCAGTTTTCAACACCTCCCCTGTAAATGGCCTTCTCTAGAAGGAACAACAATGGAGGAGTTTCTGTACTGAAAATTGGCCTTCAAAAATCCCCACCCTCTGTGTTTTGATCCTTTTTTACTCCCTTTTCCTTAATTAATTGTAATGATTGGCTCATTTGTTGGGTGTGTACAAGAGCAGATGATGTATAGTATAAATTACATGTCTGCCATTAGAATTAACTGAAAATGGAAAGGCTTGTATAACAAATAATATTTGAAGTTTCAAGCTATATATGTATAAGCAATACAAGCATATTATTGTAATAATTTTTATTTTATTTTATTGAAATTCAAAATTTTACCTGTTTACAAACACACATAACCACATCATTTTCTCTCCAATCTCCATTGGGGGAGAGGAAAAGTAGAGCATTATTTGCCCTTATATTCACAACATAAACATTCCCACATCGGAACATGTGCATGGCTTTATGGCTGTGAGTGACTTCAAAAATACACAAATTGACAATTTTTTTTCTTTTCTTAATACTTCGCCTATTCCCTCTCCTTTGCACAGTTTTCAAGCTTTATATCGGCTGCCTCAGTCCCATACATATTGGCCTTCCTCATATAAATACCAATCCTTTCTCTTGCTGCTCCATAGCTGCAAATTTTCCAGAGAATCGGTGTTGTGCAAAAAAAAAAAAAAAAAAAAAAAAAAAAAGGAAACGTCTTCAATTGGTGAGTTTCCAATCCTGCTGGCAGATCACTTGTCAATTTGATTAGCTTCAGCTGCTCTCATTATCCTAAGCCTCTTCACGGAGTTGGTAAACATTCTGGATATATGATCAAAAGAGAATCAAAATTACTATACACGTAAGAAAAATTAAACAAATAGAAGACCCCTCTTAAAACAGTTGCAAGAAACTGGAGTTACTGAGAGTATCTAGTTCAGAAGATTGTGTTATAAATTTCATCAGAATAAGTAGAATGAAAAGGATGTGTACCCCCATGGAACATCGCCAACTAGCATCCAATCTCCGTCCCGATCTTCGTAAGTAAGCATGTACTCGGATAGTCCATTTAGTAGTCTGGAGGGTCTCACCATGTCATTTTCCTTTATGCTTGATCCTGTATCAGATCAAAAGGCGTCGTTATCGGTTACCAGACCAGAAAATATCTACCTTCATGAATTGATTCTAGAACAACACATATTCATCAATAAATTAATAAGGTGATCCTTCCCAAAATAGTTGAAATTTTTGCCTCACTACTGATAATAAGAAGCTTCTCTCCAAACTCAAGAAAATGGTTGAATCCAATCCAAAAATACTGGCATTTACTTCAGGAAGAGACCCGTTCTTTCAGACATTCTCAACATTCTCCTTCTTTAGGCAGCTTTAAATTAATCCTAAAGATCTTTTAAGTAAAAGGTTGTCTTAATTTCATTCAGAGAAAACGATAGCATCAACACAAAATTCACTTATAAACATGAAATTACAGAGGCGAGAAAGGAATTACCAGTTGAATCAGCTAGTGCAGTGGGATCAAGGAACATGTTCTCTACTTTTTGGGCCAAGGTTTCGTAGCTACTGTAAGCACTGAGGTTAACCTTTCTTCCAATGAGAACTCCATCCATATTAACCTTCACGTACAAAGAATTTCTGGAATTCCTACTCTTTTCATTTGCTTTGTGTTTATCACCAACACCATTAAGTGTCCCTGCCTCCGTATGCTTGTTTTTATTCTTGCCAGCATCTGCCTTGAATCCTTCTACAGAATGAGGTTTTGCCTGGTTAGCCAAGGTACTGATCCTAGAAGCTCTGATCGGTGGCCACCCCACGACCTGGTTACATCTGGAAAAATAAATCAAAATATTACATTTGTTGGCAAGACTATTGTAATCTTAATCAATTTGTACCCAGCACAGATAAGGAAACAAAAAGAAGAGAGAATGAAAAAAGAGTGTCTTTTGTTTTATCCGGACCCTAAGGCCTGTAAGCTACAATGGGAGCTGTTCATGTTTTTCCATATTCATCCTTCTTGTTTGGCAGGGTGTTAATGCCGCAGAGATCATAGAAGAGGCAGAAAAATAAAAATTTGATGCGTCCTTTTTTATTACATCCTAACTTTCTGATGTCTGGTAAATGAAGATAATAGGGGGGTTTGAACTTTCTTTGCAAGTGTATTGCAATGACCCAAGCCCACCGCTAGCAGATATTGTACTCTTTGGGCTTTCTCAAAAAGTTTCCTCTCAAAGTTTTTAAAACACGTCTGCTAGGGAGAGGTTTCTGCTAGGAAGAGGTTTCCACACTCTTATAGAGAATGGTTCGTTCTCCTCCCACCTCCTTTGGGGGCAGTGTTCTTGCTGGCACACCATTCGGTGTTTGACTCTGATACCATTTGTAACAGCTTGAGCCCGCCGCTAGTAAATATCGTTCGCTTGAGATATCCCTTGAAATATCCCTTCCGAGCCTCCACTCAAGATTTTAAAATGTGTCTGCTGTAGAGATTTTCTCACATAGTCTAATTCTTAGGTTATGCGGTAGCAATATGCTCCTTTTGAATGTTAACTTGAAGTTCTACCAAATAAATTACAACGACGACTTGACAAGTTTAGAAAGACATTTGAAGGGGCTGTGCCGTCAAATCATATCATCAGGGCATCTCGTCCTTTGAAGTCTAGCAAAGGCCAGTTTTCAGTTTTTTCACAGCCGTATCATATTTAATTAGACGAAGTACGGCAGCAAACCAATCCGAAAATGTTTAAAATGATTCCCTATCTATACTCAGCTTACTGTTTTTCTTTCGGGATGGGGAAGAGGGAACCAGAGGAACCATAAAAGGAAGCAACAGCTAACATATCTGTCAGTATCAGATTCATCAAAATAAATACTCAGAGATTCGAATCAATAGTGTACTGAAAAGCAGAACCAGAGAAACACATGCAAATTCACAGCTACGGGAGTAATAATAGACCGTTACAAGACGGAAAGAGAGGCACAAAAGTCAAAAAAAAAAACTTGAAAGTCAGGTTGGAAATAATCACCCAAAGAGACCGTAATTAAATCCCGTTAGAACTGTGTTAATAGAGAAATCTAAAATTGGTAGTGCTCGATCAGAGAAATTAAATTCGCATGCTTCACAAAATTAGTTAAACCATAGAAAAGGTCGATTCAACTACGCACTAAATTCTTCAGCATCAGCAAGAATTAGTAATCAATACCTCCCGCCATTAGTAGTTGCTGCAGAATCAGAATTTATCTTCGAGCCATTAGTGACACTGAAGCCACGGGGCCACGAAGAGGAACACACAGATGAGCTCGACGAAGACATAGACGAGTGAGAAGAGATCGACGCAGGAAAATCCTCAGCCGTTAAAATTTTCCCAAATTGAAGCATCGCAACTTTCTGAATCTTGTGTGCCGAATCACGAACGCCGAGGCTGAGCCCTAGCCCCAATTCGATCTCAGATTCATCCGGAGACTCGTCCTCCGAAGACAACACCACGCTTTCATCTCTGGAAACAGTCGACATAGATTCTTCGGAAATTACAGCAGCTCCTCGTTGAAAAAGCACAAATAATTACTCGATTAAACCGTAATCAGAGAGGAAGACGAAGAAATTGAAGCAGAGGGAAGGGGGATTTAAGGAGGGAGTGGGTTGATCAGAAACGAAGTCTTGAAGTGAAAGGAAATGAACAAATCAACGTCAACAACAACAACTAACAATAACGAGCAAATAAAAAGCAATGTCGTGTGAATGGTGAAGAGGATTTGTTTGGGAGAGATTAGGAAAGGGGAAGAGAGAGAAGGGAGGTTTAATGGTGGTGGCGTGATGAAGAAGATGGAGATTGATATTGAAGCAACGGCATTGATTGAGTTTATGAGGAATTGGACCCACCTGTCTGGTTTGTGCGCCTCCATCTCCATCATTGTCTTCTTCCATACTCATTCTTCCTGCCTCGGCTCAGCATTGCCTTTAGCCTTAGCCTTAGCCTATTTTTCTTGATATTTTGAATTTCTCCGCTACGGATATTCATACGTTACTAAAATGGGCTTGAGCCAAGCCCATTAACTTTTTTCTCTCTTTTATTTCGTCTCTAAATAAATGGTTTAAAAAATAAACTTCTTAAAAAATTATTTAATCATGGTTTTTTAATTCCGATTTTATCCCCATCCTTAACACGTGCAAAACAAAAGATACTTTTTTTTATTAATTTTTGGTAGAAGTGTATTTCTTTAATAATTTTATTGGGCCTGTAAATTTGTTACATTTGCAAATAAAAGAAAGGGTTTAGTGAAATAATTTTTTTTTGTTACTTTTACACCTTTAATTTTGTGATTAATAATAAATTGTACGGTTTTAAAATGATTTAATAAGCAATTTATTTTGTATTAAGAAGGCTATGTTTTCAATTATGTACTAATAAATTATTGTTCTATTTGACCTTTTATTTAAAAAAAAATTGAATCTATTGGGTAATAAAATTGAACGAATGCTCAAATTCATAACAAGCATAATTTAATTAATTTAAATAAATATTTTAACTATAATATTTATTTTTTTAAGTAATTGTAATAAAATTGTGGCCCAAAAGATTGAGCCCAAAGCTATATGAAAATGATAAATTGACGATATTTACCGAGAAAATATGAGACGATAACGATACAAAGAAAGCACTTGGGGAAATGAACGGGGCCCGCATTCAGCTGTTTCTAAAAGTGAGCCCGACAAGGTGGGGGCCCACCTCATCACACTGCTATACACGTCGGAAGTTGAACCGTGTAGGACCCACATAACCTCCGCGGGCCCCACCAGCCATTGGATGAATCGGATTGCTGCCTCGTGTGAAGATATGTTTCTAACTAAACTATAACCCAACTAATGTATAAGATGTGTGATTTTACTTTCAACATTATTTTGTATATAATAGTGCCTACTGGTACATATCTCACCCACTCCTAATTAATAATAGCAACAATAATAATTTTATTTATTTACCATGAACCAAAAAATTGGGCTCATAAAATCGAAAATGTCAGAATATACGTTCATATAATCATCTTTGTCTTGATAGCGATATAACCGCACAAAATATTTCTCCATTTTATAATGTGATTCGGATTTTTAATGGGCTAATAATTACTTTAATGGGCCAGACAGTCTTTAGCATCACTCAATCAAACTCAATGTGTTCAAGTTATTATGTCCTTATCTAGTCAAGCATATTAGGGGTAAGTTATTTTATTAATATTTTAAAATATTTTTCTCTTTTTATTTAACGATTTGGTTGAAAATAATAGTTTTTACCTTTATATATATTAATGCAATCTATCTTTCCCTCATCTATATGTACATCTTTTTTTTTAATGGTACCTATTCATAAATTTGTTTTAAAATAAATTAACAAAAAAAATGTTTCTTTTGATTTTCTTCTACATGGTTGAACAAAACAAATTAACTTTAGGGGCAGAATGGTCATTGTGACACATTCTTTCACTTCTGAGGAGTATCCTAAAAAAGAAAAAATGAAAAAAAAGGAATCGAATGAGTTCGAACCAATTCAGTCATTCAAAACAAACGAAGGGAGAAGTGAAAATCCCTCACAGCCGCAATCCTTCCGGTCATTCTCGAAGTTCCGCGGCAATGGCGTCCCGAAAAGGCGGAGTCTCTCTCCCGGAACGGCGGGGGTCCAAGGCCGAAGGCAACAAAAACGGCATAATCTCCAGGTTCTACCCGTCTTCAGCGGTGACTCGAGGAAGAGAGGCTGCTTCTAACGCTGTCTTCGTCTCCAAGAAGCTCCTCCGAAGCACTGGAAAAGCTGCCTGGATCGCCGGCACCACTTTCCTTATCCTCGTCGTCCCTCTCATCATCGAAATGGATCGCGAGCAGCAGCTGAACGAGCTCGAGCTCCAGCAAGCTAGCCTTCTTGGAGCCCCTTCGGTTGGCCCGCCGCTTAAGTGAGTTGTTGGCCGCGTCGATGCTTGATGGTGGCCCATCGGTATTCATTTCTCCCTTGTAGTAGCTCATTTTTCCTCTAATTAGGTCATTTAAGCTTGCGGATCGATTAGTTTGCTAAGCGGTCGTCCCGAGATTGTTGATTAACGAGTTGGAAAGGAACTGGCTGTCTCTTTCTTTCTGATGATATGTTAGGTGAAACAAGAAGAGTTCTTCTTTAGTTATGGTTTGTAAGGCACTCTGAATTGGGTTACAGATACTTTCGATTCAAAGCCCTATTTGGTACGAGATTTAGAATAAAAGATCCATGCTAGATTTTGAGTCCATTGCCCCCTTTTAAGCTCTGGCTCATAATACTTTGAATGGATGAAGTTGATGTTGAATTTTAAAGATAATACACATTTATCTACGTTGACAATGATGTTCGATAGCATATATGTATACAAGGGGTGGGGAATCTGAACCTTCTAACATGTTCGGTAAATGAAGAAATATGTTCAACCTCACGAGGAAGGAGTTTTAAGTTGTCATGGTCGCTCAGGTATCCTTTTATCTGGTTTTAATTTATTTTTGGGAACCGGAACCTCTCTAAAAGAGGTAGAGGGGAAATAATAAGCATACTACAGTCATTCCCTTCTAGAATAAGCATTATTGAAAAGATTGAGATGAATTTTCTTTTGGAATCTAAATCTTAGTAGTAACCTTTTTAGCTTCAAATTAATTTTCTTTTCGTAGGGTGTTGGATGGCTGGTGAGTGGAAATGCAGAACTAGGATGATTTTTTCTATATTTATGTGGTAACAGCAGTGTCACAGGAGTTCCTCCGCCCAACTTTAGCGTATGAGAAAAATTATGCAGCATTTATTTGGTTTGACAACAATTTTATGCTCCTTTTGCATAAATTTCTACCCTCCCCCAGAAATAAATGAATAAATATCTAGTTTATCCCTTTGATTACTCTGTCTTCCAATTACCCCGTCATATATACTCTAGGTTTCATAAGTTGAGACACTTGATTTTGATAAACTGTCATTTGCATGAATGTGCAAGGAAGAATTGTCAAGTATTCAGTGTCAGACCATATTTTGGAGCTACACAAAATAAGGATCTTAGAAGGGTAATTAGCTTATTTGATTGAATAGGTTCGTGCCGGTGGTTGGAAAGGGAGAAACGTGTAGGGTTCTATTTGTTTTCTGGAAAAATAAATTCTAGTCATCTCACTGTTGTTGGGAAATTTGGTTTTGATCATACTTTTTATCTGACTCTCTTAGCATATTAGTCCTTGCTCGAGATGGGATTTTTGGATAGAAAAGGGCAAAGATCTACTTGTTTGATGTGCATGGAAAAACTATTATGGCAAGCTGGGGTGTGTACTATCTTGTAGGGGATTTGGAGTGAGAGAAACAATATAATCTTTCAAGGGCTTGAGAGGAAGTATTCATCATCATCTTCTTCTTCTTCTTCTTCTTTTTCCCTAATTTTATTTTATTTTATCAGTGTGGAGAGACGGAGTAAACTCTTGGATGATGGTTAACCGCTCCCACAATTTGTTTCTCTATATTTCTGTGCGCATCGGAAATCCTTCATGTTGATACCACAAGTGGATTTCTAACTCGCATTAGTTTGTGACTTTGTTCTTGAGTTTCTTCTGTTTCCCTGTTTTTAAATGGCTTTATTTAATGTTTGCTCTTTCCAGCAGAAATAGTGCACGTGGATATGAACTGTGAATGGAGAATATGATCTCAGTATGCTACTTTACCATCATTTCAATTCTTCGTAGGAAATGGTTGACTGTTGGTACAACGGGTTTATTGGTCTTCTACCAAGCTATATTCTTAGTAATCTCAGCTTCATGCATGGTGGGTTATACGAGATGAATGAAACCGTTTCTTTTCTCTAACCTAAGCATGGTCTGTTGACTTTTATCCGTTGAGTGACTGCCCTTCCATTCGGCATTGTTGGATCACTAAGGCCAACTTTTCTTCATGCTCGACGGGTGGTTCTTGTAGTCAAGCTTCCTTTGGCCCTAGCACTCGAGGGCCTATCTATGTTTGGCTTGGGGTAACTTTTGCACTCCTCCGTATATAACCATTTGGGAGGCCTACACTCCATAGAAACTCTCTAAAACATATTCTCATCCTCTTACATGTTGAACTCACACTGAAAAAAACAAGATAGTGTTGACTTCATGCTATAAATTGAGACCTTTTAGTAGCCCTTCAATGGAATCTGCTAGAGATGATTTTTAAAGTCAGTTAACTCTCTGAAGGGAACAAGTGACACTTTTGGGAAGAAAGTTGGGAGTTGATTGCTTCGTGGGTAAGCTGATTTCCTCCTTTTGGGAAAAAAAGAAGGAAGATATGTGAGATTTTGTTGTTCCTGTGAGGCATTGGCTAATAAAATTATGAAAAGCTTCACGGTGAGCTTGATCTTTTCTTAGGTATGAAGTAAAAGGCATATAATTGGATTGCTGATGCATCCTTACTTTTTATTAGAAAGAATGACTTTATATTCTCTGATCTATATGTTTATACATTTTTTATGTGCCCTAATTTAAATTCTTTATTGGTTCATTGCAATTTCAGATGAAATTTCTGGTGTTGGAGATAATTGGGGAAGGGTTTCTCAATCATGGACATTTTGGGCTCTCTTTGTCCATTTATAAAAAGTAAAAGTTTGGCCATTCAAGACAGACAGCCACAGCCATAAGGTTGAAAAGTTGTTAAAGTCATTCTTTTGGTAGGTGCAGGATCCTACCATTTTTTCTTTCTTCTATTGACGTTTTAACTAGTTGAACTATGTTTAAATTTTTCGAATAAAAAATTTATAGATCTTGAACACAACGTGTTGAAGCTAGTAGATAATTTGAAATTTGTGTTTAAAATATTTATATTTAAGTTGATCATAAAGATGTGAATCTTGGGACTAGTTATCTTGAATAGATAAACGGAAACACTGAAACGTATAGTATACCTTTTATTTATTTATTTATTTTGTCCATTGAACTCTTATGTTTTATGGTGTACATTCTACATGGTTATCTTCATACTTACGTGTTGATTTTTAATTATGTGACAATTCATTTAACATTCCAAAAATGATATGGATAGAAACGTGCTTCAAATCCATAGAATCTTTACTTTATTTAAGGCTATTGTAGGAAGGAAGAGAGGAAATTTTATTTTTCTATTGACAAGATCTCAAATACAAATGAAACCGGAAGAGCTTACAAATTGTTTGGAATACCTTCTTGTAATTTTTTTTTTTTTTATTGATTTGTTTTTTATATATTTTTTATATTTTGAAGGGTGCTTTAATTAACAATTTTGTTTCATTGCACTTTGTTGATTATAAATATATGTTTTTAATCAAATCTATTGAACCCAAATTAAATTTCAATGTACTGTTAGAATATGTGAATGATTGTTTTATAATTTATCTTAAATATAAATAGGAAAAAAAAAATCTTAGGCATGGTTTGAAAAAAAAAAAAAAAAGGAAATATAATCTCTCTTTTATCTTATTCATACACATGTTCTTTCCTATGTTACATCATTGTCATTGTCTCTTTTATTGTCTATCTCTTTTTCTTATTTTTCTAATTTTCTAATTAATTTATACTAATGCTAATAGTGCTTTCATTCAATGTCATTCATATTTGGTAGAGTTGAACAACATTAAAACATTAATTAATAAACGAAAATTTATACTATAAATGAAAGATGTACCGCGCTTATTTATTGCATTCAGTGTCATTTAAAAATGATGTAGAAATGATGTAGAGTCATATTAATAAAAAAAATATAACTTATAAAAATTTAGAAATTTCTCTCAATAAACAAAAAAAAACATTCTTGTTCTTTAAGTTATGGCTGCAAACTAAAGAAAAATAAAGCACAAGAAAGGAGATTAAAGTAAAGATTGTGGAAGTGAGAAGAAGACAAATGTCTTTTCTTTCTTTGTTGCACTTTTTTTTCCATGTAATCTTCCCCAAACTAAAAATCTATTTTCCATGAACTGATAGAATGAAAATCAACCCATTCAAAATTCTTCGTAGAAATCATATTGTTTCGATCATATCCGATCTTGTATCTATAAACAAGGTATCGTCTAATCGAGATGTGTACAAAATGACTCGAACACTCACAAATATATGAAAAAAGTGCTGCTCTATCTTCATTTACAATACTACGACACGTTATGAAAATGACGATGAAAACGCGAGAAATCAGCCTCCATGTTTACCTTTTTTCTTCATCACTGATCTAACAAAGAGCAAACAAATAATAAGAAAAGCCAAAGCTGCAAAGCCTCCCACTGCAAGGGCTGCTGTTCTCTGTGTATTATGGCTAGACCCTACACCATTGAAACCCAATCAATGTGCCATTATACTCATCACCAAGAAATGTATATTCTATACTTGCATGAATTGAAAATGACCCAAATATTTTTATATTGAATCACTCTTTTTGTCCATTTTCAACAAAAAGCAAAGTGGGTCTCAAATTCTTAATTCTGTCAATGATTTCTCATAGACGCATCAGAAAGAGAAAAGAAGATGAAAACCATCCCAATTTCTCTCTCAGGTTTAACATGTGAAAGCGAAATTTGAACTACTGAAAATGGATGAACATAAAAAATTAACACCGAAGAATTAAAGGGTTCTATCGATTTCTGAAATTTGATCATTACCTGAAGATGATGATATGCTGGGGATTCCATTTGGGTAGTAACTGTAACTGATATAGCACTTGTTCAGATAAATCTGCCCGGAAATGGCGTAACCGCACTCACTGTTAGCCCTCTCCGATGCCGTCTTCACACAGTCGCTGCAATCGCCGCCGCTCAAATCCCCTTGGCACTGTCCCAACACATAAAGTGATCGATAACTTCCAGTGTAAAACAGAGCACCGCTATTTTTTACCCCAGTTTCGACCATTTCAAAAGCTGTATTCCTCCTCTCTTCAAACCCACTTCCGACGGCTTTAATCGACCCACAAACCTTGAAAAGCAACTCCATCCCTGAAACTTGTCGGAATCCGGCGACCTCGTAGCGTAAATAGCAACCAACGAGTTGGACTCTGGCCGCCACGGCCTGACCGCAGAGCTTGTCCGCCATAGCCGGAATCTTGCTAACGCAGTTGTTGCACTGTGGGATTGAGAGGTCGCCTCTGCATTGGAACAGTCCCTGAATCGCATTTCCGCCATCGCCGGAGCTTGTAGAGAAGAAGGCTTTCTGGGATGATTGAGAAATCAGTGTAGAAAAGAGGGATTTGAGATTTTGGGCGTAAATTCCTGATGGGTCTTGGAATTTTTGCGGAGAACAGCCCTTGAAAACCAAGGATGTGGTGTCTGTGGCAGCCATGGCGAAGAAAAATAGGCGCGAAATTGAGAGGAAAAGGAACAGAGATGGAGGTTTTTGCAGAGAACCCATCTGGGGATTCGAATTTTTCTTATTTTGTGCTCAAGGAATCATAGAGTGGGATTGGAATTTCATGATTTTCAAAGGGATTTGTGGAGATGGTTCTTAGAGGGGAAAGGGCTCTGTTTCTGTTTCGCTATATATGGTCTGTTTTGCAGGCTGTATTGACGGTCGGTGTCAGTGTCCATGGTGCTCATTCTTTTTCTGTTGCGTTGTGACTTTTAGTACACTTCCACATATCTGCCTCTGCCAAGCTGAGACGATTAGCGTTGGGTTATTTGAAATACCATTTAAAAATTTCAATTTATTTTTCATTTTCCAAACATTATTAGATAAATTTTAAACACAAAAATATGCTTTAGATTTTTTTTCTTGATTTTCTAAACAATTTTTTAACTTTTCAAAACTTAGTTTTGCTTTTTAAGCATATATAAAAGTACTGCAATAAAATTATTATTAAATATTTTATAAAAAATAATAAAATAAAAAATTAGCCTGAGAAATAAGTTGATGCCTAAGCCAACACCCAAATGTAAAAATTAGAATGTATTCTTGTATGACCTGATATGAAATGGTAAAGGCCTATCTAAGATGGAAGCATAAAAAAGGGGTTTGCAATGGGCATGCAACCATAGACAACACGCCTTGGACAAGCATGACCATGACATCCTCCCCACTCAATTGGTTGGCGTCCCTGTCAATCGACTCGAACAAGCAAGACTAGAACATCTGTCATGCGGCCATAAGCAAAATGCTTTGGACGAGCAAGACCGTGACATCCTCTCTGTCAATCAACTCAGACAAGCAAGATTGGGATATGTGTCATGTGGCCATAGACAAATATTATATTAACAATATTCACACAAATTAGATCACTCTTCATGGGTAAAAATTAATAATGTAATTAATTTTGGTAATATATTTAAAAATAAAATAAATAATAATAACAATTTAAAACGTTGTAAATAATATTATGTACATTTTTTTTAATTTTTAGAAGTTAGTTAACACGTTAATTTCTATAATTTATTTTAGATTTTTTTTTTACCAATTACAAAATTAAAAAAAGAATCTACGGCATAACTAAAATATATTTGGTAGAATTTATTCTTAAATTTATAATTTAACGTAAAAAATAAATAGAATTTATAGAATTTATTGGATCAAACTGTCCCAACAATTTTAGAGGGAAATTATAGATTTTTTTTTTTTTTTTTTTTTTTTTTGGGTATATTTGAGTATTGTTCCAATTCTATAATTTGGCGAAATCAGAGAAGAGAAACCGGAAAATCCGGTGGAAGTGCCTGGCATTCTTAACAGACCCCAAAGCTTTATATATGGACTACATTTAACATTTTTCCCTCTCTCCTCCTCCATCTCCCTATTTTCTCTTTCTGCCGTCAAAGATCTCAGAAGCTCAAAGCGATCACTCAGAAGGTGCTCGAACTAGACCTCGATTCTTTTAGAGTATAATCATATGCTCTTCTTTCGTAACTATTTTATTCGCCGTGAATTATGTTTTTGATTTCTTTAAACGTCCAATGGAATTACGATTTCCCTGTTTCGTCGTTAGAAATTTCGCTGTGAGCCAACGTTTTCATCTAGTCTCTCTCTGTTTTGATCAGTTGATTTTTTGGATTATTTTGAGTGCATCGATCGATTATTCAGACGATGACTGCACAAAATCTTGTTTTAGAAAAGGAAAATAAGTGAATTAGAAAGACAATAGACGCTTTAGTGTTTTTTTGGGGGATTTCTGGTTATATTGTGACGTAAATCAACAATGCTTAAGTACTAAACGTTCAGATTTATGGAGATTTCGACTTCCATTTTCCTTTGTTCTGCACTGTTCTTTTTTTCTTGTTCATTTGATCTAAAATGGCGAGAAAGCCGTAGGCATATATAGATTTCTTTTCCGTTTCTTCTTCAAGTATCCTACCGGAATGTTTATCTTAAGCTATCAGTATGTTTTTCTATCCGAATGTTGACGTGCATAAAATTGCATGAGAGTATGACCACACACACAATTGACACTTCTTGGAACAGTGAAGTAAGCGCAGTATACTACACTCACGGTTAATTTTGAATATTGTGTTATACTTGTGTTGAATCGTTGATTGCTATTTTTCAATAAGTTATACTGTTTCCTGAGGGTCATATTTTGATTTTAATCTCTGGAAACAATTCCGTCTGTGTTAGTTTCGAATTGTAAGAGTGGATTATTCCTCCAATTCTGATAGAAATTATGAACAGAGCCTTATCTAAGCCTTACCCATCAAAATGTAGCGTTTCTCAGACCAGTGAAGAGATGAGCAATCTGGACTTGTTTTAGAATTCCAAAACTAATTCAAATTCATAAGAAAAATATATTTTTGACACTTTCGAAATTCAGATTGGTACAGAGAAATGGTAAAAATTTTAGATTGGCTTCTACAATCAAGTTTCTGATTTCAGATGTTAAAGATATATTTTTGCAGTCTACTTCGACTTCCTTTTTTCTGCCCCCAGTTCCTCTCCAGGAAATATTTAGCAATCCGTTGTTGACGCTGACTTGATAAAGGAGCATCAAGTGTATGCAAAGAAGAAATCAAAGAACTTATGATTTCTTAGAAAGATGGAAAGATCCATCTTACCAGAACTAAAAAACAAACAGCAATGGGGATAACAACAACCAAAATAAGCCCAAGCAATAGCAAAATCCCCAAACACATACATTTCCTACAATTCCTTTGCAAATCCTTAGCAGTTTTCAAATCCATAGCCCCATCGCTAACATACCATGAAGCATTCATCACAAGGTGTTCAATGTTATCCATTTCCTGCCCTTGTGCCTCCGCCATCACTGCCATGTCCAAAAACTCTTGGTGCAGCTCTAGCAAGCGCTTCTCTATCTTCTTCACCACCCCCTGTCGGACCTGTATCGCCTTCATCATCTCTGCCACCTTTCCCTGCCCGTGTTCCTCTATCGCCCTCCCCAAAAACTCCTCCCTGCCGTTCAATATTATCTTCTCTGTCACCTCCTCATTCGGGTGCTCCTCTGTCACCGTGAAGTATCTTTGCCAGACCGTTTCCTTGTACTTAGTCATCATCCTCTGCCTTAGGCTCTGAAACTCCATCATCAGCTCCTTTAGCTTCTTTCGCCACCCATTTGTCACCATTATTTGAGTCCTGAGAATTCATTAAATTTACTACAACTTATCCACTTCATAGTTTATATGCGTAACTAAGTAGTCTTCTATAAACCATTTAAATTTTGTAAAAATACATGATTACTACTATAAAATGTAAACTTTTTTTTGCGTTGAGTGGTAGTTCAATTGTAGCTGTAAATGGCAGTGCCCTCTTTGCTGCCGGAGAGCCTTTTCTTGGCAGCATTGGCACGGTCCATTTCCTCAAGCTGGGATCGGATTTGATAGTGCCTTCCTCAGGACCGTTAGGATGTCGACATTGAAAGAAAGCATTGGTGCTTGGACATGGCCATGGCCATATCGCGAGGACTTTATCAGCCTATTTTGTCCTAGAATCATCCCTGGACAGTTCATGAGAAATCACCATTGAGAATGACTCAAGATTTCAAGCATTCTTTGCTGGAGCCTTCACTGAATTTCTATTTTATTTTGCTGATGATCATTAGGAAATATGTTATCCAATTAGGAGTTTTATCACTTAGTTTTGATCCAAATTATGTGCGAAGGAACTTAGTAAAATTAATTGATTTTTTTTTTTTTTTTTTTTTTTTTTTTTCCTTTTCACTTCAGACATCCCAAAGGCTGGAGGATCTTTGCGAAAATCAGAGCTCAGAAATGAAGCATGAGACAGAAACTAAGTTGCCCAAGACTGAGCAATTGATTCACGAACCATCTGTGGAACAGAAATGTAACCAGGGAGAACAGTATAGTCCAGAAAATGGCCTCTCTGATCCTGACATGGGCTCTGTTGTTTCACCTAATATCTCAAATGTATGTTCTACTTCTACTACCAAACAACTGTTATTTGTTGTTCTAGACTTGCTGGTTGCTGAACTACTATTATGGCATGTTTGGACGTAATTTTGAAATGGTTAAAATCATCTTTTTAATCATTCAAAATAAATCTCAACGATATGTAAATCGATTGATTCAATCCCAAACATGCTCTTAGTGTGTGGTAGATTATTAACAGAATTGACATTGCAGTATTCGTGTTCGATGGACATTCTTTCCAATGATGAACTTGGCTTCCTAGAACTGCAAAATTTAAATAATATCATGAAAGCCGCTTACAAGGAATTCATGACAATAGCTGTTACAGCAAACGCTTGGGTTTTCCATCCTCCAGCGGTAGGTTCAGTAGAGGATATACAAGAGATGTTCCACACTTCACCACCTCAGGGATCTATAGTGGAATGCTCCGTTGTGAGTGTACTTTTCCCTGTTACTTCACGTTTGCTGACCTCGATAATGATGGATGCGGTAAGATATCCTTAACCCGGCTTTGAATTTAGTTAAGATGATTTAATGTATTATAATTTGTCTTTAAGACAATTTATGAGATTTTTATCAAACCATAGAAACTATTTTTTGGATTTTATCAAACTATAAGAATGAAATTCATTGGGACCAAAGTTGTAATTTACATTAATCTTTTGTATATGTTCTTACATATTTCACACTCTTTATAGGAGCGATGGGCTTCGATGTTTTCCAACATAATTTGTTATGGATCAGAGGAAGCTGTTGTCGCTCCTTTGAAAACATTATGGACAACAGATACTTTGGAAGTGATATTGGTAACCAACCTGCTTGATCCCTTTTTTTTTCTTAGACGCTAGGATGAGATAACTCGTCAACATGGAAAACAAAACATATTAACTTTATCATGTGATAGGTCAATGCCGAGTTTAGACTGCCAGCTGAATACCTGCCAAGAGGGAGAATTCGCTTTTTGAGATTTAAGAAAATGATCGTGCCAGATACATGGGCAATTTTCGATGTGTCCACTGATTATTTCGATGATGCAACCTCTGATCCTGCCCAGAAAATTGAATACATGCGGAGGCCATCAGGAGTAATCATTCGGCAGCGTGGTTTTCATTGTGAGGTTTGTTTACAGAAAACCATGATCTCTGGGTAACTGCTTGGGAGTATTAATATGAACAGAGTTTCAACTAGTATATATAATTGATTAAAAGAGTTAAAGATTCGAATCTAAATGAAAATATATCGATAATGTCGAATATAGCAGAAGTGTATATAACATTTTAAAATGTATATATTAGAAGGCCAAAAATAGGATTGAAACTCCAAATTTTTAGTTATTATGCTTGACCTTTGTTTTTTGTTTTTTGTATTACAGGCTATATGGATTGAAAATTCAGTGGTACAGGAGATTGATATCCCAAAAAATATATGCTCAACATTCACTTCGAACTTTCCTTTAACTGCAGAGCACTGGGTCAGCATGTTATCACAAAATTTGAAACGTAGACGTAGCAAGGTAGTAACTTCAGAGATGTTCGATGAAATCCACGGTATGGTGTACGCTCTTATTTTCCAAGTTCATGACTGCTCTCTCAATATTGTTCATCGTTGAAGCATCTGCATTTAAAAAAAAAAAAAAAAAAAGAGTTAAATTCTCATACTATTTGATTAATGGAATAACAGGTTTACCTAATCTCTTGGTAATTGGGGATAGCCTGAGGAAAGTCTATATAGAAACAGTTAGTCCCTTTCCAAGGGAAAAAACTTGGGATTTATTTTCTGATGATAAAGTAAGGATCCTGAGAGACATGAATGCACATAGCAGTGGCTATCCCAATGATTACATTGCCTCAACTACCATATATATCCCACAAACCCCCCTCAGACTCTTAACATTTATGGACACAAATAATGTGAAACTTCAGGTACGCTCCTTAGCTTGAGTTTTAAACATTATGAACAATTCAGAAAAATGCTTACTAACATGACTACATACAGTGGTTGAGCATAAAATCACAGGCACAGCTCAAGACGTCGGTTGTATTTTTCTCAGAAGATGAAAGTAACTGCATTAGTTTACGTGCAAAAGTCGACACAGGAGATGGCGAGGTCGTGGAGGTGATTCTCTATACATAAACATCTTAACCTGATCCTTCCCCAAAACTTTTGTACTTCAATTTTATGTTTGTTTTTTGCAACAGGCCCTTGAATTCTTCGTACAAGAGACTTCATTGGATGAATATTGTTCCTTCGTCATATCGTCACGAATGTCAGAAGCAGATGTTCATCTCTCTCTCATACCGAGGTTTTGTAAGGAAAGTTTGTGTCTGAGACCTTCTGGTTTTGCCATAATGCCTGCTGGACCGGGAGGTCTACAGTCCAACGCATCGTTGGTGACGATATGCATTCGTCGAGAGATCGAAAATATGAAAGTTGATCGAGTAATTGAAGAAATGAGTGGTTACATGAATGCTGTCGTTGATCAGATAACTCATATCCAATCTCCAAACGTCGTTGAAGATGATCTGAACTCTGAATGGAATAATACTACAACCCTTTAATGGTGAGATAGGATAAAACTCAGGTAACGTGGAAACCTTTCATTTTCATGCACAATTGTTTCTATTCTTTTCTCTATTCGTTCTACTACTAGCATTGAACCTATGACGTCCTAGGCTACAATTTATGCAGGTTTGTTTCTTCAATTTGTAGGGAAGTTTCCATTTCTTGCTCTTTTCTTTAGTTGAATGTTGGCACATTATCCTTTCAATACTCTAAAAGAAAGAGGGTTTTTATGGTTAGTAAATTTGTCTATTCATTAAATATGGTGAGTTATTTGTAATTTTTACTAATCTTGGAAGTTAAGTTCCAATTAAATAATTTTTATGTGATTATGAGTTTAATTTCATAGTCTTAAAATCATACAAATACTTCTCCTTACCACTCTTTTAACACAGCACAATTAAAGAGTATTCTCTTCTCTTTTAACAATATTTGACCAAAGTTGGAATGTTGTTTGTTGTGGAACTTGAAAGTTCAAGCTTTTCGAGCATAAAAGAATTATTCAAGCTAGATCTTGTCATCAAAAAAGCTAAAAGCTTGTGCATCTTAATCTATTTATAAATTAGTTAGAAAGTTAGTTGGAGAGGTGAAGTATATGAGTCTAAATATAGAATGAACTTTTATTTGGTGGTACAATTTATTTTGTGTTCACCATCGAGATTTGGTCTTCATTACATCAAATATATAATTTTTAGAAAATTATTAATGACGAATTTGTGTGGTTGATCTGTTATTGTTAGTAGTTCGAATTATTATTAGTTGTTTAATTAATAAGGTTAATTCAATATATTATAACAAGTATACACATAATTAAAACTATTTAAAAGGGATGGAATTGAAAGTATACTAACAAAATAGTATTTTCTTCAATTTAAATTTATAATAATAAATGAAATTGATAATTTTTTTTGGTGAAGAATAATATTAAATGCATAATAATAGAGATGGCAATGAATCATGCTTGGGAACAAGTTGACCAAAAAAAAAAATAATTAAAAAAGGAAGCATGCTTGGACTGATTGTTATACTTATTTAATAAAACAAATAGTAATTAATTTGAAAATGTTTCCATAATTAAGACACTTATTACCTTCCTAATTTGAAATAATTAGTTTTTTTAATAACTAATATTTTTCTTAAAAGATTCAAAATAACAGAGAAGGACAAAAAAAGGGTCACAATTCCCTCCAACAACATTTCCATATTCAACAAGGAAAAAACTTTAAAATTTCCTCATTGGATACCGATTGAGAATGCATTGCTCCTCTCTTTATATGGAACTTTCCCTTTTGGCCGTTACAAATAAGGGTACTGCTCTTTAAACCATTATCCAACAACGAACTTCAGGCAGCCATCGGCGGCTCCTCCACTACCTCCGTCGTTGTTTATCGCCAGAATTTCAGATGCTGACCAAAACCGCCGTCGTTTCGTCCGCTGCCAGAGTAAGAACAATTTCTTATTTTAGATGAATAAATACAGTCCTTTATTTATTTAGTTATTTAGTTATAACATAAGTGTAGGTTAGATAAATGAATTCTTAAACAAACGTTAATCCAACCCAAACGACTGTGTTTAGAATTATTAGTTGCTCTCCAATGGTTTTTTTTTATACATTTCAACGTATATTGCAGTATTAAAAAAATAATTTAGTTGATTTTGAGACTCTAATTTTAATATTTAAATTAAAATAATTTTTTATTGTTAAAATATTATTTTTTAATAATAAAATTATAAATTTTAGAAATGAGATCGGTAAAATATTATATATATATATATATATATATATATATATATTTATAAAATATATTGATTTATTAGAATTATTTATAATTTTTTATAAAGTAAATTCATTAAAAAATTAAAAATAACTATTTAAAAAAAAGAATAATAAAAGAGAAATGTTATCTGTGGGTTCATCTTTTTTACCTCGAAAAATTTGGTGGGAATGAATAATGAAATAAGTAGCTAGGATGGGAACGAGTAAGGTTTCTTCGTCCCAATCACATGTGATGGACATCTCTAATTGAAACCTACTCTAAAGTTTAGGGATATTTATATAAAATTAATACACAGCACCAATTAATAAATATCTCAAAATTCACGATATTTATATTAAAAATTAAATTAAATTTTTTTTTTTTTTGTTCTCAATGGAGTTCATGAGAAGGTAATTAGCGACTAAGAAATTAAAAACAACATAAAATAAAAACTTAAACACAATCTTTAACTAACTAAATATCCAAATAGCTAATTATAGAAAATTCCAATTTAAAAAAGACCTCTAATATTTTTAAAAACTTAAAATACTCTCACCGAATTTAAAAAAAAAATTGTTCTTCTTCAAAAATATTTTAAAAATATTCTTACTCAAAATTGCTTATTCTATCTCATTTGTCTTCTGTCACGAAAATTAATAAATAATCAGCATTTAAAACCATCAATTTGACTAAATAAATTCTAAAAACGTCTATAATTATAATGTTTATTTTATTGAACTAAAATTAATAATTTATAGGTATTTTTTATTATTTGGACTAATTGAAAAGTAGAGAGTAATAAAAGATACATCTTTCCGACTTGGTAAGAAAGACATTGAATTATTTTTCTCCGAGATTTAATATTTTATATACATATTTAAAAATATTTGTTGATTTCTTTTTCTCCAAGACTTAATTCAATATACATATATTCTAAAATCTTGGTTTCTTCTTCATCAGAAAGCCATGGCGAAGAACAGCAGCGGCTACTTACCAGAGGACATCGTAATTGAAATTCTTCGACACTTCTCTCTAAGATCTCTTGCTAAAGCAAACTGCGTCTCTAAGCTCTGGCAAACCCACATTTCCACCATACCTCTCCTTCTTCATGCCGCCATTTCCTCTCCTCTGCACCATGGCTTCTTCTTTCAGGGCTCCAACATCAGCAAAAATGGCGTCCCGATTCACTTCTTCCCTTCCTCTCTCAATATTCTTAACACCCATTTCTATAAACTGATTGCCTCCAGCAACGGCCTTCTTCTCTGCGGCAAATCCAATCAAAACCCTATTGTCAACTACTCTGTCTGGAATCCCACCTCCAATCGCCTGATTCCAATCCCAAAACCAAGGAATCTCTTCACCGGCGTTAAAATCGGATTCCATTCCCACGATTCTGTTTCCTTCACCATTCTTCGATTTGGGAATTTAGGGCTCGAGCCGATGGAGATTTTCTCCTCTGAAACAGGGGAATGGAGGCACTTGGCCTTCAATTTAGCTATGGATTCATTGTTTTTGCCCTTCGAAGGGCCGTCGGCGGTGGTTCTAAACGGGGTGTTCTACTGGCTGGAGTTTCGATCGGTGATTTACGCTTTCGATTTGCTAAAAAACGAGTTTCTGAAAGTGGGATTTCCATTTGAGGAACCGGAGTATCGCCGGGAAGTATTCTCCCGTTGCCTCGCCGTCGCAGGCGGGGAGGTGGTGATGGCGTCGACCAACGGCGAGGTTATTGAGATTTGGATTCTTCAGGATAAGGCTTCGTCTTTGTGGGGTTTGAAGTGTAGATTAAGCGTAGAAAGTCTCGTTGGCATTATCGCAAACACCTTGTGCGCAAGGGCAGCGACGGCGGCGGTCGGGCGGAGAATTGTTGGGATTGTGGGGTTTCAGGCATGGGATTCGGAAAGGATTTACTTGAACACGACGGAGGTAGTGGTTTGTTGTGATGCTGGAAGTGGGAAAGTTGAGATTGTTCACCGATTTGATGAGAGCTTGGGATGTACGGATGTTTCTGACTTCATGTTCTTACCTTACGAGTGTGTTTAGCTTGGTTGATTCTTGTAAAGTTGGTAATGAGTAGAGCCCAGATATTTAAACCTCTAGCAACTCGTTTAGGATGTGTCCACCCGTTAAGCTTTTTTGAGTAACACTCATGGTCACTAATGTAGCGTGGATAAGTAGGATTTTTTCAATAATTAAAAAAAAGAACAACTCGACGACCCAACCTAACTGCAAAACAGAAGAAAGTTTTGTAATAAATAGTGTTGTTACTAAGAATTTACCGAGTTCTATTTCTATTAATCCACCAATGACGTTTTTGCCATTTTGATGAGTTCACAAAAAACAAGCAACTTGAACTTGTTCACGAAAGTTTATAATAAAAATTAATAATCAGTGTTAAATTAGGGGTAAACTTTGTTTTAGTTTTTCCTATTAATCATGAAACGATGTCGTATTAAGTCGTGTGAAACGGGCTTAGGAAAACACGGAAAGGACAGTAAGGAGCTGCGTTGACACATCGACTAAAACCCTAACCCCAGAAAACGTAGACTCTGCGCCGTCGTCTTTCATATATTAAGAACCGCATTTGTTTTCATTTGCTTTCTTGATCGGAGGATAGAGAAGGCAGCTAGAGAGCCCGTCGACAATGTCGAAGCGAGGTATGGTTTGATCGTTCTATCTCCATTTTGTTCCCGACATTCTCTTTATATGCAACTGTAAACGCACTAGTTTATTCGATCTTTGTTTTGCTACTGTTTTCGTACTCTTAGATTTGAGATTTGTTATTGCTGTGTATCTATTTAGGTAGGGGAGGTTCCGCCGGGAATAAATTTAGGATGTCGCTAGGTCTTCCTGTGGCGGCTACAGTGAACTGTGCCGACAACACAGGAGCTAAGAACCTCTATATCATTTCGGTGAAGGGGATCAAGGGCCGCCTCAACCGTCTGCCATCTGCTTGTGTTGGTGACATGGTCATGGCGACGGTCAAGAAGGGAAAACCTGACCTCAGGAAGAAGGTGCTACCTGCTGTTATTGTCAGGCAGCGCAAGCCATGGCGCCGAAAGGATGGTGTCTTCATGTACTTCGAAGGTAATTCACTACTTCAATTATCTGTCGTATTTCGCTTCCGCTCATTTTTATACCATGTTATCTTCTTGCGTTTAGGCTAGTTTATGTAGGCATATATGTATCGTTCTAGTTAACATTGATCGGTTGGATTGTTGATATTGGATGTAGTATCGGCGGTTATTCTTTGTTGATTGAATCGATATTCAAATTTGTTGATGATTTCTGCTTTTTATGTGTTGTGGATGAAATTTAGGTTAAGAAAACCCTAGAACTCTGTTAGTTTAGTTATACAAACATGGTCTCTGTAGGTTTTTATTAGGAGTGCTTTTGGTGCTTTCTATTTTAATAAGATGGGAAAGGTTATTCAGAGAAGCGAATATCTCCATTTTTCACTTTGGATTAAATGGCTTACTATGTGATCTAGTAGTAACGTTTTCATTATAAGAATGGCTATCGGGTTATGTGTTTAGTATCATATTGTTGTCAATTTTTTAGGACTGTTTCATTGTCTTCACCCATATAAAATTGAATTATATAGTTGTTGAATAAGAGCTTTTTTCCTTGTGCAGATAATGCTGGTGTCATCGTGAATCCCAAAGGAGAGATGAAAGGTATGATCTTCCCCTTCTTTAATGTATTTAGTTCATATGTGATCTAGAAAATGATATGTAACATGTTAATCTTCTGAGTTCATTTACAATAGAAGAAGAGAAATCACGCCCTCGATATTTTACTTTTGTTGATGTTTTATTTCTCTGGAATAATGCACCGGAAATATCAATGTATTTGACCTTACTTAGCTAGATCTGTAGTTTTGGAGTACTGATAATTTTGATTCTC
Organism: Cucurbita ficifolia; assembly: GCA_033971965.1. Taxonomy (NCBI): domain Eukaryota; kingdom Viridiplantae; phylum Streptophyta; class Magnoliopsida; order Cucurbitales; family Cucurbitaceae; genus Cucurbita; species Cucurbita ficifolia. The sequence goes on from CM066963.1 coordinate 10,859,969, forward strand.
TATGCTTTGGAGGTGTTCTGGCTTTCATACTTTCGTTTATTTTGCTTTCATGGATTTGAATGGTTATTTTCTTGGGTCTTGCAGGTTCTGCTATAACAGGCCCAATTGGAAAGGAATGTGCGGATCTCTGGCCGAGAATTGCAAGTGCTGCTAATGCTATTGTTTGACCATCAAATCAAGTGAATTGTCGTTTATATGATTAAATTTCATTGTTGGGATTAACTTATTTTTATCTTGACAAGAAATTATCGTTATGAGTTTTGGTTGATACTCAATGTGTTTTATCTCTATAGATGAAGTTAATTTGTGCCCCTGATTTGATTTCTGGTACCCATTCAAAATTCTCCCTATCAGATTGTTTGCAGGGTAGAGAAGGAAATGATTGGGAGGAAACATTGTCATTTCTTGGCATTGCAGTGAGGGTCGTGGTTGTGGATATCGGTCCTCTCGGGAGTTAACGAGGTATCTGAAGTCTGAACATAAAACTTTCTATATAAGAACCAGGAACAGGAAAAACTAGAGAAGTTTCCATTTCCATGTTTGTTTGATGCCATATATGCCTCTCTGGTTGATTGATTCGTGATTCTTCCTCCATACGTGGATCATTGATGCAATTAGATTTTGTTTTCTATAAAGACTAGGACATTCTATGAACACTTGGGGATTGTTTCCAAAACTCATACTTGAACATTTGGGTCTAAATTTCTATCCTGAATGAATGGAGATTAAAGCCCTCCATGTAATGAGCTTTTGAAAACGCCACGAATTCTGTACTCGCTAGAGGAACGCCATTTCAGATTTTCAGTGTAGTTCAGATTTTGACATTGATGAGCCAGAGTTTTAAAAAATTTAAAGAAAAATATTGATTTAAACATTGAAAATTTCAAGAAAATTAATTTCATATAAAATCTTTGTTTTTAGATATTAAATGATTTAGGCGAAAAAAAAACATGAGGTTGCCAAACATGCTTTCAACTTATAAAATTGGCAATGAATATTTAAATTTTCAAGAAAATTACTTTTCATGTAATTTGTATTAAAAATATATAATATTTGAGAGGACAGAAAAAAAAAGAGGTTACTAAATGCACTTTTAGTTACCAAACATCCTCAAATAGTTCCTAAAGTGGAACTTTTGGAAATTCTACGAAAAAGAAAGAAGGAAATAATTATCATCTTCATTCCCAATTGCTAGATTTTAGAAGTTTAGAAGTTTATAGAAGTTTATAGATTTTCAAGAAGATGTGTGTTTTATTCCATATTTTGGTGGAAAGTGGGAGTGCCAAATATTTTTGCAGAAAGAATGGGATGGAGCTGAACCCATTTCATGGCAATCTGATCAGCATCAGGAATCATGTTCTCTTTTCCATATCCTTCTGCCACACTTCACTTTACTTTACACCTAATTTACGAACCAAAAAAAGTAGACCTATTTATGCTTCTCTATCTCCTTTACTCTCTGCATACCCTAAATTTTATGTCTGAGTGAATTGTTCCCTACTTTCTTCTCCGCTGCCACTGCAGGAGTTGGGTAAGAAATTTTGCCAACGGACATTGTTTTAAACCTTTTTTTTTCCCCAAGTTGCAGTTTTCAGGAAAGTAAAAAGTTAAAAGTTAAAAAATAAAAACCATCCCTTGAGTGAAAAAGAGAAAGATCACAGGTCGATGTTTTAAAATAGTTAAGTTGACTGCAATAAAGTAAACTTGGAAACGGAGCATTCCTTTTAACAATGTACAAAACTCTCTCTAATCGATGCATTTTAAAACAATAAAACCGATAATCATACTAACCTATAACTGGTAAAAAAAAAAGATAATAACAGTGTAGTGTTACAAAATTCAAACTAAAATACGACAAAAGGCCTCAACTTTTTTCCCCCCTTAGTGCGGTTGTCGTTACTGATGATTCTGACATTACCTCATTTCAGCTCTCAGTCCTTTAATACCCTCTCAGCAAAATTGGGACCAACTCTGTCCTCAACTGCAAAAAATAAAACGAAAAAAAAATCTCTTCGTTTTCCCTTAATTTCTCTCAAATTTGGGACCAGTTCTGTCCTTGAAGATAAAAAAGAAAAAAAAGGTATCATCTCAAAATCTCTTCCTTTTGGCTTTTCCCTTCATTTCTCTCAAATTCTCTCCAATTCTCAAGGCCCCAAAATGAAAGTTTTAGGGTTTAGTTTGTGGAAATGGCAATTCCTAAGGCTTGGAAACAGAATCGCAAATTCTGGGTCTTCAATTTCTTACGTGGGCGATTCAAAAACGCCTCCTTTGAGCTGTTCATCTTCTTTGAGACACTTGATTCTGAAGCTCAAATATCAGTGGAAGCACAACTTGAGACTGCAAAAGAGAACAGTTCAGTACAGTTATGATCTTCAAAGCTATTCTCTTAACTTTGATGATGGCTTGCTTCATTGAATTCGAATTTGAATTTGAGTTCTCTCTGTTTTTGTGGTGATTTTTCTTGTTTCCTTTGATACCCATTTCTGTAAATTGTGGAATAATGAAGGGTCTTTGATGGGTTGTTGCCAGAAAGAAGAACTGTAAAATGGGTTTGTTTTGTTTCTTTTAGAGGCTTGTTTGGGAGATAGATGGGGAATTTTTTTTGTTCATGTAATTAACTCTGAGATGGGGTTTTTTTGCATATACTTACCTCTTTCTTCTCTGCCTTCCAATTATCATATTTGTAAAGTGTTTGAAAACTTTCTTAATTTCATCCAATTTTGTTGCTCTTCAATTATTTCCGCCTTTCAATTATTTGCTCATTAGTTTATGCAGTAATTACAGATTTTCTATGATTTTTTCCTCATAGTTACTGCTTAAATCTCTCTCTCTCATAATTCATAAATGTATCTTGGTTTTTGTATCAATAATTGAGTATTGCAGGCGGAGGGAATTAAACATTCTTTTCTTGATAATACTGTGAAAATTTTACCTTAACATATTACATATTTAAGCCAGCGGTGAGCTTGAGCCATTACAAATGATATATGCTAGACACTGAAAGGTGTGCCAACGAGGACGCTGGACACCCCATTGTTAGATCTCGCATTGAGTTTAAATTGTTACAAATAGTATCAGAACTCCACTGATCCCTACCGAGTTAGATTGTGAGACCGTAGAAAACGGGTGTGAAATTGTATTAATTTTTAATTTAAATTTTAAAAGTGTTACAATTTAACACTTCATTAATTTTTCTTTAAAATATTGCAAAATAGTTTTTATAAAATTCAATTTATGCATAATTTCGTAAAACTTAATTTTATTGGAAAGTGAGTTTACATAGATCCTTTGTTTTTTTTTGTGTGGTTAAAATTAGTGGGTGAATTAGCTGAAATTATTTAAATTTAAAGTGTAAGAAAATTGATAAAGTTTTAGGGGGTAAAATTTGTAATTCTCCAAAAACCATCTCACTTTCATGTTCTTTATTTTTTAGCAACACATTACTGATTAGGGTAAAATTAGTGGATAAATGTTGGCCTCTTGCTTTTGTGTCCACCATCTTTTGTCTTTATTCCTTTTGGTGGGCCACAAGATAGACTAAGAAAGATTCCTTTCAAAGCTTGTAGTGAACTTTTTCTACCTTCGGTTTCCTTGCAAATCTCAAGTCAAAAAGTGCACAGATTACTTGTTTGTCTTCAACTTCAATCTTACCTACAAAATTTCCCAGTACCATTTAAATGTCTTTACTTTATTTGTATCAATTCAATGGTGCAAAATATTGCCCTTTATTCTTTTTTACGTTATTTTGAGCGTTTAACGTGCGCCATATTCATTGAGCTAAATTCAAATTTACAGTATAGTTCAATTGGTTAAAACATTGTATCATTGATCTAAAAAATTATATATTTGAATTCTCTCTCTACTTGCAATAATAATGTCTAGTTTGATGGCCCTACTGACCCTTGGACTAAAACTTATCTAGTTTTGTATCCTCATCTGTAATAATAATGTCGAGTATGAGGCCCCTACTGACCCTTTGATTAAGGGATTTAATTTGAGTTTTTCTATAACACTTGGCTCCACTATATTTCTAACATTAAAAGCAATTAAGTATGTTGGTTAAGATATATATTTTTGAATAAATGATTGGAGGTATGCGAATCATCCCACATCAGAGAGGGGAACGAAGCATTGCTTATAAGGGTGTGGAAAACCTCTCCCTAACATACATATTTTAAAACCGTGAGGCTGACAGTGATACATAACAAGACAAAGTAGACAATATCTACTAGCGGTGGGCTTTGATAGTTACAAATGGTATCAGAGTCAAACATCGAACGGTAGACTCCTAAGGAAGGTGGATTGCGAGATTTCACTGGAGAGTGGAACAATGAGAAACCTTTCCCTATCCGACACGTTTGAAAATCGTGAGATTGATGAAGATACATAATGAGCCAAAACAGGTAGCATCTATTAACGGTGGACTTAGGCTGTTATAGCTCCACATGTTGTTGAACTAAGAATATATTAATCAAACTCGTTTGTTTTTTCGGTTCGAATTTTAATGGCCATTTCACAAGCAGCCCTTCAATCAAGCATAGAAATGGGGCCAAATCCAGTTGTCAAGCACACCCAATAGCCTTTTTGTACACATGGCTATAATTAGCTCTCATTAATCCCACAGCTAATAAGCAATCCTTCTCCCATAAATTTCCTCGACTCCACTTTACCCCACAGACTCTTATCTCCATTCTCTCTTGAAGAAAGCCCTCCAATAACCCTTCCCCCACGATCCCATCCACTTTGGCAATGGCAAATCTTGTGCCATTTTGGCTTCTTCTCTCAGCCCTTTTGGCACCATTTGCTAGTGGAGATTGGAACATTTTGAGGCCAAAAAAGAGCCATTTGGATTTGGGTGATAGCTTGAAAATCTATTGTGAAAGTTGGAGGGTTAATGTTGAGCTAAACAATGTTAAAGGCTTTGAAGTTGTGCCTCAAGAATGCATTAGCCATATCAAAAAGTACATGACATCTTCCCAATACACTGCTGATTCTGAGAGGGCAATTGAAGAGGTCAAGCTTTATCTCAGCACTTGTTGCAGCCTTGAAGGTGACGGCACTGATGCTTGGATCTTTGATGTTGATGATACCCTTTTGTCCAACATTCCTTTCTACAAGAAACACGGTTTCGGGTGAGTCACTTCGACAATGCTACTAATTGATATTGCACGTTCGAAAGCTCTATAGAGTTGATACCTGAAGTAACATATGATCGTGTTTGATAACGTTTTTGTTTAAAAATTAAGAACTGGGCAGTAAGAAAAACTTCAATTTTGAAGAACGGAAAGGATTATCTTTATGCGTAGTTTACGATAACGTGTAATGAGTTTGATCGGTAACGTGTAAAACAGAGGAGAAAAGTTGAATGAAACAGACATAGAAGAGTGGATGAGAAGCAGCAAGGCACCAGCTCTTGAGCATACATTGAAGCTCTTCAACCTTATAAGAGACAAAGGGATTAAAGTCTTTTTGATATCTTCAAGAGGGGAAGATCTTAGATCTCCAACGGTTGATAATCTCATCCAAGTTGGATTCCATGGATGGTCTGCTCTCACTTTGAGGTCTCTCTCTTTTCTCTCCAAAATCTATATATTTTCCACAATAAATTAAATTTAGTTACCCTTTTTTTTTTATTCAAAAGTTTTTTTAAAAAATGCCACAAAAAAGTTATAAATATATATATATATATATCATTTCTTGGAACGAAGATATGGTAAATTATGCTTTAAAAGAGAAACTTTTTCGAAAAGGGGTTGACCATAGGTCAACTTGAATATTAAATAGATGGATATTAGCTGAAATAAGTATAATTCAATAATAATTAATATGTATTTTTGACCAAGGTTAAAGATTCGAATCTTTATGCTTTCAAATGTTATTAAATTAAAAAAGATAACTTCTAATTTTCAAAAAAAATATTAAAAAATAGACCTAAATAGAATTGTGTGTCTAATAAGACATTAAATTTTAATTACGTGTCCAATAAATATATGAATATTAAAAAATATCAAATAAGTCGAATTAAATAAAAGTTTAAAGGTTAAAATTGTAATTTAAGTATAATTTATTAAAAAAATTTGGTGATGATGAACAGGGGTCTTGAAGATGAAGGAAAAGAAGTGCAAAAATACAAAATAAAAGCAAGGCAAAGGCTTGTTGATGAAGGCTACCACATTTGGGGCATTGTCGGTGACCAATGGAGCAGTTTTGAAGGCCTTCCCACTGCTGATAGAAGATTCAAACTCCCCAATTCCATGTATTACGTGGCTTAATCTCAATATTTATCTATTTTTCATGTCTTATGTGACATATAAAATACTATATATATTTTTATCATATAAAGTTTATTTCTTTATTTATATACTTTTATATTTATGTTTAATAAATTCTTAATAATTTTCAAAAAAAAAAATCTAATAGGTGGCTGAATTTTATAAATAAAAAAATATTTAATTTTTTTAAGTTTTGTGTCCAGTAATATTTTCGATTAGGGTTTAAGGTTTAAATTCAATTTTGTATTTAATAAATTTGTGATTTTTTTTAAAAATCAAACCGTCTATTTTAGATTTAAGTGTAAATTTTTTTTAACTCTTTTAAAGTGATACCAGCGAAAATTCTTCTTTAATAAAATAATTTATAAAATCACGATATCTTATTAACTTTTTGGACTAACATAAAATTATGTTCGCATCTCAAATAGTTTACGAAAGTGAACTCTAATTAAAAAGTTGGGTTGGTGTGTGTATTGTTAAAAGGAAAACTAAGATGAAAATATTGTAGCTCATTAATTTATATCTAATAATTGCAACATGGTGACACTTGGCATTTTAAAAGAAAATAAATAAATAAATTATTTAACACTGAACTTTTATGAAGAACTTGAACAAATGGAATTTGGCAAAGGGAAACATCTTTATATTAAAAGAATCCGTCTCTTATTCTGCAAATTTAGATATATGGAATCTGCTTCATGTTCCAATTTCTTCACAATATCCTTCAAGCTCAAAATTTAATTTTTTTATAAATAAAATAAAATAAAATAATTCAATTGTTCATAGTGGAGGCTGATTCCATATGCCTTTTTTTTCTTCTTTTTTTTAATTAAACTATAAATTTTACCTCAAATTTAGGTTTTTGTTTTTATTTGCTTCAAAATATCTTGTTTTGATATTTAATTATTTTCTTTTTCAAAATTATCCGTTTTTTTTTTGTTGAAGTTTTGTTTTGATATTATTTAGATTCTTTGTTTCCAAATTCATTGCTAAACTTGTCTTAAAAGATTCTATTGAAGTGCACCATAAAAGTTTGGGCTTAAAATTTGATGTAAAATTGCCTCATATAAAAGATGAGAATATCAATATGAAAGATGGTATAATGGAATATTTTATTTTGTTCTTCACAAATCCGTCTCCCATTTACATCTACGCATCAAACACAATTTAATACATAAAATAATTATTTTTACTTTAAAAATAGGCGATTTAATTACTATTTGTATAATTATCAAGCTCATAAAAATATTATGTCATATTAATTAATAAACATATCATATTATTATTTCAAATATAATTACAAATTAATAGACCATTCAATTTTCAATGAAAATTGAAAATGGGCTGTTTTTTAGTTCAATAATATTTAGAGTAGAGATCTAGATCATCGACATGTTATGAACTACATATGCTTTAATCAATTAAGTAATGCTCAAATTGACTGATTAAATTAAACATAACTCAATTAATTAACAAGTTCGATCCATCTCTATAATATTTTGGCACAATAATTATGGGATGAAAATTGTTTATTTTGTAATTAAATAATTATAATTATAAAAAATTGAGGAATAAATTATAATTTAAAAAAGTGGGCATGCTCATTCGACAAAAACCTAAAAGAAAAAACCTTTTTTTTTTCAACGAGTCGTATTGGCCACTGGGACAAAGAGCAGAAAAATGACAACACTGAGAATACTCCCACTCGCAGCCTATCAACCTGTTTAATTCATAACTAATAAAAAACGTTCACATGTACAAACCATTGGCCAAAACCGAACGTGTGGCAATTACGCGCCATTTTTGGCGCGTACAACAATTTAGCTCCGTACGTTTCAGAGTGCAATGACGACAAAGCGGAACCATCACGGCCGTCACCTCATCCGGCTTTCATCGGCTGTGCCGGTGACATATTTAAATCACCCGCCTGTGACCCAAGAGCTACATCCTCCAATTTCTCAGCGCCGTATCATTTGTGGTTTTTCGGATTCTATTCCGAGTCTTTTTCTTCGCGGGGTTCCTCCTTTTTTCTTCTTCTTCTAGCTTCCAGACGCTTTCTGTTCGGCTTTTGGGTAAGAATTTGCACGTTATCCATTCGATTAGTTAGGTTTATCACCTTTTTTTCTTCTTTTTTTGTGTGTGTGTGTAATCTTTTTTCCATTTGAGGCCGATTGTGAACTTGTTTTGGAATTCATTCACTTGGCTGCTTCAGAATTTGATGTTTTTCTATTGCGTAAGTTCAATTGTATGGTCTTCTCTCCGTTTCAACAATGTGTTGTTGAAGTCGGTTTCTCAGCTGCTATATAAACTGTATTGCTTGGAATAATTAGTCTCCAGGTGTTGATATTCGACTTGTTTACTTTGAAATTCTTGTTAATTTGGCTGGTTTGTGATGGTGCAGTTGAAGTTATAGAAATTTGATTTGAAAAATAAATTATGATCATAATAATTGCAAGTGCTTTGATGTAGCGTTTATATGATGTCAGCTGCTGGTAAAGATGATCACTTACAATTGCATCTATAGTTTTCGAGTTGGGTAGACGCTCAGAAAACGGAATTTTATGAGTATATTGGGAAGGGTTTTACGATTCATCTCCCCTCGGCCTGAATTATTGTTAAAAAAAAAGTTGTTTTTGCTTCTGTCGGTATCAAATTGTTAGGTTCTGGGAAATTAGCTCCAAATTCAATCATCTAAACTTTGGTGATTGATGGGTCTTGTGTCATCTTGCCGGTGAAATCTCTTTTTATTTGTGATAACATGTATATGCTTTAGTTCATTGAGAAGAAGCCTTTTCTTTTTTCTTCCGAAATGTAATTTATTTTTCTCTGAAATTGTTTCTACTTTTGTCAAAATTGATGATTCCACCCCCTCCCCCACTATCCATTTCTAGATGTTGGACTTGGAGTAAGCTGTAACTACTGAAGTAAATTAAGGACCAGTTATGTGCTACAATATGATGGATTGCCACGTGGTGCTTAAACTATTGCCGCAAATAGATGAAATTTGTTCCTTCCTTTGATTTAAGGATGAAAATTGAGGCGAGTCTTATCTCATCCATTGCAAGTTCAAGTGCAAGGCAGCATAGTAGTGCAGCGGTAAATGAAGATATATCTAAACCACTAAGAGTCCTACTGCCTACTTGTTTGGAGGAGGTATATCCTAAGTTGCCAGATTCTCAACAGGTCTCAATGGAACGAGAACTGGTATCAAGGCCACTTGTTCATTCCAGCCATTTACACTCAAGCAGTGGAGTAGTTGGCAATATATTTTCATCTTCTCCGGGGTTTTCAACAGATCTTCACTACTCATCCGTTTCGTTTTATGAAAACCAATCAGTTGCACCGTTCATTTCCGATTCATCAGCTAATGGTGCACTCTTACATTCTCATTCAGAACTCTTTTCATCAACAAACCATCCTACTCGTGAAAATGTCAATTCCTGGTGTACGGATGCACTGCCAGATTTTCTGGAAGCTCCTGAAAATAACCCTGTTGGCAATAGTCGCGTAGAAAACAATAGTTGCAGCTCTCTTATGGTTTCAGACGAATTCAGTAAAGAAAATGATTGGCAGGATTGGACAGATAGACTAATAACTGATGATTCATTGACTTCTAATTGGAGTGACCTTCTAGTGGATGCCAATGCTGCAGATTTGGAACCAAAGGTTGGAGTTCTGTCACAATACTATGCATATTTTTGTCTATTTGACTGGCTTAATACTTCTAAGAGGAACTTATAACTGTTTTGGTCTTGTTGATTCCGCAGATAGTGTACCAAACATCTAAACCAGTGATAAAAATGCAAGTGCAGCAGTCTCAAGTTCAAAATCAGCTTCCTTCTTCTGGGGAAATTTCTATGATTGCTACCTCAACTCCCTCTTCAAATGGAGCTCCCTCCAAGCCACGAATGCGATGGACACCAGAACTTCATGATGCATTTGTAGAGGCTGTAAACAAACTTGGTGGCAGTGAAAGTGTGTATTGCCCGCCTGCTTCACGTCCTGTCTTGATAATGGTTATTATATCTAAATGGCTTTACTATTTCATCTGTCAGGAGCTACTCCAAAAGGTGTTCTAAAGCTTATGCAAGTGGAGGGTTTGACAATCTATCATGTGAAGAGCCATTTGCAGGTATATTTACTTCTACATCAACGAGTTATAATGGAAAAAAAAAAAAAGATTCAGACATCAGTAGTCTACACGAGCCCACCCGTTCTGCGCTGTGTGCATATGTCCAAACATTTTTTGGGTAATAAGCAACTATTCATGTCTGAACATTCCTGTATTCGATACTTATAATTGGCTATATGGCTTCTTGCTTGCAGAAATATAGGACGGCGAGATACCAACCAGAATCATCAAAAGGTATAGAAAATACTTACGATATTTGACTTACGTTCTGCACTTTGTAATGCATGCAAGGTTTTACCCCTGTATTTAAGTTCAATAGTTAGATCAAGATGACGCATATGATTCGATTTTGTTTGATACTCTGGATTTAAAAATTGAATGAATTTTCACTGCAGGGTCAATGGAGAAAAGCACCACCTCGCTTGAGGATATTTCATCCCTCGATTTGAAAACGTTAGTCAATTTTTTGGGTTTTATTTTTGGAAAATTTAAGTGTATGCAGTTTTATGTGTTCAAGCATGGTTTAAAGGCTGGTGGCATTATCAGTTTGAGATTCTAGGCATTTGTAGTTGGACTTGTTTGTTCAAGATGACTGAGATTTCTAGGCATATTTGATTGGACTTATTTACTCATTTATTGCTTTATTAGCTCATTCATGATGGCTGTGATGTCTAGGCATATTTTGTTGACTTGTCTATGCATTTCTTGCTTTATGAGTTCATTCAAGAGGGTTGAGATTTCTAGGCATATTTAGTTGGACTTTTTTATTCCATTCTTCTTTGGTTTTTTTTTCAATTATTCACCTTCTCTCAGAATGCCAAAAAGGATCAATATGCCCCTTAAACTATTTGTTAAACTAGCGGATTTACTGTTCACATGGGAATACTTTTAGGGTACATTTGTTTAGGAATTATTTTACTGGGGTCTTCCATGCTTACGTTCTTCTTGTGAACAACCAGTTTTTCCCAAGTATAAAATGGGTTTCCTAGTATTGATCTGGCTTTGCATAGCAGGAGTATTGATATCACAGAGGCTCTACGTCTGCAGATGGAAGTTCAGAAAAAGTTACATGAGCAACTCGAGGTATGTATTTGTTACTTTGAACAGATTCTGTTGATCAATTGAGTTAAATCCTCTCCTTGAAAGCGTGCCCCAAGGATTGGCATAGTGATAATTCTGATAAACTACCTTGAATTTAGCCTCAAGAACTCACATGTTCGTTATAACCTTTTATTGATGATGTTAAAATGCCCTTTTGTTTTACCCCGTTCAATTTAGTGGAATCTGATTTAGTCTCTACAGTTATGAAGTATGAATGGGCAGGTCATGGGACTTCGGGTTATGAAAGAAAATACCAACAAATTATAAGAGAGATGCTTTAATTTAGATAGCTGAAATTGCTAGTGGGAGCCTCTCCTTTATGATAATTTGCTTTAGGCAATCGTGGAATTCGATCCCACATCGGTTGAAGAGGGGAACGAAGCATTCTTTATAAGGGTGTGAAAATCTCTCCTTAACATATGCGTTTTAAAAATATTGAACGGAAGCCCAAAAGGGAAAACCCAAAGAGGACAATATTTGCCAGCGGTGGGCTTGAGCTGTTACAAATTATAAGTGAGATGGTTTAATTTTGATAGCAGAAATTGCTTGTTGGAGCCTCCCCTTTATGATAATTTGCTTTAGGCAATCATAAATACTCCTGTGCTTCATAAATTGTGAAAGAATGGTATATTTTTATTCTTTTGATGGTCTGGTAATAATGTGGATAACACACAAGTGCCTGGATTGATGGAGAGCTTAAGGACTGGTTAGTCGTTTATCAGACCAGTCTGTGTTTGATGAATTCTGATAGATGGTGTGTGGGTGTGTGTTTGTGGTCTGATTTCATGTGATCGTAACGCATTAGTCCCACATTTTTACGACGACCCATCCCTCCATTTGGTATTTAACGATTGTGAGGTAATTCCTTTCTTGTTCGCTGTTTGACAGATCCAACGAAATTTACAGTTAAGAATAGAAGAACAAGGGAAGTACCTTCAAATGATGTTTGAAAAACAATGCAAGTCAGGCAATAACCTGAAAGCATCCACATTGGATGAGTCTCCATTTTCAGATACGGTTGATGATTTCTCTGCCAAAACAGAGCTGGAAACTTCCCAGGTGGAAAATTGCAAAGCCCTCCCTGATCCATCTGAAGCTGACACAATATCCGAAAATGTTACTAACGAAGAAGGCGGGAAGGCAGAAGCTCGGCATAGGAAAGTCCCGGAAAATACCGAGCCAGACATTTCGAAATCTAGCTCACAGCTAGCAAAGCGCCAAAGGACAGAGAATTAGGCTGTGCTGTTTCAGGTCTGTCTTCTTTTGTATTGTCCAAAGTCATTACTGAATATTGAAAATGCCAGTGTAGGTTGCGGGAAAGGGTAGGTACCTGGTTTTGGCTTTGAGTATCACATAGGCATATTAGATATAAATGGTCTCACATTCTAGTTTATTAGCAAAGACTGAAATCCAAGTTTTGGTTACATCATTCTCTTGTACACAGAGATTGTACACTCAGTAGCAACTTTAGTGCTGAGTTGATTTCAATATGCAACAGCAAGGGGTTATCTGTTAGAAATTGCTGTCAACATTTGTGTAATTCAACAAAAAAGAAATTCTATCTCTAATAATCTAAGTAAGTTTTTTGCTTTACATGCGACTACAGAAAGTACTGATGCATATTACCCATTACCTTATTAGAGTTAGAAATTTTAATCAATGGATCTCATCTAGAAAAGACAATAGGAAAGGAATGTAGATGAAGAAAAACAATAAGCAAACGAATGAATTACCTCTATGGAACAAAAGAGTATTACAACAAATAAATCAATTCAAACACACCAATACAACTCTCCCAAACATGTCTATCATACAATGGTGTTGATCAAGTTGGTAAGCTTGCACTCGTTTATTCAAACTCATACCTCATTTATCAACATCTATGACACACTCTCTCCAAACAAACTGGTTTCTTCCTTCCAAACATCAATCAGAATTCAGTGCCAGTCTTACTTCACACGCATTTCTCTGTAGTTACCGCTGATATTTGACTCTATTTTGAAAGAGGAGGCTGGTCCAGAATCCTCAACAGAGCCGGAGTGACTCCAGTATGTGCCGACTGTCCCGATGATTGGCATCTCATTGGGACTTCTATTTGGTGATCTCCTTGGAGGAGGTGAGAACTGTCGGAGCTCCTCCATAGTTAAGGCTCCCAAAATTGGTCTATCTTCCAGGTTTTTAGGTGAGTTTGACCCTTGTGACTCTGGTGTTGTAAGACCTAAAATGCCTGTGCTAGTCTTGCTTGGGGGTGTTGTAACTGAAGAACTCAACCAGTTTGAAAGGCTGGCATCAACAGCTATGCCTTGATGATCTGAGTTCTTAGGTTGGCAAGTTTTTGATTTGCAACCAAATGATGATTCTTTGAAACTTGGCTCCATCCCAAAGGAACTCTCAGGAGCTCCATTTAGTGCCAAATTCTCTTTGTGAGGAGGATTCGACCGATGTTTATCCTTAACTTTAGCTGCCTTCCACTGTGAGATATTTTCCACAGGCTTCAACACAGAATGAACACAAGCATTCCTATCTCGAGCAGTCCGTCTCACCCCTACTTGAGGCTCAGCCTTCCCAGGACACTCACATACAGACAAACAGCTATCGACCTCATCGGCAAACACTTGAACAGAACTGCTCCCACTTTCATCATCAGAGAAATGGTCATACTCTTCATCCTCAATATCATCGTCCTCATCACCATCATCATCAGTGTCAACATGATCATGATCAAGATCACTATCAGCATAATCCAATTCTTCATCATCATCACTCTCCCTATAATTCTGGTACCTATGATTGGGAGGGTACGACGAAACGCTCGAAACAGTGGAGCCATCTTCCGAGCGAGATTTGCATTGGGATATTCCAGCTAGTTCCTTCTCCTCCTTGTACCCTTCCTTTTCAAGTAAGACATCAGCTTCAGCTTCAGCTTTAACATGATCAAGCTCATATGTCTTTACATTAGAATCAAACGTTACTCTTTTCCTAGTAGTCGGGCTTAGTTGCAGCTCCTCGGGCCTGTCCCTACACTCGGAACCCATAAACTTGGAATCAGAACCTAAAAAACACTACAAGAAAAGGCTTGTGTTCAAAGAAAAACAGGGAGGGGGTAATTTCTTGTTCATTGCTCACCGAGATTTCAGAATCGGACTAGTAGATCTATCAGAAGCATTGTCTACGGCGGATGGTGAGGTCTGAACGGGCTTGGAGATAGCATTAGCCTACAATAAAATTTAAAATGGGATCTCAGTTCTTATAGCTCTGTTTAGTACGTCAAAGAAAACTCCTAGAAAGCAAACAAGTTCTTACTATAACCAATGGACTTAAATAACTAAAACCAACGAAATCGAGATCAAACAAAAGTTACAAAAACCCTCATGAGCTCGAGAAAACTAGAAGATGGCTTACTTGGATTCGTGGCAAAACCTTGCGCCGCCTTTGTTTCCTGTGCTTCACGTCATCTGAAGAGCGAAAACAAGCAATGAAGCAACCCATTGTTGATAAAAACAAAAATGGAAGACTCTCCCACTGAGAGAAATGCTCCGATGACTCTGAAAGGCCGATCCCGCTAATGGGTTTTCATGGTTGGATATACAGAGTAAGGTAGAGAGAGAATCCGACGAAGATTAGAGAATCCGATGAAGATGAGAGAAAGAGACAGTGTGAATGCTTCGCATTGGTAGTAAAGGAAAGGAGGGCAAGTGGGGCAGGGTGAAACGGTCGGGAAAATTTCTTCTTGTTTTAAATTCAACTTATGGGGGAAACGAGCAAACGAATCAAGTGACTGTCAGGATTCAGAACCCATCATGATCACAACCTGTAAATGGTGATCGAAAAGAAAGTGGAAAATAAAATAAAATAATATTTTGTGATGTGGGTCCCTTCCCCTTGATGTCGTTAAAGTTAATACAATCATATTCTTTTAAACAAAGTTAATATAATAATAATAATTCAAATTTTGTAGTACTTTAGATGGATAATTCGATTATTAAATTTTAACTGTTTTTTTAGACAAATTTATAATTTAACTTAATCAATGGAGCTATTATATTTGTATTTGATTTCTTTTTGGTAATAGAGAAAATAATGTTTATGTGATAGATATTTTGATAATTAAAGAGAGAACAATGTTTAAATATTATTTTAATTATTGTAACATTGAGGGGTGATATATATACCATTATACTTTCAAATATATAAATTGAGTTTTGGGATGAATTTTAAAATTGTTATTTATTTATTTTAAACGAAATGTCTATTAATTTTTTTATTTTATTTTGAAAATATAATCTTATATAGTGTATTTTCTAGAAATTATTTTTCTAAATTAGATAAAAATAAGCATCCTACCAACAGAGAAATTAGTTTTAAAATTTATTGAAACTATAACCATGGAAACGATGGTGTTTTAATAAAAATAATAATAATAGGCTAAAAATGGAATAAGATTGTTTGGACTGAGATTCGACCTCTCGACCTCAGGAGTCATGAGACCCACGCGCAAGGCATTATAATGAATTCAAACATTTATAAAATATATATATAAAATTAATGAATCAAAATCGTATTCGCGGAACCCTAACCCCAATTTCCCTCCTCGTACTCGCGCGCTCATTCTCTTCCCTCCATTTCTCTCTCTCTCTTTATTTTTTCTCTCTCTCCCTCTTTTCGATCTCTAGGAGCTGAGTGTAACTCCAACTCATTGGCAAACACGAAGCAGCCCCAAATTCCGGTACCTTTTCAGTAATCAGAGACATGGACTCCGACGAGGGGAAGCTTTTCATCGGAGGAATAGCTTGGGACACTTCCGAGGAGACGCTCAGAGGCTATTTCGTCCAATTTGGCGAAGTTATCCAAGCCGTTATTATGCGCGACAAGACCACTGGCCGTCCTCGAGGCTTTGGGTTTGTCGTTTTCTCTGATCCTTCAGTTCTTGATCAGGTGCTTCAGGATAAGCACACAATCGATGGCCGCCAGGTTTTGCCTTCTTCTTCTGTAATTTATATCTGCATTACTTCGTTGCTTTATTAGGTTATGTTTTTTCTCGACGGTTTTTCTTTTTGTTGTTCTCATAATGGGGGTTTCGAGGACCATATTCTTGTGGGACTAGACCGTTAAATTGCTTTAATTTAGGAGCTCATTATTTACAGTGGCGCTGTAGTAAGACTCACTCTCAGTCTCTCACTTGTATTTCATCAGCTCATAATTGGTTTACTGTTATTGATCCTGGCATCTAAGTGGTCCTAAACAGTAAGAAACGGTCAGAATAGTTATCGTTTGGGTTATTTCGTCTCTATCCCCTCTTCCTCTCTCAACTGCAAGGGAAGTTGTAATTGTGTAATGTGGATCATTTTTTTTATGGGTAACCTTCTCAATTTTGTAGTTATCTCCGTCCATTTGTTTACGTATTCTAAGGGTTCTAGACGGGCAGTTTCATGAGTACTTTTAGTAGCGGATTGAAAGGTTTGTTCTATCGTTATCATTCGTTTGATACCGGAACACATAAACAGCATCCTGTCCGGCTGATATTGAACTCTCATGTGGTAATATCTCACCCTGTATTAGACATCGCCTTCTTGTTTTTTAGACCAAAAGAGAGTGTATCACTACTTTGTAAGGGAACCTATATGCTTGAGAAGTTGATTAGCACATGCCTTCCTGGTAAATAATATATTGTGGCATACCATTATGATTGTGTTGGGAGGTTTAAATTAACAAAAATTCTGTTAGTCTGTTTGCATTGCACTGCGTGCAAGGGGATTTATGTCTGGGATACAAGGACAGTGAGGGAATCAAAATATATCAACTTGACCCATTGATTATTTTAAAATGCTTTCGAAAATCTTGGCAACATATTATATGCTCATTATGATCACTGATAAATATGTATTTTATTTGCTTTCCCGTGAGTGTTTTCAGCAATTTCCAGTTGTGCTTTGTTGACACAGGTGGAGGCAAAAAGGGCTTTATCAAGAGAGGAACAGCAAACTTCCTCAAGAAGTGGGAGCTATAACTCCGGCAGAAGCTCTGGAGGTAGTGGATATTTTAAGACCAAAAAAATATTTGTTGGCGGTCTACCTTCGGCACTAACAGAAGATGGGTTCCGGCAGTATTTTGAAAATTATGGCCAAGTAACTGATGTAGTGATTATGTATGACCAAAATACTCAGAGACCTCGTGGATTTGGTTTCATAACATTCGACAATGAAGATGCAGTTGATAGAGTACTTTGTAAGAGCTTTCATGAACTGAATGGTAAACTTGTAGAGGTGAAACGGGCACTTCCTAAAGATGCAAATCCAGGAAGTGGTGGCCGTGGAGGCTATCAAAATTATGGTTCTTCTGGCACTAACTCTAACAACTTTGATGGTAGATCAGATGGCAATAGATATATGCAAGCACAGTCTACTGCTGGTGGTTTCCCACCATATTCTGGATATGGTGTTTCAAGTTATGGTTATGGAGGACCAAACAGTGGTGTTCCTTATGGAAGTTATGGTAGTTATGGTGTTGGTATGTATGGTAGCGCTAGTGCTGGATTTGGTGGTCCAGCTGTACCATTTGGAAATCCAACTGCAGTCAATGCTGGTTATCTAAGTGGAGCACATGGGGCGATGAAAAGTTCTTGGACCAACCAAGCTCCAGGATATGGTGGCCCTGGCTATGGGGCCAGTCCAGGCTTTGGGGCTGCAGCTCCTTGGAGTGCCTCAGGTACTGGTGTACCTCCTTCTGCCCCAAGGGGCCAATCTCCTAGTGGGGCTTCTGGATATGGGAATCAAGGTTATTATGGTGGAAACGATGGTCCTTATGGTGGCTATGGATCCTCTGGAGGACGAGGTACAAGTGCTCCAAATAGCAATGTTGGTAGCGGTCAAAGTGGAGAGCCACATGGCACGAGTGGTGGGTACATGGGGAGTGGATATGATGACACTAATGGAAATTCAGGTTACTCTAGTGGTGGCTGGAGATCCGATGCTTCACAGACTCCTGGTGGTTATGGTGGTGGTTATGGTGGCACTCAGTCTAGGCATGGTTAAGCCTAGTTGCCAAATATTTGCACATGCCATCCTTTTCCACGTGCAAGACATAATGCTGGATAGTAACAGATCCTGAGAATGGTTGAATCTCTTCATTCTCATTGCTATCAGGCAGTAGTAATTCTGTAGTTGAATATGTCCATTGCTTTTAGCAGTACTAATATTTATTAGGCTTGTTATCTTGAGGCTGCTTGTTGTTGTGAGCATTATACACTTCTTTTATGTTTTTTTTTCTTAATCTAGTGTAGAAGCTAGAATATTATCTATTTACTTTTCTTTATGTTGATGGTGGGTGGTTATGAGGATATTCTATATATTGTTATTGTATGTCAAGTTTATTGTTTTTCATGGTAATTTTGGTATTATGTAGCTCCATCTCTTTTATGCATTGAGTGTTTGCTAAATACTAGGCTTCTGCAGACGGCCTTGCTAGATGTGGCTTTCTTATGGCATTCAAGACAGAGATAGGAGGTGCTATCAGGTTCTTCCTGTTATGGAGGAACTTTACAACTTGGTTTATTTCTACATTTTGAAAACAAAGTAAACATCATATTAGCTGATCTTCTAGAGAGGGAGAACTATTTCGATCTAGTGTTTTTGCATGAGGAAAAGGATAGGTTTTGAGTTTCATACTGAGGTTAGCACAATATTAAATGGGATTTTGGCATCCACAGGAATTTCAGGTGGAGTTTTGGAGCTGCTGACAGCAGCGAAGGACCCAAGGTTTGCTATCCTTCCACAGCCCATCTCTGTTGTGGTATGTCACCTTGATATTCTTATAGTCATAATTAGGTATTTTTCTTTGATACTTGGGTTCTCTAATTTATCTTTCATGCCTTTTTTTTCTTCAATTTCTGGGATAACTGCATAGATTAATTAGGTAGTTAGTTCCATTTGGCTTTGTAGAACCTAATGTGGTAACTTTGATATCTATTGATCAAGATAACCAACTTCTTCTCTGTCCTACACATAGGATCAATAACAAATTACAATAATATAACATAGAAGTTTTGTTAGTGTGCGATTTACTTCTCCACTTGACAATTCTTTTCGTGATTTAACTGCTTCTCAGTGATGCAATCGTTGTTTAAAAATTACCTTTGTTTAGTAGATATCCTTCCATATTGTTTAACACTGGCCAATGTTTTTGAATAGGAGTTTATTCTCATGCTGAGTCTGACTTTTGGCCTTTGGATGGACTCCCATAGACCCCCTAAGAAACTTGGTTGGTTATATATTAACTTCTGTGCATCTGATGTGAGCTCAGAGGCTTCTGTTTTGGTGGTGAATTTAATGTCTTTAATGTCTTTGGCGGTGAATTTTCAAACTGTTGGTTCAGTTGAGTTGCCTGAACCAGTTTGAATTTCACGAAGTCTTTGGCTTATATCTGATGGGTAAATAATGTTATGATTGGATTGCGAGCAACCCTTTATTTTGTATATAGGAAATTTATAGATTTGATTTTTGTTTTTCTTCGTTTTTGTTGCTTGATATATTTCTAATTTAAACTTCATTAAATTCACCTTGACCATTGAAAGTTACATCCCAAAGCAATTTATGCATAAAACCTGACCGAGTGAATAACGTGGACGAGCTTTTTACCGTACATATTTATGTCCAACCATATCTCATAGTTTATAGCTTAACTAGAATACATGAACATACAATAATGTTTGGTTGGTATAACATTAAATTTTTGAAGTTTGTCGAGCTGCAAAAATTCTAAATGGGAGTTTAGATCTCTTTTTTTAATAATGAATTTCAAACTATTGTTTCCTTGATCGAAGATATATGTCTTATTTAGTTAAAGTTTTTGAATAATGATAACTTTTCTGCCAATATACACCACCATTAGTAAACTTTGTCTGGCCTTCCTTCAATTGGTTCTTGAATTTAAATGGCTAAAACCCATTCTCGAGTACATCTCAATGGTTTTTATAATCACATCTGCAAAGAACCCGTTAAGCCTATTGGTGCTTTCTATGCTTCTCTGATTCCGTTGGGTGGAATTCACAAAGTTAATCTTGTCTTGATGACTTTTGTTTTGGCCTGTAAGCACTGTCCATATCAATCCTTTTTTTTATTAGATGGGACCTCGAGAGCTGAGACTTGTAGCTTGGCAGACATACACTTTTCATCTCTTTGCCAAAATTTAGGCAATTTGTTGTTTAACTAAACGTGGTACAATCCTTGTGTGTTGATGCAGTTGGACAAACAAAAAGAAGCTAAGTCTCCCAAGCATGACAAGAAACAATTAAGGATTGGTTGAAAGAGTAAAACTACAATTAGAAAGTATTTGTTTGCTTCAAATTGGCAGTTTGCCACTTCCTTCTCGTGACAATATTCAACGAACAAATTTACAAAGATACCCTTTTAATCTTTTTTTTTTTTTTTTGGAAGAGTAGAAAGTCCAATAATCCTTTTTTTCTACTGTCATTAATCATTTTAGAAAGTAATTAGAGATTTGAATATCTATTATACATATTACACTAAAAAAGGGAAATTAAAAAAGTAGAAAAGGAATATAATACGATGGTAAAAGTTAGTAAAATCTAAAAACTAAAAAAAGAAATAATAAATTTCGGGCGAGTTCATGAAAGACAACATGCTAACCTCAAATCAGCATCTTCCGCCGGTTTCAAGATACCAACAAGCAGGAAAAGCTTGTGCTATGCATTGCTTGGAACGGTTTTTTCATATTAATTACATTTTCCTTCAAATCGTAAACATCTAAAAAATAATGAGTGAATCAAAATGTGAAAGTGACTGAAAAAGAGCAGCACACATAATGTTAAGTTGATATCATGTCAGCAATATCACCTGCTGAATAGACTAATTCAATCGTTGATTTAGAGGCATACTTTCACATTACATAATAAGCACCCAATGAGGAGCTACAGGCATATCAAATTGTACAAAACAATGAAAATAATTCTTAAACAAAAATGACTTGGTTGGCTAAGCCATGGTTTCGTTTAATATATGGACTTGCTTGCTAATACTTTAGTATTCATAATCCTACTAACTACAAAAAGCTTACCTATTAAATCCACCTTTTAAACTAGAATTATCAATCTGCAAAGCAATTTCTAATTTAGACTACAAAAACTCAAAACTTTCAATCCTAAATGGCATGAACCTAAAGTTTCTGAACCATAAGCCAGCATCCCTAGATAACTTTCCATTCTTGGACGTAATATTATTAAATTTCCCAATAAATACGTCTGTGGTGGTGATCTTCCTATTATTTATTTTATTTTTATTTTGTGTGTTTGTGGGTATTTAGAGATCCATAGTTCGCTACCATAGGCTCTATATAAAAAGCTAAAAGAACTCACATGAATTTCAACGATTTGCCAGTAGAAAGTTCATTTTCTCCTCTGTCTGTTTACTAAAATGGCACAGGTGGAAGAGAAAGGCTCCGCAGACGGAAGAGATGATTATACACAAGATGGAACCGTGAGTCTCAAAGGTGATCCTATTTTCAGATCAAAGACTGGGGGATGGAGAGCCTGTTCCTTCATTGTTGGTAATCTTCAACGAACTTTCCTCTTCTTTTCTTTTGCCTAACTGGTAGCCTGCAAAAATACAAGTAATGAATTCAGTCTTCAATATTTGGCATGAAGAAGATATCCTTCACAGGACATCAAAGAAGAAAGAGTTGGTTTCTTAAAGAACTAAGATTAATAGGTCCTTGGTTCCATATCATGGGCAGCAAGAGAATAACTTCACAAAATGCAATAACATTTAGAAACTACCTTATTCAGAAACCCATATCAGGTTTTGTTCTTTGAGTTATTGGGTTGAGAAAGAAGTGGTTAATATTCATAACATGTTTGTTTCATGTAGTGTACGAGGTGTTTGAGAGGATGGCATACTATGGGATTGCAACAA
Organism: Cucurbita ficifolia; assembly: GCA_033971965.1. Classification (NCBI taxonomy): domain Eukaryota; kingdom Viridiplantae; phylum Streptophyta; class Magnoliopsida; order Cucurbitales; family Cucurbitaceae; genus Cucurbita; species Cucurbita ficifolia. The sequence continues at coordinate 10,882,399 of CM066963.1, forward strand.
ACTTGGTGGTGTATATGACCGACAATCTTCATCAAGGCATTGTGACATCTGCCAATAATGTCACCAACTGGATTGGAACTGTGTGGATGACACCAATTATAGGTGCCTACATTGCTGACGCTTATCTCGGCCGATACTGGACCTTTGTCGCATCTTCTGCAATTTACCTCATTGTAAGATTCAAACTTTCTATGAATGAGCTATATTTTCATGGAGTTAGAATAGAAGAAGAAACTTTTGAACATATTATCAGGTTTAAGTTCTTCAATCAAAATCATAAACCGATTGTCTTTTGGTTTCGATGTAACATTAGAAGCAGTAGAATAAGTTCAAAGAGAGAAATAAACGTATGGAGGAGGGAATTTGAGTCTGTACTTACATGTTAGACTCATCCAACTTGTGTCATACAGGGAATGGTCCTGCTAACCTTGTCAGTTTCATTGCCAGCCCTGAGACCACCATCATGCGGCAATGAGGCCAAAGAAGGTCATTGTGACAAACAAGCCTCGCCTCTCCAAGTAGGCATTTTCTTCTGTGCATTGTACATAGTCGCAATTGGAACTGGTGGAACCAAACCCAACATTTCGACAATGGGAGCTGACCAATTTGATGATTTTGAACCCAAGGAAAGAACACAAAAGCTCTCCTTTTTCAATTGGTGGATGTTCAGCATTTTCTTTGGCACTCTGTTCTCAAACACTTTCTTGGTTTACATCCAAGACACTGTAGGTTGGGGCCTTGGATATGGGATTCCAACCATTGGGTTTTCAGTTTCTGTGCTTGTATTTTTGATTGGCACTCCATTCTATAGGCACAAATTGCCTTCAGGAAGCCCTTTCAGCAGGATAGCTAAGGTGATTGTGGCTGCTGTGGGGAACCGGAAACTGCCAATTCCTGATGACACAAAGGAGCTTCATGAGCTTAATTTGGAAGATTACACTAATTCAAAAAAATATAGGATCGATCATACTCATTCATTAAGGTAATTCTATCAATCTAAATGTAAATACAAGTTTCCAAGCTGATTATGGTCAACCATTCATTTCTTAACTAGAACTCCTTACCTGCAGATTCCTAGACAAAGCAGCTGTTCAGAGTGAGATGAGCTCAGCGAGGACACCATGCACTGTTACTCAAGTTGAAGAAACAAAGCAAATGATTAAAATGATACCCATTCTGGCAGCGACATTCATTCCAAGTGCACTAGTTTCACAAGTGGGTACACTATTTGTGAAACAAGGCGCCACCCTTGACAGAAGCATGGGTCCCCATTTTGAAATTCCTGCAGCAAGCCTTGCAGTTTTTGTAACAATCTTTATGCTGATCAGCATTGTCATCTACGACCGTTTCTTCGTTCCATTTGCTCGGCGATTCACCAAAAACCCTAGAGGGATCACATTGCTCCAAAGGATGGGTGTTGGACTAGTGTTGCAAATTACCATCATGGTCGCAGCATGTATTACTGAAAGGATGAGACTGAAAACCGTTAGAGAAAACAAGATTTTTCGCAAAGAAGACCAGGTTCCACTCTCCATTTTCATTCTTCTTCCTCAATTTGCCTTGACAGGGATAGCAGATGCCTTTGCAGAAGTCGCAAAGCTTGAGTTTTTCTATGACCAAGCACCAGAAGGCATGAAAAGCCTTGGCACCTCCTACTTCACCACCAGCTTGGGAATTGGACATTTTCTGAGTAGTTTTTTACTGAAGACCGTAGCTGATATAACCAAAAAAAACCACAGCAATTGGGTTTTGGACAATCTAAACGTCTCTCATCTAGACCATTATTACGCATTATTGGCCATCTTGGGCTTCATCAACTTTCTCTTCTTTCTCGTAGCTGCAAAGTTGTATGTTTATAACGCTGATTGTGCAGAATCCAAACAAGAATTTATCGTGGCATTGCTAACAACGGAAGCTGCTCCTCATCAGGCCTCAAAAATCCGACCAACCTGATAATACTTTAGGTACAGCACAAGTTTATCTTAGGTATTTCATGGAAAATGTCCAGCAAAAGCTTATATTGGGCTTCTCCAATGCTATTATCAGAACTTTTTTCTATACGATCAAAGAAATCCATGTAATTTTTATTGCCTTTTACTATCTAGACAAAGCCACATACATCAGAAGGGAGGCAGCGTTATTGAAGATTCAGTAGAATTACAAAAAAATCATCTGCAGTGTACTGATCAAGTAGACACTTGCAGTAGATGTGCTTCCTATTTGTAGGACAAGCATATTTTTCTTGTGCCATCCAATGAAGTTGGGAGCCCACTACAGATAGCCTAGGAAATGTAGATCAACTATTCAGATTAGCTTCAGTTTGTATTGTACAAGGCCCTACACTTCACGTATAGGATTAAGATTAATCATTTAAATACATAACTAAGCCTTGAAAAAAGCACAAAATATAGATTAAAATCAAGGTTAGCAGCTGACAAAAGGTTGCAAGTTACCCACTGCAATGGATTCCACAAGCCATGTATGACCAATGACTTGGGCTCCAACTTTTGCAGCTATTCCCTCTGCCTCATTTAATCTTTGCCAGAGAATTGAAACCTCCTCCCCCACTTTGCATCCTCCAGGAGAATCGACATTGTATACAACCAGCACCTTTGGTGCAGTCTGGTCATTACAACTAGGTGCTGGGAATTCTTCCTTCTCTAATATGGTGCCTCCGAGCTGCCGATGGAAAATCAGCAGTAAAATAGAAACTCAAGCCAATGAAGAGCTTGGATGCCTGTAGAAATGGGATGGGAAATAATCGTGTCATAAATCACCAATTGAACCACAGAGTACGGAACAAAAGACTCAATTGACTACAGTACCCTAACCAATAGATGAATCATAATGAAACCTTAAATATGTTGAGGATTTTTGGAAGAGGAGTCCCACATCCACTAATTAAGGCGTTGATCATGGGGTTATAAGTAAGGAATACATCTCCATTGGAATGAGACCTTTTGGGGAAGCCAAAAGCAAAGCCATGAGAGCTTATGCTTAAAGTGGACAATATCATACCATTGTGGAGGGTCGTGATTCCTAACAAAATATATGCTCTCACGCTCCACCAATAATATTGTATTCTACTAATGTAACAATGAGAATAAGGATTTCAATACCATTACTCCTCATGCATCCAATGAGTGAACTTACATTGCTTAAAACCCTCAGCCTGCCAGATTTGGGACCATCAATGCACCCATAGTTGTCAAGAGAAATTTCATAAGCTTCCTCGTTCAAAGGACGCCTTTCTTTCATGCAAGCTTTTACCCCTAAACACTCCAAATTTCAAGTTATCAGAAAATGGATGAAAAGATCCATCGCTAGGATATTGTATGGCAATCACATCACCTCTCGGCTAGACTACCAGTTGCTAAATTCAGAAATATAAGTTCAACACAGAATTTGTTGAACAAGAAACAACTTTTCATTTATGGATGAAAACATTAGTATGATGACCTAGAATAATGGTAATGATTACTTCAACTCTCATCCCAATAAAACAGATCCCATGAAAGCAAAAAACTTGTGAGGAAGGAATAGGGAGAATATCAAATCTTACATGACTACGGTACTCATCACTACTTTCATCTGACATCTTGCCATCTCCAAAGGGTGGTGGGCTTCCGGCTGATAACTGGTCTGCCTGACTCACAGGTTGCATTCTACAATCTTCATGCCTCCCACTACCCTTTCTACCCTCAATGTCAAGATTCTCAACAATCAACAGGCATGCTGCACCCCTCAAACCCCTTGCAGTTGCTGGAAGAGCAGCGCATAGACTGACCAAAACGTGATTGGTCCACAGCTGCCCCAGAGTCTACTGTAGTTAATTAGACACTTAGAGCAGTTTAAAAGATGGATGATCTTCAGACCATGAGATGCAGAAGACATAAATGTGGTAAGAACTAAGACAACGTGTTGAAAATTTACTTAAAGTTGCAACTGGTCTTTCTTTATTCTCAGTAAGTAAATTGTTCCCAGCATACCACAAATAGGTAGCAAATTTTAAAACATGTGAATTGTGATTTTAATGTACTATGTGACTGATTATGATTTTTTTGGCACTTGCTATCTTCCTTTTCTTTAGATTTGTTGTTTTCAAGTTTCATTTTCGACCCTGCTTGTTTCCTCAAACCAACAAAAAAAAAAAAAAAAAAAAAAAAGTTTAGTAATGTGTACCAGATGAGACTAGTTTAGACATATATGTATAGAGAATGTGGCATCAAGGCTCCTGTAGATTGACACCATCTTGTCCATGAAAGGAGCAGGCCCCATGTCTGCATAATGTAGCATACGACAATTGCATCACGAACATCCCTCGAGATTTATATATATACATATACAAAATCGAACAATCACCCGTAGTCTAATCAGTCAAGAAAGGCGATGTTCAAGTATTGAATATGACCCTGTTGTAAATAAATCAGATATTCAGAAAAGTCGAGATGAAACAGGGTAATCATAAAGGATGAAGAACCAGGGATAATTCAAGACCTCGCTGCTAAAAAAAAAAAAACAACAACAAATACTAGAAATCTTACGAAAGATTACAAGAAGCCTAAGACTAGTGGAAAATCTACCTCGATCGACAAATCCTGCTTTGCAGAGAGGGCACACTGATCCAATCTGGGCAGCAAATGGCATGCAATTCCTACAACAAAGTCAAGGACGTACCTAAAACTTGAAAATCGCAAAAAATAAGAAGAATGAATGAAAAACAACGAAATGGGAAGCATACTTGCAGAAGAGGTGAGTGCAAGGACAGGTTCATCAAAGAAGTTCAAGCTATTATTACATCAAAAAGACGACATTAAAACAACTGTTAGACGAAAAAAAAATGTCAATTACTAACGAGTAGAGTGAAACAGGAGCAAAACGAAAATAATACCACAGAGGACACTTAGAGTTCAAGTCCCATTTTCTGGAAATGAAGAACCCAAGGGTTAAAAAACCTGCTATTATTAGCATTAGAGCCGCCATTGCTTGAAATCTCCATCATTCTTGATTAGATTTGAGAGATGAGAATCAATAGAAGTCTCTGCAGAAACTTCAAGTTTCGAACACCGGGGGAAAGGGCGACATTTAGGAGAAGTGAGATATCTGGACTCTGTTCTCAAGAGTTTGACACGTGGACGGTCCGGATTTATTTTGAGCGGAAGTGATAGCGCGGGTGATAAATTCACGGTGACGGTCGAAATGCGCGCTTCTTTTTTTTTCTCTCTCATGCAAACTGCCGGCTTTGGCGGCGGCTCTTCATATCGGCCGGATACGATAAAAAGTAATTTATCGCGTACAGTTTTCGAGAATTTGCTTGTACGGTCTGATTATTGATGATATATTAATTTATTGGCACTCAACAAAATATAATTAGATTACAATGGAATTTCTTAAAATTTGTGGTTTGTTATTAAATTTTAAAATTACAAATTTAATTCTTCATTTTTTTAATTTATAAAAACAATCATACACAAATTTTTTGAGTTCAGTTAAATATAAAATTTAAATTTATATCTTATTAATAATTATTAAATAAAAAATTATAAGATACGTTAGACATCTATTAGATACAAATTTAAAATTTTCAAAACTAAACCAACAATTTTACTGCTAGTAAAAATGGGAGGTTGATCATTCTCCAGGGCTACAGGAAGTGGGGCTGTAGAATGAAGATCATTTTGTACTGACATTCATTGAGCTACTTGTATGCCAATTTACGAGAACTTCCATTCATAGCATTCAAGATTCAAATTTACCAAAATCAATATGAAAATCTTGCATATTTCCAACTGTGGTTCAAGTAGAAGGGTGAAAAAGACGACCACCAGTTCATTAGAGGAAAACAATAAGAAAAGGTCCAAGAAAGATGTGCGCCAACTCGACTCAACGTTAACTCGACTAACTGCCCTTCTTGATCTCAAAGGAATACGGGAGTTCCATGTAACACCGTTTGTCGTCATCTTCGAACTGTGGTAAACCAACAAAAAAAGGTTTAACCATCCATACAGAAAGCTGGTAGTTCAAAAATTCATCAACCACATTTTGCAGTAGATAAGACCAGGCAATCTATGAAGCTAATAACATGGATGGCTCATGAATCCATTTAAATTGTGCTTGAGCCACCTGATATGGTATTGCAAAAGAATAATTACAAAGCAAACATGCCCTTTACGCAAATGAGAAACATAGAATCTAACAAGGAACAGCACATCACTAGGGTCCCTCTCAACCCTTCTTTCTTATAAGAGTCCAACCCACCGCTAGCAAATACTGTCTACTTTGGGCTCTCTTCCGAACTTCCCCTCAAGGTTTTAAAACGTATCTACTAGGGAGAGGTTTCCACACCCTTATAAGGAATGCTTCGTTCCCTCTCCAACCGATGTGGGATCTCACAATCTACCCCCCTTGGGGGCTTAGCGTCGCTCGGTGTCTAGCTCTGATATCATTTGTAACAGCCTAAGCCCACCACTAGCATATATTGTCCTCTTTGGGTTTTCTCTTCCAGGCTTCCCCTCAAGGTTTTAAAAGTGTCCGCTAGGAAGAGGTTTCCACACCCTTATAAGGAATGTTTCGTTTCCTCTCCAACCAATGTGGGATCTCACAATCCACCCCCATTGGGGGCCAGCGTCCTCGTTGGCACACCGCTCAGTGTCTGGCTCTGATACCATTTGTAACAGCTCAAACCCACCGCTAGCAAATATTGTCCTCTTCGAGCTTCCCCTTCTGGGTTTCCCCTCAAAGTTTTAAAATGCGTCTGCTAGGGAGAGGTTTCCACACTCTTATGAGAAATGCTTCATTCCCCTCTCCAACCAACGTGGAATCTCACACTTCTAAAGGTCATATTGTTTCTCTCAGCCCACAAAACCGCAAAACAACAGATCTCATCTTGCCACAAAATATTAGAAAGAGATAGTTTGTCTAATCCTAATCTTATTTAATAATTAATACCCATTCTATGATTAACTGCCATACCATTTCAGCTAAACTGTCAAATTTTGATGGATACACATATAAGTTGTTTAGATGAATTGATGTGACAATGGAAATTGATGATAGTTCATGTCCTCCTTGCTCATGTATTCTATACATTTTCCCGTCGTGCACGAGGTCGACTTTCTTCCCTTTCAATAGGATTCTAGCGACTGGTTTAAATGTTTAATGGATATGACGTTTGTAAACGTAAACTCACTAAATTTCAACTTTCAACCAAAAAGTAAAAAAAAAATAGTAAATATGGACTCTAAGGTAACACTTAAGAGATTAGACGAATTCAAAATTGTTATAATTGTATAATCCTCAGTTGTCAGCATGTATTTGTTTATGCATACCTTCAGCTTTGCAGAGTAATTTCCCCTTGCAAGAACACCAGAAGGAGTGGTCTCCTCCTCCAATGTTTCGACATACATCTCTCGCTGCGGGGCAAAAGTACCCAACATTCCTTGTGTCCGATCAACTAATATCAATCGCCAAAAACACAAGCATAATAAGTTACAAAGACAACTACATAGTTAAGATTCGACTTCGATAAGCATGCTTTCAGAAACTGTGGATATCAAAATTTTATGTACCTAGCAATCCTCCTCTCCAAACTTTATTCGAGTAGGACAGGCCTGAGACAATGTTATGCATTACGGTAAACGTCAACTGAAGTTGATACCTAGATCCTTCTCGGAGAGTAAAGAGAACACGGCCACCTTGATTTTCATCAACAGGCAATGGAGTGTTGATTTCCCCTAACTCATCAGAAATAATCCCAATGGAGTGAAATTTGACTTCAGGTTCCCTTTGTTCTAGTATCAGAGAAAGCATAATGTTAAGTATAAATATAAGTGCAACAAAACTATCAATTAACAAAGAAGAATTTCAGAATATATACCACTTAAATCACTTTCTAAGCAGCCAAGCAACTTTTCTTTCCACCTTCTCAGGCTTTCATCATCCTGTAAAAGCAAGATCAACATTAAAACAGAATTGTAAGACCCTGTAAGAATCCCTTGTTTCAAGTAATTGCCTTCTAAAGTTCACTAAGATCATCTAAAGCTAGAAGAATCAACTCCACAAAGAAGCATAACTATGAGGTTTAGAGCTACACCAGTCCGGAGGGATGAGTAAAAAATATCAAATAATATGGATGCCATGGTGATAAGGGCTTGGAATGAGTATAATGTCTGGAGGGAAAAAAAAAAGATTCATATCTTCCCTTCTAAGATAAAGGGAGAGTTCTGTGGCAGGCTTGTTTTTTCGCTATTTTGTGGAGACTTTGTTAGGAATCACGGACCTCCACAATGGTATGATATTATCTACTTTGAACATAAGTTCTCATGGGTTTGCTTTTGGTTTCTCCAAAAACCCCCGTACCAATGGAGATAGTATTCCTTACTTATAAACTCATGATCTTCCCCTCAATTAGCCAACGTGGGACTCCTCTCCCAACAATCCTCAACCGACTTAGCAAAATAAGCTGATGCTATCCTACAGATTATGAACTTACAAGAATCCAAAAAAATAAACCAGTCTTATATCGTCTCATTGAAGAACTACTGCAAAAACCTGCAAGACACTATAATACTCAGTTTGATAGTTGAGAGGGTTTTCTGTTAGTTCTGAAAATGCGTTTAAACCTCATTAGTCTATTAGTTTCTGAGACCCACTGGCCATTACCCAAACATATAAACTCTGTTATTAGCAACCAAATCATGAAGCAAACCAAAATAAAAGCACCCTTTAATCCAAAAGTTCTAACCAAAAATCAGACAGAAAAAATGGAGATTTTGAAAAGGGATGAGAGAAAGAAAGACCTTATCCTTGTCAATCTGTTCTTTAAGTGAAAGCAAAGGCCCTGGAGTGAACCCCTCTTTATCATCAACCTCTTCTTCTCCGACCTCGGACTCCTCACTTTGCTTCCCACTCGCCGTCTGCGGCAGCTTCTCCCCCCGGAGCTCATCAATTTTCCCGGCCGAAGACGGCCCTGCTTCCTCTTCTACCCTCTTTCCGACCTCCATAGCAGCTGATTTCGAGCAACCCCTAAAAAAAACTGAGCTTATGGGTTTTAAGATTTGTGAAAAGCTGAAGCAGATGGAATAATGGCTTGGGATTCAACTTTGGGCAGCGGAATTGTACCCACTTGTACTCTCAAAGAAACATTTTGTCCCCTCTTTCTCTCTAGGAAAGATACAGAGCATGTTTGTGGTGATTTGGATTTGTCTGTTTTGGCGATTTGTCTTTGTTTCTTAAAAACAGTGCTCTGTCGGCGTGATGTTCTCTGACCATAGTGGATAATCAGGGAAATTTTAATTCATACGTGAAAAGTCTCTATCCAATTTTATTTTTCATTCCCGTCCTTGTATATTATAGTTTTTGGAAATTTACCCACTTTGTTTATGTAATTTACGGATATTCATCTTGTATTTGTTCTATTTTCAACTTTTACATTCCGAGATAAATTATAAAGTTCGGTTTCAGAAAGAAAAAGTCTCCAATCATTTTAGATTCTTTTATACTTGTAATTCTATAAATAAAGCTTGATTTTTTTCTTTTTACTTTAATATAATGATGCAATCCATAATTATAAATACAATCTTATTAGACAGCGGATATTTGTTTCAAGTTGAGTATAATGATAATGAACACCTATTCATTTTCTAAAAAGTCGAGATTCAAAATTCTCATGGTTCACCGTTGTCGTAAGGAATGTTTCGTTTCCTCTTTAACCGATGTGGGATCTCACAATCCATCTCCCTTGAAGCCCCAACGTTATCGCTGGCACATCGCCCAGTGTCAGACTTTGATACCATTTGTAACCGCCTGAGGCAACCACTAGTAGATAAATGTCCACTTTAACCTATTACGTATTGTCGCCAACCTCAAGGTTTTAATACGCGTTTGCTAGGGAGAGGTTTCCACGCTCTTATAAGGAATGTTTTGTTCTCCTCTCCAACCAATGTGGGATCTCACAATCCACCCCCTTAGGGCCCAAACGTCCTCGCTGGCACACCACTCAGTGTCTGGCTCTATACAATTTGTAATAGTCAGAGGTCAACGCTAGCAGATATTGTCTGCTTTAGCCCGTTACGTATCGTTGTCAGCCTCACGGTTTTAATACGCATCTACCAGGGAGAGGTTTCCATACAGAAATGTTTCGTTCCCCTCTCCAACTGACGTGGATCTCGCCGTTCCTGAAAATATGCTCTATGCTGTTGCAATCAACCTGTCATCAATGTTCAAACTAAAAAGAAAAAGGAGGTGAAATTCCAAACAAGTTGAGGTTGATTGATAGAACTGAAACCATCCAGAAACAGAGAGAAACTTTTCATTTATTGATTTTGTGTTGTTGTACAATGAGGGTGTAAAATAAATTATGGAGCAGAAGATACAAAGAAAATAATTTGTTTCAAAAAATTACTTGAGCAGAGCTGTTTTATCTGAAGGGTTCAACAGGAGCAGTCTCTTCAAGAAAAGTTGCAGCCTCAAAACATTCAACAGCTTCAGTCAATGAAGATTTCGTTCCTTCAGCTCTGTAGAATAGCCCGAGATTGTACCACGCGGCGTGGTTTGTCTGGTTGAGACGTAGAGCATCCATCAAAAAGCTGCGAACAACGGGGTGCAATTGGTGGCCAAGATGTCTGATAACTACGGCAGACGAAACCAAGCTCGGGACATGAACGGGATCGATGTCCAGAGCAGCCATAAAAGCTTTCAGAGCTTCTTTATACAATCCTTTTGCTTCATAAAGTATACCTGTAATCAATGAACAAGCTCCAAACATCAACCTCAGATGATTGAACTAAAAACTTGGATGAAAAATATTGTTGTGATGTTCAAATCACAACATATTATCTTCAGATTCGTATATTAAGGAGAAGAGAAGCTAAAAGTGAAGTAATGATAAGATAATTCATATGATGTTGAGTTACCTGTGAGATGACATCTAGATGCCGAATGAGAATGGATGGCCTTCGACTTCGAAAGGCATGCCTCGGCGTTGTGCCATTGTGAAAGCCTTATATATACTAGAGCTAAATCATGCCACACTTCCAATTGCAAACTTCTGATACCATTTCTGCTGCTCTGTCAAAGGGAGGTACCGACAACGATTAAACATCAGCAATGGTGAATGATACATCCAAAACAAGATTAAGACATAACGATCCATGAGCGAAAATGGAAACATATCATGAGTTACATAAATATATTCAAACTGCAAGGCTTAATGTAACAGCTCAAGCCCACTGCTAGCAGATATTGTCCTCTTTGTGCTTTTCCTTTCGGGTTTCCCCTCAAGGTTCTTAAATCGTGTCTGAGAGGGAGAGGTTTCCACACCTTTATAAAGAATGTTTCATTCTCCTCCCCAATTAATGTGGGACCCCCCAATCCACCTCCTTCGGGGCCCAACGTCCTTGCTGGCACACCGCCTCATATCCACCCCTTCGGGACTCAACCTCCTTATTGGCACATCGCCTGGTGTCTAACTCTGATATCATTTGTAACATCCCAAGCCCACCGCTAGCAGATATTGTCCCCTCTGGGTTTTCCCTTTCAAGCTTCTCCTCAAGGTTTTTAAAACGTATCTGCTAGGGAGAGGTTTCTATACCCTTATAAAGAATGCTTTGTTCTCCTCCCCAACCGATGTGGAATCTCTTAGGAGACTCGTGTAATTTATTCACATGTAAATCAATCCTGAAATAACTACAAATGAAAATTCATGTTCAAACTATCAGAGATGAATTGATAGAAACCCCAAATACAGAAATAAACCTTATGTAGCTTCTTATCTCCCAAGCCAAAACTTTTACTCTGAACTTGAAAAACAGCGAGTAACTGAGTATAAGTCCCAATAGCATCTTTCAGCTCATCTTGTGCTATCAGAAGCTTTGCTTTTGTTCGAAGCAATTCGCCTTGATCCCATTTCCCAGTCTGCTCCAGAGCTGCATTTATAATACTTTCGCCATCCACGAATCGTTTCAGGGCAGAGAGAATCCTAGCCATCAGTAACCAAGTTCTAATATTAGATCCACCTTCCAGTTTGAAACACTTCTTTGCAAAATGAAGTGCTGAATCCAACTTCCTCTCATCAGCATATTCAACACTCAAATGGTAGAGAACATTAGGATCAGTCATTCGAGTCTTCCTCCGTGCAGCTTCCAGGGCCTCTATCGCCTCAGATTGTCTGGAGGACCGCTCAGAATCTACAACTGCTGATTTAGAATATACAGACAGAGAGACACCCAACAAACAGTTGGCAACACCTATCAGTTGATCACATCCAGCATCCAAGTTTTGAAGAGCTCGACGAGCATAACGTGTTCCTTCTTCAGCATGATCACCGTGCTCTCCACAAATCTTGGACGCCATTAATAAAGCAGGAAGAGATTTAGGATCCTCATGACTGCCCAACAATTTCCTCAAAAGATTCAAAGCAGCCAAGTCTTCTCCAGCTCCATAGTAACAAAGAGCTAGAGTATGGTACCTATCATTTCGATGTAGAATCCCAGGAGGCAGTTCCTCTATCTGACCTGCCAAAGCGCTTGTATCCCCTGATATTGTTAGTGCAAAGGAGAGGTGATCCAAGATTGATGGATCCCAATCAATCCTCTTAAGAACAACTTTTCTAAGTAGTATCATAAATAAGAGTATAGCTTCTTCATTATTGTTCTTTGGTACAAATGAGCTGTCCATCTGGGACCGGAGATTTGGAGGGTATGCTTCATTTCCATTGTACAGAAGAAAAATGGCAAACTCTTTCTGAATTCGAGCGGTGGTTCCCGCATCGAGGTTCCACTGATGAAGGAGTGCCCGCCGATATGAAAGGATCGCTTCTTGAGAAGAATCGCCTTGTTTCCATAGTTCTGGTATTAGCTCAACGGCTTTTGTTACTGTGTCCTGCAATTTACAATCAGCACCAAAGTTTTCAGGCAACCCTTGGGGAAATGAAGATTCAAGTATGTCCAGAATAACTTTGCAAGATTGAGCAGCTTCTGCAATAATAGGGGAAAACATAGATCAGCTACACATTAATGCTTTTACTCTTATAATCAGCTCAAATCGTCTTTCCCCTTTTGTTCGAACAACCCGGAAAAAGGAAAACTAGAGCGAATCCTCATATTCCAACCAAAACTCAACACCAGAGTTGAAAGACATTTGACCAAAAGAATCCCATAAGAGTTTGTCAAAGAAATAGATTCCAGAGGCTCAACTAACAAACAGTACCTCCAAACCTCCCAAGCCCTTGCAATGATTTTGCTTTTAAAAAGATGGCTTCCAACAGTAAACTGACAGCATGCATAGACATTGGTGGGTCACTAAAACGTTGCGATCGTCTCCTTGGACGGTGTCCTGTTCTAGCAATGGAGATCATTATCTTACTAGTTACTGCAGTGATATCTATTCCTTCAAATACATGAAGAGCAGCTTCAATGTTTCCTTTTTGATATTCATATCTTCCCAGCAATGCTCTTGCTTCCTTCAAACAACATATCAATATAAAAATATGTTTAGCTCCAATTTATTTTCATGATTCCCATATAAACTACTATAAAGTTCTGTCGCTAAGCTTTGTTCATGTAAAACAATATACTGACCAAAAACTCATACAAGCAGAGATCAATTTACATTCAATTTTCAAAAGATTTTGATCATAAAGCACCAGAAAGAAGCATGTTTATGTGTTTTTTTCACTATAATAACTTGCTTCCTCTGGATTGTGACAAACATGTGATAAAAAACAAGAACTTGTTCCTTCTTTGTTCCATGGGATCCTCTGAAAATGAAACAATGAATCAAGAAAGGTAACTTGCAATCTAGGAAGCTTAAGGACTCTAACCTCGTAATTCAAACAACCGCTCTCACGAAGCGAAGACTCGGCTTCTTCTATATTGCCAATTTCTGGCTTCATGACAATCTCGCCGATTCGTGAGGAGTGTTCGCTTGCTGAATTCTCCAAAGTCGACTGCAATTCTGATGCAGGAATCATATCATCACCAGCTCTTTTCTCTCCAGAACATAAACACTTCATTATCTTCCTAATGTTCTCCCCTTTTCCAGCTCTCCGCCGCCTTTTTATCTTAACATCACTCTTTATATTGTTTGACAGCACCCAAAGATCTTCAACCACAAAAGAAACCCACCATCAAATATAAATTCATAAACAAAATCAATCATCACAACACTTCTGTAACTTCTATTTCGTTTATCAGTCCAATTACCGAGCCACAAATGCTCCTCAGATTATACAGTACCCAAACTCAAGCAACAAAGAAAACATGTCTTCAATTTTCAAAACCCTAAACATGGTATCCTTGAACTCCAAGAAAAACTTCAAAAAAATTGAAAAACCCCCAAAGCCCCCTTCACTTTAAAACCCCACCTTAAAAATCAAACCATTACATTCAGCTTCAGCCTACTCCAAGCAAATTCCATCAACGAAAAGCCAAAAGAAATCAAAATAGTTCAGAATGAAAATTTGAAAATTCGCAAGAACCCAGAACCCAGAATCATTCACAGAAACAATCGAAGCGACTAAAACAAAATCTAAGCAGAAGGGTATAGAGACAAGAATAAACACCTTTCATTCTCCCAAAAGTAAAAGAAGAGCGAGGGAAGGCAAAATCCAGAAACAGCAATAACCATGACTTGAATTCTCTTGGACAATCAATCAAGACCTCTTTTGAATCCTTTTGAAAATTAAAAGCGCCCAAAATGCAGACGAAAGCTTAAACAATTTTGAACTTTACTGTTTGGCCTTCATTTGTTTTGCTTCTTTCACCAAACTCTGAGGTTTGGTTTCGGATGAAAACAAGGAACCAAAAGAAAAGAAGAGAAAAAAATGGAAAATCGAGGAAAACAGTAATCCTAGAGAAGACGATCTCAAGCCTTTGGGGGGTTTTATTAAAATTTCTTTTTCTGAAGGCAAAGGGAAATTTGGGTCCCACACTCGTAAGTTACCACGTTGTCTGAGGCTTACCTGTTGCCACGTGGCACACATCTTATGGGTTTCTGCGTTACGCGCCGGCGGTAAACCGTTTACCAACTGTACTGTCAGAGACTGTTCTTTTTTGTTTTTAAAATTTTTATTCTTTTGAGTTCTGACAATTGAAATATGGAATAAGGATGGAGTGAAATATGGGAAGAATAAAGTAAATTCTAAACAAAAATTGAGAAATCCAATGAGATTTTTGTGTATTTTTATTCCTATTGCATAAATTCTTTCACTTTCAAGAACTTTGCAAGTGTTTATATATATTATTAAAAATAAAAAATAAAAAAAAAGTGGGCAATTTTGAAATTTACTTCGACACTTAGCTCAATAGTTCCCTTTCTCAAGAACGCTCACCTTCAATCTGAAAATAGCTTCCTAAAATAAAACACTTGTTATAATTTTAAAAGTGAAATAATTGGATTTTGAACTTGGTAGTGTTGATTTTGGGCTTGAACAACTATTGATGGGCTTGAGCAGTGGGTTGGGCCATAGTTGAATGAGAGGAGAGCGAGGCCCAAGAGGAGTAAGAAGCCCAAGAATGTGTGGTGACGTGGCATGTTTTTGGACTGGGGGGGGGGGGGGGGGGGGGGGGGGTGGGGATTGGAATAACAAAGAGTTGGGGTCGCTTTCGGAAAGAGAAGAAGAGGGTAGGGTTTTGAGATGAGAAGTCGGCGGCTGCGTTGCGACGCTGTCGGCTTGGTGATCGGAGTGTCGGGTTTCTGCAGGTTGCTGTCGGATTCAACGGCCCCCCTTACTTTTTATCCCTTTTTCCGATGCCTTTCACTCTCCTTCGTTTTGCTTTCCAAAAGCCACGACATTATTTGTATGAGTAATAACTTTTGTTTCCTTAAAATCTTCCGTAGTTATCCTATTTTAAGGATCATTTTCATTAAGATACCGTATCCGTTCATTCATACATGTATGCTTCTTTATTTGAGTGTTACATAGTTGGCTCTATTATTCAAACTCATAAGACTCCTCCCGGTTGCATTACCAAATGCCAACAACTTTGTTACGAAAAAAGACGCAATTTTTGGAGGATTCACTTTATTGTCTACTTTTGATGTGTGTTTGTCACATCGGAACAAGGATGTGTGTTAGAGATTATTTAATGTTTAGAAGAAATTAAAAGAAGAGATTGAATTATAATAGAAGTAGCGAAGGCGTAGGGTAGTTTTCACTGCAAAGTGGTTCCGAATTGTCTGAAACGCCTCTGCAAATGCCTGCCGTGCCCTTTTTAAAGACTACACTCTTCAGTACGGCGAATAAACAGATGCTGTTGCTGTTGCAGTCCCACCCACAACAAAAGAAATCCTCAAACCAAATAAAAACCACAGAACATAACAACAAAACCCCATTCCATTTCCATTTCCATTTTTATTTCAATTTCCCTTCTCCAATGGCTGTTCTTTGCCGGTTTCTATGGCTTCTTCTTGTCTTCTTCATCACCCTTCTGCAATGTTTCTCCATTTCCGATCAGCAACAACTCCCTGTTTTGTCTTCTGTGGAGCGAGACTCTGTTTTTGCTGTTCTTGCCGCCGTCAACTCCGCTGTCCCATGGCGGAGATTCTTCCCCGATGACCTTTGCTCTGCCGCTCCACACGGCGTCGTTTGTGACTACTTTTATGAATCCCCGAACAGTACGGAGCCTGACGCTGTTCATATCACCGAGTTGAGCTTTGGTTTTATCTCCGACTACTCTGCGAATCCGCCCTGTTCTTCCAATTCTACCATCGACCCAGTTCTTTTCTCCTCCTTTAGATACCTGCGCAAGCTCGTCTTCTACAAGTGCTTCACCTCCGACGTCGTGGTTTATTTATCCGGCGGTGACTCGCCGGCGTTTGCGGCGAGTTTGGAGGAGCTTGTTTTGGTGGATAATCCTTCGTTGGTTGTTTCTCTTGAAAGTCTCTTTGGAAATTTCACGAACATAAGAAGAGCAATCATCACTGGGAATGGCGTTTACGGTGAAATCCCAGAACGGATTTCTGACTCCGGCGAACTCGAAGAAATTACCCTCTCCCGGAACCGTCTTACTGGTCAGATTCCGGCTAGTTTATCGAAGCTTAAGAAGCTGAAGATTCTCGATCTCAGTCGGAATTTCCTCGACGGATTTGCTCCTGAATCCATTGGAAACCTCTCAGAGCTTCTGAAATTAGACTTAAGCTCTAACAGAATCTCCGGCAGAGTTCCGGAAAGATACCGGAATCTGCAGAAACTGGAGTTTCTGGACTTGAGCTTCAATCGTTTTGGGAATTTCGGGATACCCAAATTCCTTTCAGAGATTCCGAGGTTGAAGGAGGTTCATCTGAGCGGAAACTTGCTCGGAGGGGAGATTCCAGAGAAATGGGAGAAGCTTGAGAGGTTGTCCACGGTTGGATTTTCTAGCATGGGATTGACCGGAAAAATTCCTCCATCAATGGCGGTTCATCTGAGAAGTTTAAGCTATTTGGGGCTCGACGGTAACAATCTTGAAGGGACATTGGCGCCGGAGTTTGAGTTTTTGAAGACATTGAATGGACTCAATGTAGAGAACAACAATCTAAGCGGCAGAGTTCCATTTTCTGCAAATTTCTGCGCAAAACTTGAAGGGAAATTGAGATTAAGAGGGAACCCAGATCTGTGTGTTGATGAAGAGCTCAAGAATGTTAAAAATGGAAGCGTTTTGGGGAAGATGAAACTGTGCCAACAATCAGTTATCACACAGCAGCTTTTTCTCAGTGGGTGTTCTTCATTCATGCTTGATTCTGTTAAGCTTCAGAGTACTCTGTTAATGGCGGTTTTGTGGATTTTCTTGCTGAAATTTTAGGAGTTTTTGGGGGTTAAGAGTTGGATTAAGGTTAATAGAGAGATTAAGTTGGGAGATTACACTGACTGAGATGAGTTTGGGAGATTTTTGTGGGTTTTTTTTTTTTTTTTTTTCTATTTGTATTTAGGATTTGAATGAGTGACAATGAGAAAAGTGCAAAGTTTGTAATTAAGTTGTAGCAATTTACAGCTTAAATATGCATACAGTGATATAAACATTAATGAGACTCTAATTTTAGCTAATTTTTAAAGCTTATTATTTTATTTTCATGCTTATCCTATTGCAATTTTGAATTTTACATGAAAGTTTTATTTTATTCATTACATCGTCACATTAAATTTTATTTTAAAAAGTTGTTTTTTAAAATTCAATAATATATAATAAATTATTGAGAAGAATATCACAAAATACGTGACTATTTTGCTCTTAGTATAAAAATATTTTAATTTTGCTATCGTCAATAAATATTTAGAAAAAAAAAATGGAAATAGAAATCATAACAAAATAATAGAATTTTGTCATGCACAATAATTGATTTGAATAATAAAAAGTTTTCTTGGTTTATTTAAATAATTTGAACCGTTTCACCTTAAAGTCTAAATAATGTCATTTATTCGTCGCCCAATTTGATCACCAAACATCCAATAATTTTGCATGCTGCATGAATATGCATGGGATGGGTCATTTAATGATACATGTGAATAATATGTTATTTGTATTTTTAAATAAAGAATGGATAATGATTTGAAATTATTGATTTAAATGCAATAAAATGTTATTATTATACGTACCCACTTCAATCAATCGAGCTATTGTTTGATGGTTTGGCAATGTGGTAATCAACGTGTAGTAATTATATCATTTTCAATTTTTTTGTTTGTCCCATTCGATTTTTTTATTCGGACGAACTCCATTACATGTTTCTCGTGTCCATTTGAGCAATTGAATACAAAATTACAATTTGTTTGAAACTAAAATTTTAATTTTAACTTAAATATTACCGTAAAAGATGGCAATAAAAATAATAATAGATAGAGGGCAAAAAAGTAATAACAAAAAATAAAAGTACTTTTTCAATTTATACCAATCGAAAGAATAAAAAGAAAAAGGAAAAAATGACAATATGTTTCACAATAAACATTCCTTAAACCAAAAAAGAATAAAAAATAAAAAGAGGAAAAACTAAAGAATTAGGCTACCTACTGCTTTAAGTGAACTACATATTACATAATTGCCCCTCTTCCCCCAAAAGCAATTTTTTTTTTATAAAGAAAATTATTTATTTTATGTAAAAACCCCATCTCCCGTTAACAAGTCATCGTCGTTGGATCTGGAAATGGATCCGGCGACGGATCCCGCGTCCGACCCGTTTTCGGAGAATTGAGCTGAACAACTATCCGCCGCCGCACCTTTTGATCTCGATCTCGTCGATCCGTCTTCCTTCGATTTCTTCCGTCGCGCTTTCTTCGGAGCCCCCGACTCGCCGCCCGGGGTCAGTTCGGAGCTCCGGTGCGACGGTCTAATGCCATCCGACGTAGACGATTCCTTGGACTTAGAAGATTTCTTTGACTTCGTCTTCTCCGATTTCTCCCTTGTCGGAGAATCCCCCGCGCTGCCGCCGACAGTTGATGACTGTCTTCTCGATGCTTTTGGTAGCTCCGGCATATCCCGAGCCGTGTGGTTCGTATCTGCCATATTACTTCTTGAATCTCTCCGGAATCCATTACAGCAATTAATTTCCCCACACAAAGGGTGAAAAAAATTTATAATAAATTTTTGTTGATATGCAATAAAAATTTATAATAAAACCCAAAGCATGTGCCAATTAAAATTGCGTAAGCATTATGAAACTAGAAAGAAAAATTTAGTATAGAACATTTTTTTCTTTCTTTCTAAAAAAGCAAATAAATGATACCTTGAGAAGCCAATTGGCCAGAGGCATCTCCAGGATCACCTTTGAATTCAGTCATCTGCATTCACTTGCTCGTAAGACACCATACAAATAATTATAAATTTTCAATTTTTTTTTGAAATTTAAAGCAAATTTAATGAATAATTATGTATATATATTTTAAAATATAAGATTTATTTATTGATATATATATATATATATATATATGGATATACCCAGCTTGGAGAATTGACTGAAGGACCATCCCATCCAATATGGGCAACATGTTTGACATCTGTGGGTACACCAATCTGCATTTCAGGTTCTTTCTCATTATCTGCAAAAATTAAGTTTTTTTAATTATTTTTATGAGAGAAACAAGGGGGAAATGGGGTTTTATTTTTTATTTTTTAAATTTGATTTACTTACCAAATATTTGAGAAATGTATCTGAGGCCTTTGAGGAGGCCTTTCATTTTATTGTTATTAGACATTTTTGTGGAGAACTGAAGTGATCTGCTGCTTTGCTCTGTGCTTTTGGGGAAGAAGATTGAATCAGATCAAAGCTTTGAGAGCTTCAAAAGTGAGCCAAAATTGGAAGAAAAGGGCTCAAAATGAAAGAATGGAACCCCAAATGGAGGCCAAAATGAGGCAAAAAAGCATGGAAATTAGCCATGAAATCAAATGAGCATGAGAGTAGGGAGGAGAGTAGAAGAAGAAGAAGAAGTAGAAGAAAAGAGGATGAGTTGTTTGTTTGAAGGAATGGATACCAATTACACCAAAAACAATATATGTTGAAACCGAAGGCGTCGTTGATTTCGTTCATTTGGTGGCTTTCAATGTGTTTGTTGCACTGCTTGCTTTCCCATGGAATTTTGGCCACTAACTTTTCGGAATTTTAGGGATAAAATTAGGAAAGCTTTTTAGAGGTCTTCCTCTCGTCTCACTCTCAAATGTTGTTTTACCCTTTTGTTCCGTCTTTCGTTTCTTTCATTGTTTCACTCAAATTTCTACACCTACACCTTCTTTTGTGGTTCAAGACCAATGAACACAACACAATCAAATTTTGGGTTCAAAAATGTTTTTATAAACTCAACTCATTTCCTTTCTTGATTATATAATTCACCAAACAATAGTAGACAGCCTGTGTTTTTTGTTCATTTTGTTTCATACCAAAATTTTATGTTCATTTTTGTCCTCCTTTTCTTTCCCTCCCATAAATTTGAAGGGGTTAATATGGATGATTTGTTATGAAGAAATCCAAATGCTGATGCCTTTTATATGAATTTCAAGATAAATGATAGACACATTTCTCCTTTTAAGGTTACATGAACATATGGAGTAAAACAATACTAGAAAGAATATCTTACCTTGTCTTATATTGAATATTTCACAAACATCTCCCTTTTTTCTTATTATTTGCTGAAAACTAAAATGAATCTTCCAAAATAATGAGTAAAAAATGTGCCCAAGGAATTAAAAAAAATTAAAAAAAAATGGAGAAGGGAACATTTAAGGAACAGATTTTTTGAGGTATTGAATCTCGTATTCCAGCCAAGTGGGGGAACACAGATTTTTGTTCGTGAATAATATTTATAAGCACACTAGTAAACTATAAAAACAACTGAGAGATAGAGATGGGTCTGAAAAAGAAGTACGTGAAAGGAAATACAGTTATTATTACATCTGCTTCAATCACAAGTAGAAATGTTCAGCTTGAATCTCTGCATCTGGGGTCGGATCTAAAAACACGATACAATGGCAGCAAACTCTTCGGAGGGATTTTGTGTCACATATAAGATGTGTCGACTGACCTGTAATGTTCATTTCGTGGTTGAGTTGGGCGATGTCCAATGTACAAGAGAGAATTAAATGAGCCAAATAATTGCAAGTGCAAGGGATTTATCCCTCTGATGCAAAATGCAAATTGCCTCTTGATGAAAATCTTCTTGTTACTTGTTACTTCCTGATTGATAGAAGTTCAAAGCTCCGGAGAGGATCGTCACGACCGCTTTTTGTTGATTGTCGAACAAATGAGGTTGGTTTTGTCTCATGAGAAGAATGAAGTCTCTGTGTGGTAGAGGGACGCCCAGTGCTTGCAACAAGTCGACGACCCTCACCACTGTGATCACCAGAAGAACCAGGCTTGCTGTTTGTAATTATAGCTCTTCTTGAGGAGCTTCCATATCGAGAAGAACCACGTGCTCGGTCAGGATCAGGAAGCTGAAAACAAGGGTAGGAATAAATTCAATTAGAAAGTTCATGTAACAACTCATCTACAAATATGACATCACCAAAGTGCAATCACAGCAACATTAAGGGAAGAAAGGTCATCTATGTAGTACTACCCTACAAATTTGCAACTAATCTGTCAAGTTTAGCTAAATCTTCCTAAAATACATAGTTGAGTGGAATATGGTTCTTGGGAAAGAAAAAAAAAAGTAAGAAAAGGAGATGTAGGTTACAGAATATTTATTCAAAAGAAATATCACTGGAAATTGGAGCTGAATTTGGTTGTCAGAAAAATCCAACGACAATAATCACATCCAAGCAAAACAAAACTATGCAAACACTTCTTTGTCTTCGAATCGTCAGTTCCAGCCCGTTCCCAGCTTGCCTCGCTCTCAGATTGGCCCTTCTACTTGACTAAGTAGTATTCTACTCATGCAGTGGGAGCGATTTTTACTCTCATGAATGTGAACTGAATGGCTTAATCATCTAATGCAAGAGAAGGAACATACATTAAAAACATTTTTAGTTCAATTCAATGAAGATAATTTACCACATCCTCGTGAGCCTTTTGTTTAGAATGATCAACATGTGGACTGGAACCAGAGACATTCCTCCTGGAAAATACTTCAACTGCACCTGACAATCTTTCTCGGATCTCTTTCCCAACTTTAACAAACAATACCAAGAAGTGATAAGTTATAAGTTCAACACTAAAGTGCACCTATATTTTCGAAAAATTATGTTCCGTAGACCTTAAAAAAAATATTTTCTAAGTAGGAAAAATGTCAAGGAAGCAGACCTGAGGTTCTCTCTGGCCTTTCTGCAGATGGTCCTGGAGTAAGTGCAGCTTTTCCACTTGACTGCTTCAAATGGAACCAGGAACCAAAATAACAAATCCAATAAAAAAAAGAAAAAAAAATATATATACACACAAAAAAGGAAAAAGAATGCAAGTATTTACTCGTCCTCTGGAACTGCTGCCACCACTTTGAGGGTGGTGCTTCAGTATAGTCCAGTCAAACACATAATCAAATTGATAGCCTGAAAGGAGATATTCATAACCTACTGAGAAATCCTTATTCAACGCTGAGAAGTAAAATGGATAACGAAAAAAGGAGACAAAAAAGCCACAAAACAGCTTCAAATAACAAAAAATTTCTAATTGAAGAATTCAGATGAATTATTATACAAAAACACAGGTAAAGGCCTATGAAGAGGAATGACAGCAAATGGCTCCACTTGAGGGAGAAAAAGAAACCTTGAACCCAAGGCTTACATAGAGGGCTATAGAAACAAATATTGCAAATATAATGTTAGAGTATTGAGATCAAGTACAACGAGTTACCTTCTCGTATGAATAAATCGCGAAAAAGTCGCTTTAAATATGAATAATCTGGCTTGTCCTCAAATCTCAGTGATCGACAGTAATGGAAATAAGATACAAACTCAGGTGGATGTGATTTGCAAAGCACCTATAAAATATAATTACAATGGATTTGTACAACAGCAGCATAGAGACTAATTGCCCATAAAAGAGAAGTATGTTCTATGGTGAGATTATGTTCAGTTACAAGGAATGAACAAAAGGTTAGTAAAGAATATATATAGTATATAATATTATTATAGTGTTTTCTCATCAACATTTTTATTCCTATTGTGTGGTGGTGGGGGTAGGGGACATTGTCATTTGATCTTAATAATTCTTTTTGGGTTATTAAAAACTACTCTTGTAAGAAATCCTAACTAATTATTTTAAATAAAATTAACATTAATTACTATTTAAATAATAATAACTTAATACTTGCAAATAAAACCATCATTATTACCAATTTGATAATTCTAATTGAATGTTACACATGTGAGCACATATGTGGTATGTGATTTTCTTTTAGATTCTCTGGGGTACCTCAATAGGAGTCGACATTTTCTTTTCACTGATTTTGTCATACTTTTGCTTCTTCGTGCCTGCCTTAAGACCCTGCCAGGGAAGGCTGAAACAGAAATTTTAGAAGTCATTATATGAAAACAAAAGGCAAGATGAGGCAGAATTCATGAAATACTTGAGCGCCCTGAGAGTATTCTTTAGGAATTCAGTAGACCAACCTTCCTCTTAGGAAATACATAAGCACATAACCAAGAGACTCTAAGTCATCCCTTCTACTTTGCTCTGCCCATAAAAGAAGCATAATATTATTAAAAAGATCTTGAGGCATTTACAAAGTTTTGAACTCTAGTTCCTTCCAAAACTACTCACCAATTCCTAGGTGAGTGCTAACACTAGCATAGCGAGCTGTGCCAGTGAGGTTCTTGTTCTCCCTGAAAAATAGGTGAAAAAACCGTAAAGATTCTAGTACATAGATACCTCACTTATTTCAATCTTCTAAGAACTAGCCAATTTTGAACAAAACATATACAGATATTGCCATATTGCAAATAGAACCATAATTTCTCAGAACAGTATCAACCTGTATGGTATATGCTTATGAGTCTGCAGATCTCTATACTTCTTTGCGAGGCCATAGTCAATGACATATACCTATAACAGCATAATTAAACGAAACACAGATTAGAAAAAACTACAAACTGTAATTGCAACTACTAGGCTGTAACAAAAAATAATTAAAAAATCACTATACTTCATCATAACTATATCAAATACAATGGGAAAATATAAGACTTTGTTCCTTTGAAATCATTATAATAAAAAAATCACTATACTTCATCATAACTATATCAAATACAATGGGAAAATATAAGACTTTGTTCCTTTGAAATCATTTTAAACCATATTATCCGGAATTTCTATAACTCGAAATTGAATCACTATAAGACCAGAACCTAATAAAATTTCCCTTAAATAGGGCATAGAGAATCAAATAAAACTACACAAGAGCACTACCTGATTGGCTTTCCGCCCAAGTCCCATTAAGAAGTTGTCGGGTTTTATGTCACGATGGAGAAAACCTCTTGAGTGCATGTACTCAACCCTGTTAATCTGAAAGTTCCAATAAATAGAGAGGGAGTTAATTAGTTTCACCATCCAACAAATGCTCATGTATACAATACAAAAGTAGCTCTGTGCACTTACTAATTGATCTGCAAGCATCAAGACAGTTTTCAATGTAAACTTCCTATTACAGTAATTAAATAAATCTTCCAAACTTGGCCCAAGAAGATCGATCACCATAATGTTGTACTCACTCTCAACTCCAAACCACTTCAGGTGGGGGATTCCCGCTTCATCAATAAAATATAGAATTTAGTAACATCGTAAAAGATCTTATTAGAAAATAATGACCTTGTTCAAAATTTTGCCACATATCTGCTTAGAAGATAAATGAAAAGCCAAGGCAAAGAGTAGTTGTATTTGTATCATTCATTTGGCTACAAAGAACCATCACAATGAACTGTCTACCAACAACAAGTTTAACTGTGTAAAAAATAAATTCAATTGTAAGATGGAAGAAAAACTTCCCTCAAGTAATATGCCACCTGGACATAGGCGAAATATGAATACGAGTACTAGTACCAAGAACATCTAACTGTCCCCTGGCACATCTCTTCCACCAGCACATTATGCAAACTACATATTGCAACGCCACATGTATCTTTACTTCCCCAGTACTTAGACAATTAGACATCAAACATACGGTTTGTACACCATCTAATCATCAGAGAGAAAAAGAGAGAGAGACACTCACTTCCTCCTTGAAGAAGCATATACAATTTGGACTCATAATGAAGCTGAGGATGCTTGGTTTTCACAGGTTCCTGAAATTTTAAAAAAAAAAATAACTGGGCTTAGAAGATGGTTTTAACTGACGCTTCATACAATATGATCAAAAGAAAAGTCAATTGTGAAATTGATGTAGCAACTACTACTAATGGAATGTAAGCGGTCAGTTGAAAGCAAAATAAAAATGGTGAGTATTCTTCCATTCAAGACCCAATCACATACTAGTTTGACTGCAACCTCCTCCCCAGTTTGCACATTAACAGCTGCCATAATAAACAAAACAAACGAATCACCACCACGCTTGCTAAATATACAAAAGTTACAAAAGAAAACAAAACAAGAGAAACCATTCTGAGACATACCTAAATAGAGCTCTCCAAAAGACCCACTCCCAATCTTCCTCCCGAGCTTGAACTTCCCCCCAATCACATGGTCCATGATCCAATTCTTTAATCAAAGTCCACTAAAAAACTAAATGCGACAACACCAACCCAGATTCGCCTCAAATCGTCGTCTACACGAGCATGATCCTTTCCCCGGCAGGTAATTCCACTGCTAACGACTTCAGCAGATTAGAGATAAAGTTCCAGGGAGACCCTCGCTCAACAATCAAATTGAAGAACAAGAAACTCCCGTGGATTTCTATAGACGATGATGATACTGAAAGAACGTTATCAAAATCAAAACTACTCAAAGAAGAGGATCCTATTCAACTACATATTTTAAGAATAGGACCCCATTAGATACTCAACCTCAGATGGTGAATTGAAACCCTAGTTTGAAGGAAACCAAGCTACATTGACCGAAAAATGAATATTAAATGAAAATTTGTCTTGAAAGATGAAATTGATAAAAAAAAATTAATGGACGAAAGGGACAAACAGTAATCGAAGAAGATGGGTTCGGATCAGAAATGGATGACAGAAAATTTAGGGGAAGAAAATTTATATATTGAGAGAGAGAGAGAGAAAGAAGATGAAGAAATATAAAGAAAAAGGAAAAAAAAAAAAAAAGAACAAGGAGTGGATGAAACCAGAAAATCGTCGCTACGAAGAATAAGAAGGAGAAAGAGGTCGGGCGGCCGATATATTTCTCCCTCTTCTCCTCTCTTTTTCTCTTCCTGTTCTCTCAACTCTTTTTCTTTATTATTATTATTATAATGCTCTTATTTTATTTTTGCAGAACAGACTACTGCTTTATTAATTGACATTTTTTTATTACTGTTTTAGCCCCTCGGTGTTATTATTGTTATTTTTTGTTTCTAATCTTACTTTAATTAGTATGTAATAAGTTCTTTTAGTGTCATATAATTATTTAAATTTAAAATTAATTTAACTTTTTATATAATTATTGTCCTATTAGACACGAAGATATTTGATCCTTCATTTAGAATATTTCTTTATTTTTTTTAATGTTAAACCTGTCGTGTATTCATTTTTATAAGATAGGAGATTAAAAGTTCGAAAATATTTTTAAATACTTTTGAAATTCTCATACTAAAATTTTTGTGTTTGTAAGTCCTATAATTTAAAGAAATTTTTTTTTATTATCTCTAATTATTAAGTTTGTATTTAGTATTATAATGTAAAATAAATGTCGATGATTTATTATATTCAAAATTGAAAATGAATGTATTTTTTAAGTTTATATAACGTAAAATTGGAAAAATTTGTGACTATTCCTTTAAAGTTGGAGAATTATTTAATTAAATAGTTTAAGGATTAAAGATGTGTATATATATTAAAAAATAGTTTTATGGTGTGAAATTAATGGAGGGTATATTGGTAAATTAGTAAATGGAGTGCCGCGCCGAACACGTTTGTGGTGTCGATTGAATGGAAAGATAGAGCCCACATTGCAGTTTGTTACAGAGAAACGTGCTTCCCCTTGGCCCCAGCCGGCAACCATCTCTTCTTTATTTTTTTCAAAAGCCGAATTGTACACAGCAGAGTTCCTAATATTTAATTTTCAATCTACTCCCTTTTTTCTCTATTATTTTCAATCTACCCCCTTCTTTTCTTATTATTTTCATTTAGGTTTTCAACTACCAGTTAGGATCCAACTTATAATTTGACTGTTAAATTTTGTTGATTAAATTATTATTTTATTCGAATAGTTAGATGTTAGCTTAATAGGCTCGAAATTTTAAGTCGACTCATGCACAACTTAAACTTAACTCTAAATGGTCCGGTTCAACTTATCTTTTCATTAGAATGGATAAATCATTGTTGTACAAATTCGATAACTTGTGACCAGCATATTGGGCCATGTTTAGATTAGTCGAATGAGATCATTTTTTAAATCAACATAAATGTGCATATGTACATCTTGTTTTTTCATGTATTATATTTAGATAAATTAAAATGCTAATTGAAAATTTATATTATCGATATTTTTTATAAAATGAAAGTAATAAAAATCATTAAAAAAATATAAACAAATTCAACGAATCGGCCTAAACTTTGATCCAACGAGCTAAGTCCAATGGTTAGATCGTGGCTTAGCTATTGAACATTGATTAGCTTGATTCGAGCTCTAAAATGTCTTCGGCCCATTATACTTAGATTTGGGTCAAGTTTGGATCTTCATTAAAACGATGCATGAAATCAAATTTGTTCATAAAATTTTTTGGTTTTTTCACAAATGTCCAAATTGTGTCCAACTGTATCAACAAACACGACAATTGAAACGTGTATATTATTTTTTTGTAGTAAAATTTAGTAATATTTTTTTTGTATGACATATACTTAATCGATGATTCTTAATAAATCGATGAACGATTTATTTTTTAGAAGTTCAGATAAGAAAAGGTTTGGAATCATAGATATAAACATATAAATTTTCAGTATTTTAGATGAATTGGGTTTATTTTGAAATAATAATTTGTAAAAATATCTATCATTATTTAGTTAAATATATTTTATTTGGTGCAATTTAAATTTACATTACATGAATTTTGGCATTTAATTATTTAATGTTATATTTGTCATCGTTTATATATATGATTGATATGTGAATTAAAATAAAAAGTCAGGTTAATTAAATAAAAAAATTTACAAATTGAATAGACATAAAATAGAAAAATAGAAAACTATTAAACTTTAAATTTATTAGACCATTTTTTAAAATTACAAAATAAATAAACGTAACCCTAAAATTTTAGAATTCGTAATTTACAAAACTGATATGGATTGAATTTTCTGGCGCGCACATGCGCACATTAGCCACAAAACAAACCGTGCATCCGAAGTTTTATTTCTGGTCAGAGCGACATTCGGTTTAAATTGAAAGCTGAAGAATTTGTGCAACACTGCAGCCAGTCGGAGGCGGTGCCGGACCTGCATTTCGGTTTCAGGGAATCCCGCGACCTCCCGTTGCACGGTAAAGAAATCGGATTCATTCGTTCATCTTCCGTTTCGCTATTCAAGAGAAAGAGAATTCTCAATCCAGAGATTGCTGCATTCTATCTTGCGTACGATCTTTTGTTCCGAAGCCATTTTTGTTTGTTTTAATTGAAGTTAGTTCTCGTTTGGTTGCTTCACGGCGCTTCAATTTAGTTTCCAGAT
This sequence comes from Cucurbita ficifolia, assembly GCA_033971965.1. NCBI lineage: Eukaryota > Viridiplantae > Streptophyta > Magnoliopsida > Cucurbitales > Cucurbitaceae > Cucurbita > Cucurbita ficifolia. Next base: position 10,911,603 of record CM066963.1, read on the forward strand.
TGTTCTGATTGATCGGATTAAACAGTTGTGAATAAAATTAAGGGAGTTATTTTGTTCTTGTGTTCTAATTTTGCATGAACAGGTCGGGTGTGGAGCTTCTTCGACTATGGGACTGAATGTTGAATTTGATGCAGTTTAGTTTTGTTTGGTAGGTTTTCGTTTTGGATGCATGATGCAATGTGTAGAGTGAACCTACGTGTTTGATTCGATGGAGGAAGAGGAGGATCGGATTTTTCTGAACAGCTTGGGTGTGACGTCTGCTAATCCGGAGGATATAGAGCGGGACTTGTTAGAGAAGGTATTGCTGGAATTCTTTACTTATGATACTTATCGCGTAAGTTTTTGTTTGTAGCGTGTAATTATTTTACTGTTTAGGTTCATAATGGTTTTGTCTATTTGGATTACCTTTTTGTGTGTAGCGTGTAATTATTTTACTGTTTAGGAACATTAATGTCGGGTATTCATGTAAAACACCTGAAACTGAACTCAGTCTGCAATTCGCAAGTGTCAACAGGAAATCAGATATAAACTAGTAGCAGTTAACACCATTGAATGACTTGTTTTTGAATTGCAGGCAAAAAAGAATGTTGAGAATGGTGCTGAAACTGGAGGGTTTGCAGAAGAGAACACTGGTGGTAAGTTAGATAGCGCTGCCTCATCTTCTGCCAGTCATGTGCAGCTCTATCAGAAGCTTAGGGCTGTAGAATATGAGATAGGTGCTGTTGCGTCAACAGTGGAACCGGTGAAAAAACTTGAAAGAAATGAAAAACATTCTCACGTGGGCACTGACTCTCATGAGCATGGGCATGAAGAGGATGGTGTTTCAGCTTCTGCGGATGACCTTCAGCATGCCCTAGCAGTTGACAGGCTAACAAGCCTGAAGAAAACCCAACAGCAGTTGAAGAAAGAACTTTCCCATTTGAATGACAAGCACGCTGAGACAATATTGGAGATAGTAAAGGACAAATCAAAACCTAAGAGAAAGTCTAAAGAGGTTAAGAAATCAGGAAACAACGGAGAAAAGAGGTTGAAGGTTGTGTCATTTGATGAAGATGATGATTTTGATGCAGCTTTGGATGCAGCCACTGTGGGCTTTGTTGAAACAGTGAGTTTAGCCGCTTTCAAATGCTGTACTCTGTAAGATGTGTAACAAGTCTTCTGTACCTGTAAACTGAAAAAGCTTTTTACAATTGACATTGAAAAAAAAAAAAAAAAAAAGTTATGCAGTAGGGGAGTAACTTTGCATTCTTTGTCTTAGGAAAGAGATGAGTTGGTACGGAAGGGAATTTTAACACCATTTCACAAGCTAAAGGGCTTTGAACGCCGTCTTCAGAACCCAGGGCAATCAAGATTTCAGAACCTTGGGCAATCAAGGCGTGAAATAAAGGAGGAAGAAGAGGAAAATGATGACTTTGCTTCTGACAGTGTTGCTAGAGCCCTCCATTCAATGTCAGTGGCTGCACAAGCTCGGCCAACCACTAAATTGCTTGGTCTAGAAGCTTTGCCAAAGCTTGATCCACCAACTCGTCCTTTCTACAGGTTAAAAAAGTATGCAAAGGTTCCTCTATCTGCAGAAGAAAAAGCTGCCAAGAAAATAAAAGGCAAAAAGACTAGACGGCCTTTGCCAGACAAAAAATATAGGAGACAAATTGCTCTGGAGGAAAGAGACGAGGAAGCTAATGGTATGTCTCTTATTTAACATGTGGTTGTTCTACAGCTTATTTCTTCGAGTTCACGCTGCAGTTGCTTTGATTCTATTGTTGGCAGCCGTCTCTTTTACATGATGTTAACGTCTAAAATCTAATAATGTCTGTCAATTGTTCATACTGAGTATGCTTTTCTAACCTCTGTTCTGGTTGCTATCTTCTCTGTGATCTAAGAAGGTCACATTTGTTGTCGTTTTGCAACTAGAGTACAATAAGGCGTCGATTGAAGCCTTGAAGACTGAATATGTTTAATTGGCTTATAGCTTGTGAATGCAAATAATACTTATATTTCAGGATTTTGTTTTTCCTAAATTACTATTTCCCTTTTTGATTTAGGACTTGTTCTCCAACTCATTCTGCCTAGTTGTCGAAGATGGGTATTAAATAGTATATTACTAAATGATGCATACCAACGAATGGTTTTATCAGGTAGGTATATGATAGTAATCATCTGTAAATGAATTAGTTGGTGTTGTCAAGTCCTTTTAGCCACATATTCAGATGCTTGCAAACTGCGAGAAAAATTTCTTAGCTGTCTCTATGGAAGTTTGTTAGTTGAGAAAATTTACTTCATGTTGTAATTTTTAATAATCAAATGCAAGAACTCATGCTTTTACCACCATGTAAGTTGCTTGAAAATTTCTTACATATTTAGCTTAGGATTTGTTATTTATGTTGCAGAGAATATGTCAGATGGTTTGCTTACATCAAGTTCTGAAAGAGAAGATTCTGGAGATTTAGAAGATGATGTTCTAGAACCTTCTTCCGTAACACTTGAAGGTGGGCTGAAAATTCCTCAGAGCATATTTGATCAGCTCTTTGATTACCAAAAAGTTGGGGTGCAGTGGTTATGGGAATTACACTGCCAAAGGGCAGGTGGAATTATTGGAGATGAGATGGGCCTAGGGAAGACGGTCCAGGTCTTGGCATTTTTAGGTGCATTACATTTCAGTAACATGTATAAACCAAGCATCATCATTTGCCCTGTTACGCTAGTTAGACAGTGGAAGAGGGAGGCACGGAAATGGTGCCCAGGCTTTCTGGTGGAAATTCTACATGATTCTGCTCATGATCCCACTTGTAGGAAGATGCAAGAAAAATCTGATGAAAGTGATGATAGCAAAGATTCCGAGGAAAGTGATTATAGGAAAAACTTACTGTGCAAAGGCACAAAAAAATGGGATTCCTTGATAAACCATGTTTTGAGGTCAGAATCTGGTTTGCTCATTACAACTTATGAACAACTACGACTGTTAGGCGAGAAGTTGCTTGACATTGAGTGGGGTTATGCAGTCCTGGACGAAGGACATCGTATTCGAAATCCAAATGCTGAAGTCACCTTAGTTTGCAAGCAGCTACAAACTGTGCACCGGATAATAATGTCTGGTTCTCCAATTCAAAACAAATTGTCTGAGTTGTGGTCCTTGTTTGATTTTGTTTTCCCTGGGAAGTTGGGTGTGTTGCCTGTATTTGAAGCAGAGTTTGCCGTTCCTATATCTGTTGGTGGCTATGCTAATGCTTCCCCGTTGCAAGTATCAACTGCATATAGGTAAATATTGTGACATTTTTGCCGAAGTTTGAGTTCTTATTTTTATTATTTCCCCCTCTTTTTCCTTTTTCCTTTTTCCTGGAAAATATATAGAATTTATGGCTATTTTTCTTTTTTAAGTTAAAAAATTGGGGCGAAGTTTTGAATCTTTTATCCCTTGGAAGAGTTTATTAATGCCTTGAGTGTGAGGGCTTACTAGTTGAGTTAGGATCAGAACGGAGGTTTATGAGTTGATAAGCGGATTATGAGTTGGGTTTATCGTGATAACATGTAAAAAATGTTTTAATGAAATGAGTGGATGGGGATAGTTATTTGGTCTTGTGTTCTCTCTCCCTCCTTCAGTAGCTGAACATCACAACCTTTGAAATTCTCACTATGCAGGTGCGCTGTCGTTCTTCGTGACTTAATTATGCCTTATCTTCTTAGAAGGATGAAAGCAGATGTGAATGCTCATTTGCCAAAGAAGACTGAACACGTTCTCTTCTGCAGCCTTACGTCTGAGCAACGTTCTGTCTATAGAGCATTCCTTGCAAGCTCTGAAGTGGAAAGTATTTTGGATGGGAATAGAAATTCTCTTTCTGGAATTGATGTAATGCGTAAAATTTGTAACCACCCAGATCTACTCGAGAGGGAACACTCTTTCCAGAATCCTGACTATGGGAATCCTGAACGTAGTGGAAAAATGAAGGTGGTCGAGCAAGTGCTGAAGGTCTGGAAGGAGCAAGGTCATCGTGTTCTTCTTTTCACGCAGACCCAACAGATGCTTGACATTTTAGAGAGATTTCTGGTCGGAGGTAGTTATACTTATAGGAGGATGGATGGTGGTACTCCCGTCAAACATAGAATGGCATTGATTGATGAATTCAATAATTCCAGTGAGGTCTTTATTTTTATTTTAACAACCAAAGTCGGTGGTCTAGGAACCAACTTGACTGGAGCAAATAGGGTGATAATTTTTGACCCTGATTGGAATCCGTCGACTGACATGCAGGTAATATGCCACGTTTCTATTTTTCCATTTTAATCTATTGAAGTAGTGGCTTGAGACATGTCCACTGAAGGTATATGTCGAATTACTGTATTGCCCCTGAAGTTACATGTAGTTTTAGTAGTCAGCATCTTTTATATTTCTCTGCTTGTTACAAGATTATGGAATTTTTTTTGTTCCTATTCTCTGCTACGGGGCGATAACATTATAGGCAACTCAAATCTAATTTAGTCGTTAATTTTCCTGATTACAGGCAAGGGAGCGTGCTTGGCGTATTGGTCAACAGCGGGATGTAACAGTGTATAGATTGATCACTCGTGGAACTGTAGAGGAGAAGGTGTACCATCGACAGATATATAAGCATTTTCTCACTAATAAGATACTAAAGAACCCACAGCAGAAAAGGTTCTTTAAGGCTCGAGACATGAAGGATCTCTTTACGCTGCATGAGGATGGGGAGGATGGATCAACAGAAACATCAAGTATTTTCAGTCAGTTGACTGATAATGTAAATGTGGTTGGTGCTCAGAAGAATGAGCAGAAATCTGGCAGTGGCTCGGCATCGTTTGCAGACTCTGCTGATGGAAAACCATGCAAATCAGAGATTGAAACTCCTGGAAGGAATGGTTCTTCTGTAGAGATGGGACAGGGTGGTGGAACAGACGTAGACACAGGTATTTTGAAGAGCCTTTTTGATGCGCACGGTATTCATGTAAGTCTCATCCTTTATGATTTCTACCCAAACATTTTGTGTAATGTTGAAAATGATTTTTTTACAAGAAAGTTTATTAAAAGTGCTTTTTCCCCCATAAAATCACTTGACATTTGATTACACTTTTCAAAGTGATTCTGAATAATTAACCTTAAAATATTAATTTAGACATGACAAAGGTGACTCATATAACTTTTCTATACAGTTTTTTTTTTGTGCCTCTTTGTGGTCTGTATTACATCATTCTTAACATCAAATATGCAGAGTGCCGTTAATCATGATGTCATTGCTAATGCTGATGACGGGGAGAAGATGCATCTAGAGGAGCAAGCTTCGCAAGTTGCACGTAGAGCAGCCGAGGCATTGCGGCAATCTAGAATGCTGCGAAGTAATGAGAGTATCTCTGTTCCAACGTGGACTGGAAGGGCTGGAACTGCTGGCGGACCATCGTCTGTGCGTCGGAAGTTTGGTTCGACTGTTAACTCAAAGGTAAACAGCAATTCCAAATGCTCAGCAATTCCAAGAAACGGAGCTAGCCATTTAAATGGCTGCTATGCAGCTGGAGCATCTTCCGGAAAGGCCTTGTCTTCAGCAGAGCTACTTGCTAAAATCCGAGGAAACCAAGAAAGAGCACTCGGCGCTGGGCTTGAACATCTACCACAACCAGCTCCCTCAAGTACTCCAAACAATGTAAGAGGTGCAAGTGTCGGTCCTTCTTTTGGAGTACAACCCGAAGTATTGATTCGTCAAATGTGTACATTCGTTCAACAAAGAGGTGGAACCACAGATTCAGTCAGTATTGTACAGCATTTTAAGGACAGGATACCCCCAAATGATCTGCCCTTGTTTAAGAATCTGCTGAAAGAGATAGCAATATTAGAGAAAAGCCCCAGTGGTTCATTCTGGGCTCTTAAGCCAGAATATAAAAAGTAATCTAAGCACGGTTAGTTTATTACTTCAAGAGCACCAATCACTCGAGGCACTTTCCACTCCCGATTTCCAGAGTCGGAATTTTGTTTATGATGTATCATTCTTCCTCATCATCGATATAGTTTTGCTATCCTATTGGGCGTAGACTTTTTTGTTTTTTGTTTTCTAACCAAGTTGCGAAGGGCATTGGTACAGCTAATCTGGAGCGGATAGTCAACGATTCAATTGGTAGAGTCTTCTAATTATCTTAGGCTATGGTATATTTGTTATTGCAAATTGCATTTCTATTTATTCTTATAGCCTCCCGTGAAACATTGCTTGTAAATTTGGTTGGGATTTCAATCTCAATGGACTCATCTTTAAAATTTTGCTTGTACTCTAAACTCCCAACTACATCCATTTACAACCACTCCACTTTAACAAACACTCAATAATTGTTAATGTACCATTTCTAGTATCTTAGCAATATTCTCAATATCCTATTAATATCTTAAAGTATTACTCGATCATTATTGGCAAGGCACGCAAAAGTTGACCAACCCTCTCAGTCTCGGATAGTTTCTAAATCCATGGGCGTCATTCTATCTCAAGTTTGAAGATCCCAGCATTCCACAAAAACAATTATAAAAGTGATCAGAACTACAACCACTCTACTTGATAGGAATGCAAAATCCACCCATCTACAGTGCCAGAGTAGATTATGTTGCTTAGGGAACATTTAGAAGCTTATGCTTGCATAGTTAAAGGTATCACTCTTCCCGTAGAGACCCGCCCCAAACGGGGTGGGGAGCCCCTGTTTAAGCAGGGACGGGGGAGGGATTTTTCCCCATGGCATTAATTAGTCATTTAGAATATATTTAGGAGGAAAGACCCTTCAAGTAGTCTGAGATAGCGATAGGCTTATATTTCTTTCCAAATTAATTTCACACACACTGGCTCAGTGAGGCCTATCACCTTTATTATGTACACGACACTCGAAAATACATAAGGACATTGTTATAAGTAGAATTACAAAATGGAATCAATACAATTAGAAACAGAAATCGAAGGCAATGGATTGAAATGGGATACAGAGACAACTCTTGATAAATATCTCCATTAGGTAGGGAAAATAACTGGAGAAGTATACATATATATTCCAAGATTATTTTCCAGAAGATGGTATATGGTATTATCACTTATAACTCCCCTTTCACCTTTTTCTTCCCCTTTCACCCTCAAGATGAACAAAAAATGAAGATTACGAAACCTCCAGAAAAAACATCAAACTAAGATCTTTTGATATCAAACACCAGCTTACATTGATCAGAATGCTGCCCATCCTGATGCTGCTGCCTTTGTTGAACCTGGAGCAGAAGGAAGATTTTTCTGCAACCGTGATGAAACAAGAGTTAAAAATTGTTCTAGACTCTTTTATAATTGACATGAGTAACTAAGGAATCATACACTCATGCTACATGAGCTACCTATGTTATAAGATAACCTAAAGAACAGGGATCAGTCAGATCTATCTTCAAAAAATAGAAAAAAACATAAGCCTGTTGCTTAAGCATTAGAAATAACTCAATATATTCATTACATCAGGCACTATTCTTCAAGTTGGCATGGCAAATAAAAGGGCAAGCTTCAACATTAGCGTCTAAGATAGTTGTCATCTCCAATCACAAAGGAGAGAAACCAATACTTGAGTCTAATCAAACTTAGTAATTGTGTTTCCTAAAACTAATATAGATTTAAGTGGGTTGCGCATAAAGGACACAGATGAACCATAATAGGTAAGCTAAAGGGGCAATTTATAGTCACTTAAGAATACCATTATTCTCTGTATCAAAGGTATAAGGAAAGAAACAACTAACAGCAGAAACTGTACCTCAAGTTGGGAAAGATCTGATAATGGATCGGCTGCATGCCTTACATTGTCCTTTTTTCCCTCGTGACCAACATCACGGCATGCGCTGGCAGATAGCTTTCGAGCAGCAGGGTCATTTGGAGGGGGTGGAAGAGGAGACCTGATTTTCATAGCTCCAGTTGGTGGTGGTGCAAGACTCAATGCTTTTGGCTTTCCAGTGCCAAACCCTGACATGCCAGCAGCTGATAGCATACCAGTTCCACCCGATGGTTTATGCTTCACATTGATTCGAATTGTTTCACCTTCCTATCAGCCAGCCCATCATAAAGAAACACAAGATCACAATGACAATATAAAGCGTTCTGATTTTGAAAACTCGATAACATTGAAGACCTGGAACATAATGAAGGCATACGAATAAAGCGCAGAGTAACTTACTTATAAACTAACACCACCACTACCCAAGAGGCTAAGCCTGCCATGAGCTAATCTATTCTATTCAATGTGAACAATTTATTTGCCTAATACTTAGATCAGAGATTTCATTTATCAGATCAGTTCACAGTCATCAGATTTCACGTAAAACACATCATCAAATGTCCATAAAATCACTTCAAACGACTGTAACACCAAATTAATCAACTTCAGTCGCTGATGAAAAACAAAATTAGGGCAATACCTTCAGTCTGTGATTGACAGCAGGATGAATATCAATTTGGCTCTCTTCATTGACATCGCTGCCAGTACTGGGATCCTTCTCATGATCCCTCTTGACGTACTTCTCATGGTCGGACAATGCGACATTGAAATCAAAAGCTTCATTTCGCTCGGCAAAACCTAACCCTACAAAAGCGTGCTTACCCCGTCCATCCTCGATCTTCAAAACGAAGTATCGAGAAGAGTCAAGAACGGCCTCGACGGAGTTGTCCCGCTGACCAGGATTAATAAAACAAGCAGCGAAGAGTTCACCGGAGTTGGGATCTTCCAACCGGATCTCACATCGGTCCTTACAGGACACAACCCTCAGGCGGCCGGACCAGATCTTATCGGATTGGAGCCACTCGCCGCACTTGTAGCCGCCGGATGTGGTTCGAGGAGGGATTTTGTAAACGGATACCTCGCGAACGACAAGGAGAGTGTGCTCGAAGGTCTCCTCGTCCTCCTCAAACGACATCGTGAAATTGTGAGAATGTGAGATCGATTGAGAAGAAAGCTTAAGGATTTACAGAGATGGAATTGGGGAAAATGGGATCCCCAAAGCCAAAGGAATTGAATTTATTGAGGAATTAACTATCGAGGTGAGCAGAAGACATCAGAACGAAAGAAAGAAAGAAAGAAAGAAAGAAAGAACGAAACAGAGACGTGGCTTCGAAGATTAGGTGCTTTGCGTCACAGGTCAACTCTACTGTGAGACCCCGGAGAGCATATGCCAATTTACTAATTTGCCCTTTCTCGATATAAAAAAATAAAATAAAATATAAAGATAAATTGCAAATTTTATTTTTATTTAGATTTAAAACACTCTTGGTTATGAGAAATGTTACAACTTTCCAAACCAAATTTAGGTATAACTTCCGACTCCAAACGTTGGACTAAAAAGTAATTAAACTTTTAAGCATTATAATCTCAAATTTGTAATTTAAGTAATCTAACCACCTAAATTGAAATAAAAATCGAAAATATTGAGAAAAAAAAGAAAGCTAAAAGACGAAAATAGCCTTTCCAGTTGATTTAAATACGTTGTTAAACCCTAGCTTCGCTATTACTTGTCTCCCGCCATTTCCGTTCTAGGGTTTTTCGTCTGGTATTGATTTCCAAAACCCTCGAATATTTGTATATGTCATTTACTAATTTTTCTTCGAGTTAATCATGAATGTTATGCAACTGTTCTTTGTTAAGGGCTTTTGCATGAAGTTATGTCGAATGACTTGATTTTTCTCCATAAATTTTCAGGTTTGAGTGTTTAGCAACGATGTATCTTCAGTTTTACATAAACGATAATGGCGACAAAGTCTACACCACAAAGGTATATTTTCCTTCCTCTATTTTAGCTTTTCGTTTAATGGTTAATCGATGACTACCTCTTTCTCTGCTGGTCCGGGTTTGATTTTTATATCTTATATGCATAAACTGCGTCTGCTGTGCTATTTAATTGAGATGTGGATGACGTTAACTACCGTTCTAACTACGGAGTATTGGTCTTATTGCGTTACCAATAATCTGTGATTCTATGGACTCCCTGATTTTGAAGATAAGGAAGGTTTTTACTGACCTTGAGTTTGTAGATTGGAACATTTATTTAATTCTACTTGTGCAGGCCTTATTTAAAAAGATAAGAGCTATATCTATGTTGAGATTGAAGTAGGTAGGCTACCACCATCATTCAGTGTCAGTGTGCAGTTTACATTTACATTGTATACCCATCCAATGGTTGATTCAGTGTATAGTGACACCTTTACTTAGAACGTCTTGATTTTCTTCCAAGTTTGCAGTGAGGTTTTGAGCTTTGTTCCAATAACTTCTGATCCTCCCTTCTTTCTTTCACCATATCATAATGGTAGATTAGAATTACCTTGATCCTTTCCTTGACATTGGGTGGGGAGAAGGTATTAGATTTTGGACGCCATTCTTTCTCTACTATTGGATTGGGTTTCACTACCAATGGTCTTCCATCATCACTGGCCCATTGCTTGGGACAAGTCTCTAGAGATAGGAGTTTCAAACTTCCAAGTTGAAGCCAATGGAGTTTCAAACTTCCAAGTTAAAAGGATTTTTTCAGTGATTGGGATGATCATGGTATGGTCCCACCCACTCAAAATTTCAATGTGCAATGTGTGGATAACTGGGAGCAATTTTCTTGCCATCCGAGTATGGTGGTTATTTCTCCCCAGAGGTGCTATTTTGTTACCTTATTAAATTTGTAGATCCCTTTCTTATGTACCAAGTTTTTCAAGATCTTGTAGACTCTCAAAATTCAAAGCAGTTCTAAGTTTTTTGGCTGGGTCCTTTCTCTTGAAGGTTGAAAACTGCTAGTACTTTGCAATGAATGCGTTCTTTCAAGTTTTTGTCTCTTTACTGGCGCATTATTTGTATGAACACCATGGGAGATATTAAGCACCATTCTCTGTATACTGTGAAGCTTTAGATGGCTTTATGAACACCTTTAGCCTCTAGCGATGTCCACCTGACTCCTTTCCTGAAGGTTTCAATAAACTTTTATGAGTGTTCCATTTCTCTGATAGTTCTTCAGACCAATACATCATCGATGGAAATCTTAAGGAAGCTGGGGTTGGAGGAGTTGGAGTCCCTTTAAAATTCATTCATCTTTGGAGTTTTTTGGAGATATTTCAAGGCCTGTATTATTTACCCTGATTCTAATTATATTAAGTTATGCGTTTGAATACATGATTCATGTTGGATGCACTTCCTCTCCGGTTAGATAGTTATCTAGGATGGTAAAGCCCTAATCTTGTAACTAGAAAGGTATAGCTAGCAGAATGCTGTAAGATAATACTATAAGACCTTCAATGGATAAATTCTCCAAAATTATTTTTCCTTACTTCCACTGACCCTGTGGTTTCCATTTCCAATTTCTTTCAATGGTACATACCTTCTCTCGTGCTACTCTTTTTTCCCTCCTTGACTCTATTGACAACTATAACACAATGTCGTTGCAGACTGCCTGCTCTGAGGCATAGACAAGATATTAATTGTTTAGGGTCTGGATTTTATTCAGCACCAACTAAATTCTAATGGGCTTGTGCTGAGTTTTTAGAGCTGATAGTTTTTATTATTATTATTTTTATTTTTATTTTTTTATTTTTTTATTTTTCATCTTTGGTAGAATTGTACATTTTAAAATGAAAACCATTTTTTTTTTCAATAAAATACAGATGAGTCAACCCCTGCGTATGCTTCAAGTACCTTGTACCATTGTTAATTTCCCTGCACTGTTTATACTTTAATATGTGATGTATGCTAAATTATTTAGTTTTCATTTTCCTCTATTGTACAGAAAGAATCGCCTCTAGGTTTGGTCACACAATCTGCTCATCCAGGTACTCTTGTGCATTATCTTCCTAGTATTGTTCCATCTCGTTAATATCAATGATTTTGGTAGGGAGAAAGGCCATGCTTGTAATATCTTCTTATCTTTGTCTTGTGGGAATTTGTTGAAACGATACACATGGTTTATTTGAGTTGTAGTTGTGAAGATTGCAATTATACTTTCTTGAGAATAGATTTGCCCTGTTGATAACGTAATGGCATTAGAGATAACTTAATTTATTCTCTATATTGTGTGATTGGCTTAGTTCAGATTTGAATGCTAGCCTGCCCCCCCTTCAATGGGATCTTGATTTTAGCAGCTTTAAACCTGATTACCTGTTGTACATTTTCTGACTGCAGCCCGTTTCTCCCCTGATGACAAATACTCGAGGCAGAGAGTTCTTCTTAAGAAGCGATTTGGCTTGCTACCTACGCAGCATCCACCTCCAAAGTACTAAGGCGAGTGCGTTATCAAATCAATTGATTCTTCTGTTTAGTCACCCCCCCAAATAGTAGATCGTGACTTGATGAAAGTTTGATCTGGCTTGTAATCGAGCTGTAAAGCACAAACCAATGTTGAACCTTTCTTTAAGCTTGGCTTTATATTGGCATCGAACTTTATATTACTGAAAGCAAACTTATCCACTTTGAAGAACTGGTTAATGCAAGATGATGGACCTTTTTTTCATACTTTTTTCCCCACTTTTGTACAACATTGCAGTTGGCAAGCACCAATGTCAGCTGATCCTTTCTAAAGTTGTCCTTGTATGTGTATTTAACCTGATTTGCTAACAATCATTTGAGCCTAAGCCATAAGGTGGGAGTCCCCAATTCCTTCGGTTGGTTTTGAAGTTCAAGTTCCCTCTCTGTCCTGGTTTGCAGTCAGACATGCACTGGAATTGGTCGACTACAACTTGGGAATTCATCTTGTGCACAGCTAAGAAGGTACGCAAGGTTCATTTTGTGATCCAGTGGTCGGCTGAACTACAATTAGATTAACAGGGTTATGTGCTTCTCTTGGCCAGTGAATATGCCTTTTATTTCAGGATATTAGAATTTGAAACTTGAAGATGGGTTAGGACCTGAGAGTTTGGGCCTAAGTGGCCATATAATTTTCTTGAAGTGTAGCTAAGTGGTGTGGTATGCAACTCTTCAGCCCCACCCAAGAAATAATGAACTGAAACAGATATATCATCATCAAGTATTTTGATTGGGGTTTGATGTCTCGCATAATTTTGTCTTTCATAGGACTTGTTTAATAGTTAACTTAAGGGAGAAAGATATATCACATTAGTTTAATTAAAGTTGGAACGTTTTAATCTAAACACAAAGCGGGCCAAAGTTGTTGAATAAAGGCACATTGTCATGTGTGATAAACCGCGTTTGTCGATTTATTGTCCTATGATAAACCGTGTTTAAAATTATTGTCGCATTAAAAGCAATTTGTGCTTGTCTTTCACAGAAATGACCCTGTCGGTAGCGTTCCATGGAAACATGAAAAAGGAAACGTAGAAAAACGAAGAAATAAAAAACGAAATGAATCTTATTGACAGGATTGGTGGTAATATTATGTTTGTTAATAGACATTGTTTTTAGAAAAGCAGGAGGAAGAACATGGCACCCAATGAAGAAGACAAAGACCAATAGCCCTTTTCTTAAATCACAAAAGCCATTCGAACACGATCAATTTCTTTAATCTCCAAAAGATATGATTTGATATACGTGAGTCTAAATCAGGGAGAGTTTTTGGTAAAGTAATTTAACACAATTTCTTGTTATTATTATTACAATTCAAAAATGAACTTGACACAAAGTGATCATGAATGGGGCCAATTAATAGAAATTTTTTAGTTTATGTTATTTTAGCTTCACATATATGGTGATGGCGATGATCCACGAGCATTTACTCTTTCTTACTTTGAACTAAATATGGTTGAAATACAACATTTTATTTTTAATCAGAAAACTAGGGTTAATAATCACTCAAATTTTGAAATAAATAGAAAAAAACAATAGTTTGGGCATAGGTGTCAAATTTGAGTCTATCCCTTCATTGATTATGTAACTTGATATGAATCCAATATTTAATAGCAAAAATGATGCATAAAACCGAATAATAATTGGAGTATTAAAATGGATTATTGGGGCTATAGGGAATGTGTTTGACATTCATTTGACATATATACGTGTAGATTATTTGGTGATACACGTGCTTGATTATGAAATAATTTTTCATACGTGGATCACTCCTGTTGCTTCAATATCTTTCCATTCTTCTCCTCCATTTTTTAATTCAACAGAAAGCCAAAGAAACCCTCCATCTTAAGGAACTTTTCCGTCTCAAATTTGGTTCAAATTAATTACTACAATTTGTGAATTTGTTCAAAATTATAAATTTAGTTTTTGAACCTTTAAGAATCACATCGCATATGTCTTCAACTTTCTTTTCATATTATTTGAGTTCCAATAAATTCGTGGGGTTTTTTTTATAGGATCGTAAGCAATGCTCTTCATTAGTTTGCTTGTCCCAAACTTAATTGAAAAATATTGTCGTAAAACTCATCCCAATATCCTTTCGACTTTAAGCATTAAATTCACCACAACCAATCAATATGCCACATAAGCATTAGATGCACAAAATTTAACCAATTTCACAACAAGAATTTATTAAATAAGAGATTGAAAATTCAAAAATGTTCGATTAGACACTTTTTAAGCTCATAATTAAAATTTGAAATTAGAGGGAGAGAAAAACAAATTAAAAGGTGGTGATTTGAGGTGAGGGGTGAAAATATTAAAAAGATTTTTAATTAAAAAAAAAAAGGCAATAGGAAATATGAATCCATTAAAGTGTTGCTGAAAATGATTAATTGCGTAAGGAATATAATTCCAACTGAAAAGTCCTTTTCTATGTAACCTAAGCAAAGCATCAGCTTCTCCACACCATCTTTTTTTTTAACACTAAGAATCTCATAGCTTCTTTTTTTGGTTAACTCATTTTTAAACATTTTTATTATATTAATATGTGGGGTAAGGTATTAAATGAATCGTCTTTTTCTTTTCCTTTCTTTTATTTTCTCGGTGGAGTATTCTTACATCGTTCTTCAAATTTTATTCAGATAAACGTCTCAATCTTGATTTTCTACCTAATATTCTAATGAATTTTTAGCTTTATAATGTTCTATTACAATGTTTTCAAAAAAGAATACAAGTAATTTTACAACCTTGATTGAATCGTAATCTAAATTCAGCAAATACGTTAGCAAGTCTTTCATTGATAGAGAAAAGAGTATGATTGATAGCCAAAATTTTGTTGTTTTTCAATAATTACATAAAAAAATGTGGAACACCATTCCATTTGGTTGCTAAACTTAAAAAAAAAGATATAGTGAGTATATGATTATTGGATTTTGTCCATCAGTTCTTGATGCACGAACCCAAACTATCTCTTATCTATTTAAACTCGGTCGCTGTCAACTTCAACTATACGAGTCGTATGTGCCCAGAGTCATATATCACTGTTTCATTACAAATAATTATGGTTGGTTTTCATGGTTGAGAGCAAATAATTTTGTCAAGTTTAAGAATGTACGACGAAATGGGACACTTGTCTTGACTTTCACGTGACATCAACGGTAAAACTTATTTTAAAGAGTAAGAAGACGACGCACAAGACAAGAATATCCTACACATCGGTGAGGTATTTGCTATACAAACTCTGTTGATTAGATTAGTTTAGGAGAAAACCTCGACCCTTGGACGGCATCGTTGTCTCCCTTCTTCCTCCACCCACGACATCTTTCCTCTTCTCACTTTCTCTTTCCCATTCCCCCTCGAGGCTCTAGGATTGAAGGTTTTTTTTTTAATAAAAAAAGTTGACAAAATTAATACCATCTTGAAATCCAATGATTAAATAGATCAAATCTCATTTCTCGAGAAAAAAAGACAACATTTTATGGAGTGTAAAAGGAAGAAAGACACGTGTTTTTAGTAAATGAAGTTAAATGGTAAATGAAGTTAAATGGTAAATGAAGTTAAATGGTAAATGAAGTTAAATGGTAACTGAAGTTAAATGGTAACTGAAGTTAAATGGTAGGAGTTAAAAAGGTAAACTATAAGTTTGAAATGAAGGGCATGGAGAATGGTGAAGTAAATGAAGAGGGAAGAAGGGTCCAAAGATTCAGACACCAGCCTCTAAAGTTAGGTGAAGATTAGGGTTGCTTGGATATTAATTATTGACATGGAGCAATCAACTTCACGTACTTAGAAAAATAAACAAAACTCTGCAGCCTTTGATGTGAAGCCCTCAATAATTTGCCTCAATAATCTCTCCTTCCTCCCTCCCTCCATTTGTGGGGCTCCCCCTTCCCTTGCGCCGGATCTCACCCCTAAGCTTCCCATTTGGCTTTCATTCTAATATCCACCAACTTTTTATCTAAATATCTGCTATGTAGAGATTTCCACACTCTTATAAGAAATGTTCTCCGTTCTCCGTTAAAATAAAAAACTTAAGTTAAGAATCAACCGAACAAACCGATCTATCTTATCCAAACCTTAAAAGAACAGTTATTATGTCATGTTCACGACAGATCTGGGAAGAGATTTGGAGAAAAAGATGATGTATGTTTTGTCTGTGTGTTTCCCCATGGTTTTTCTGGAGCTTTGTTGGTGGCTAAGCAAAAGGGTTTGCGAAGATTAAGGCATGTGTTTATTACAAGTTGTGTGTGGTTTGTGTCTGTGCTGGAAAACAAAACCGTAGCTAGGGGGCGAAGGAAGCTTGGAAATAAAAAAAACAAAATAAAAAAAACAGTGATAAATATTCATATTTTCCGATGACTTTACTTGTAGAAAACAATTTCCCATGTCTGCAAGCTACTCACCGAATCTTTTGAATTGGTATTATCTGAACTTGATTAACTTTGAAAATGACTCATAAATTGATATATGTGAAGAAGATGAGGGACCCCAAGATATTCCAAATCGTTTTCAATTTTTAAGCCACCCTACCCAAAATAAAGGAAAAGAAAAGAAAAACCCTTTTCTGAGATGGTGAATTGTTCCTGATTTATTGTGTTATATAGTTCAATTGCATACGTTAGCTTTTGTTTGAAAACAATGTTATTCCAATATGATCAAATCTTGTAGTTGAAGCCAATTCTTTAAAAGGGTCACGTTGTTGGATAAAAACAAAGTGAAAACCATAATAGATGAAAAGGGTTTAACGGAAAATGTATTCAACACTGTAACGAAATAAGACATCTCGAGTTTGAATTTTTAGAGCTGAAATCCGAGTAAATTAGGGTTTTTTTATCACGAAAATTAGGGTTTTCGATAGGGTTTAGGGGTTGGAAAGGGAAGGATTAAGTAATATTTTGTGGGGGCATAGAACATTTTTTTTTCAAAAGTGAAACTTAGCTTTTGGATAAAGAGTTTTAAAATACGCAAAAAGTTGCTAACTTTATGGTAAAGTTGTGGAAAATTGGTCTCGCTCGCACATGAATGCCAATTCCTCATGCTTATGTACCTTTATTATAATCCTATCTTAAAAAATTTCTAGCTATATAGTCTCGTAACCTGTTTAAAAATTATATCGCCTATAAATCTTAAATCGTCTAATCAAGAGAGTTTCTAAAATTTACGTTTCCTTTTTAACCCAACATTTCTAAAATTTCCACGTTCAAGGAATTTTCTTGTCATATCTTACCCGACATCTTTTAATATATGTTTTCATTTTATTTTTCTTCATCATATAATGAATCGTTTCTTCTATAATACCCCACTAGTTGAATTAGAATGGTAAAACTTAATAAATTCATTCCTTAATCTAAATATTTAGATTTGTACTAGTTGGACCCTATTTAAAAAAAAAAGTTGACTATTGCATATTTAAGTCGTTTGAGTTCAAGAACTTCTATTGTAATATTAAATTAAATGATTGACTATTACTATTAAAGGAATATTCTTAAATACTAATTGTTCAATAATCTTTTTTTAAAAAAAAATTATTTTGTAGTTATAAAAATTATAAACATCGATTTTTATTTAAAAATAGAAAGGAAAAATTAAAATGATCACTCGATTAACATAATAGGGGATTAGTGTGTTTGATTAATCAAGTCTCACCATCACTATTGCAAGATCCAAAAATCCAAGCGTTGGGCTTAGCAACATGAGTCTAGATGATTAATTAATTAATTAATTAATAGAGATTAGCATGTTAAACCCAAAAAACCCATCAATTAAGGTGATTGGCATGCATGTATCAATCAAGAGACATGTCATCAATAAATATATATATATATATATTTTTTTTTTTAATAAAAAAAAGTGAGTAATTTTAGGAGTATTTTGGAGGAATTAATTATTGGATGGAAATATGGGAGAATATGAAGCCGTTACTCATTCTCCAACATATCATATAGATCTTTCATTTATATTACCAAACAAAATCTCGTCTTTGGAAAACAAACCCTAACCCTACATTTCATTAAATCATTATAATAAAACTTTCATACGTCATCTCCTCCCCCTTTACTTGTTCCTTAGGGTACATGGTTAATTACATCATTTACGTTATAACTTAACCCGTTAAAACAAAAGAATCAAAGATCTAAATCTTTCAATCTCACACGTTGAATTAGAAAAAATGACAACTCGAACATAGTTTAGTTGATTGAAATCTCTACTTACATTCGTTAAACTGACTCGACTCGCCTCGACCTAAAAATTTAAATATTATTTGGGTTAATATATTAATTTTTGTGGGAATAATTACAAAAATGATGATTTTTTATTGACCGTTGTCAAATCATCATTATCTACCAATTATTATGCATTACATACAGCTATTTTTAAAATTTTTGTACAATTTTGTGATGTGCATACTTTTGTCCACATTTAAAAAATTATTGATGTGCAGAACTGTTGAAGAATGGAGTTGTTCATCATATAATATAATTCTCTTATGATCATTAGCATAGGCCCCATTTTTGTATGGTCCATAATCCCACACATTTATACAATGATATGAGTCTTGTGACTGATTAATATAATTGAATGGATGAGAGAGGCCTCTACCCATCACTTGATTCTTTCAAATACTTTTCCATCTTATAAAACACTTCTTTTCTTATTCAAGTTGGCTGCCTATAATTTTGGTTTGTAGTTTACACACAAATGGCTAAATGTTTGTTAAGAGACGGGTTTTAACACCGAACAAGTTTCTACGCCTCTATAAGGAATGTTTCATTCCCCTTTCCAATCAAAGTGGGATCTCACGATCCACCCCTCTAAGTGCAGCGTCCTCGCGACACACCACCTGATCTTTAGCCCATTACGAATGGGGGAAACTTCTCCCTAATTTACGCGTTTTAAAATCGTTAAGCTAACGGCGATACGTAGCAAGTCAAAGCAGATATTTACTAGTAGTGGACTTGAGCTGTTACAATTTGGTGAACTCCCATTATTGAGCTTCAATCATATTACAATTCTATTTGTAAATACATTCATTTTTAGTCGATACGTGACGGGTTTAGAGGTTTGTTTTATTCCAACAGAAGCATATATCTTAGTTGATTAAGACATATATGATCGATAAAGGAAAAAAAGTCAAATGCTTGAATCTTCTTATAACTTTAATTGTATTACGACTTTTAATTGTATTACGTGGTATTCAAGAAACCTAATTTAAAATTAGGGTTGTAATACAAAATTTAACTGCAATCCCCATTTTAATAATTGTAATTAGAAAAAAAAGGGTTGTTTTGGATGGTTTCCTTGTAAAACTCTTTTGACCTTTTGTACATATATTGCAAGTGTGAATTACTTTTGTAAGGATTTGTTGTAGTGTGAATTTGGTCGAAAACTTTAGCATTATAACTAACTCCCTATGCAAAAGCTCATAGCAACTTATGGGCAAAATAGTGGCATACTCATCCCTACCCCAACTATATATATGAGTACCAACCCAACCAAATCCTTATTTCTTATTGCATACCCATTTCTTTGAACCCTTCTTTCTCTTGAATTCCCCTTTTAAAAAGTTCATACCAAAAGTTTGGATTCTCTTTGGAATTGGATTCCCAGAATTTGCATCCAGCCCTTCAAGAGTTCATAAATTACAGCAATGGGGCTCAAAGATATTGGAGCTTCACTTCCCCCAGGGTTTAGATTTTATCCGAGTGATGAAGAGTTGGTGTGCCATTATCTTTACAAGAAGATTATGAACCAGCAAGTTGTTAAGGGCACTCTCGTGGAGATTGACTTGCATACTTGTGAGCCATGGCAGCTTCCTGGTACCCTTCTTTTTATCTTCATTTCATTATGTTCTTCATAATTAGGACATATCTACTCTTTGGTTTAGAACGCTGTGACCATTCTTCCAATGATGTCCTAAAACATTGCCTCCAAGATTCGTGCAAAAAGATTTGATTTCGGAGGTTTATGTTTAATTAATTAATTACTTTTGGTTTTCATTAGTATGCTAATGATCTACAATGGATTCCCTAAATTCTTGGCATATACCTTAATCAATCTAGATATATTTTAGTTTATTTTAGAAAAAGCTGAACTTTTTTGCATGGTTGGCAAGAGCTGTACTTAAAGATTTTTTTGTGTGTAAACTTGAAACAGAAAACATGAGACTTCTGTCTTATGAAGTGGTTTCATGTTACAGAAATCTGTGTTTGGTGCTATGTTCTAATGTCTTTTCTTCTGTTTTCTAAACAAATTTTGTGATAAAACAACATTAATTTCATGAAATTTCCTTAATTCTTTGTTCGGTCCCTAAGATATAATAAAGTACGAGGATTTGACAGTAATTTCTTTATCTTTTACATTAAATATTCAAATAATATCTCATTCGCTGTCTCTACACACCTGCATTCATGTGAAAATCTTAATGAGAAAAGAAATTTCTATTTTTTGACAGTAGAATTATTTTAACCATTGAGCTATATTAAAGCGGGTTTGAATATTGTCGAGATGAATATTGAGAAATTTGATCCCATAAGTGAAGTAATAATATAAGGTGATGAGTGATAGCATCCTTTTTCCCATAGATGGATCCGCTTGAGCTAGCTTGTGCTTGTAGAACAAGCTTCATTAATTGTTACTCTCCAACTTGCAAATATTCTCCAAAGCCCCAATCATTTCATTTCTTTATCTTCTTATGATATTGATATTCATCATTCTTCTTTGTCTCCATTTTGCTCCGTTTTAATTTCTTCGTTTGGGACATAATATATATCAAATCTTTCTTTCATCAAATTTCATGTTTTTTGTTTCATACATTTTCCTCTCTAATCCAAATAATCTTATTTTGTTGTTTATAATCACCAACTAATATAAATAATTACATAACTAATCATAACAAAAATATCTTCAAACCTTTCTTTGAGTTTGAGACATTGATTAATTAACACCCAATAATCCAGCAAGGAATAATATATAATCAAAGGGGTCATTTTCCCTTCCCCTTCCTATCTCTTCCATAAACTGTTCATAATTATTGTAATGAAAATGAAAGATTAATATAACTAATCATTCTTTTTTTTCCTGTAATATAATAAGAGGTGGCGAAGCTGAATAGCCACGAGTGGTATTTCTTCAGCTTTCGAGATCGAAAATACGCCACGGGATTTCGGACGAATCGCGCGACGACATGTGGGTATTGGAAAGCTACTGGAAAAGATCGAACGGTGGTGGATCCATCAACAAGGGAGATCGTAGGGATGAGAAAGACTTTGGTGTTTTATAGGAACAGAGCTCCAAATGGGATTAAAACGGGATGGATTATGCATGAATTTCGGTTTGAGGCCCCACATAGGCCCCCAAAGGTTGAATTTTTCATCTTTAATTCTCTATTTCTTAGACCATTTACACAAATCTCATGGTGTGAGCACATACACATTGAGAGAGAGAGAGAGAGAGAGAGAGAGAGAGAGAGAGAGGTGAGCTGATGAATTTTTGTTTGGTTCATAAATCTTTTCTAAAGTTGCATTAACAGATAAACAACAGATGTTTATATCGATATTTTGTTTTTATTTAGAATTAGAGGATGCTATTAATGAATGAGTTTTGTTTGTTTAGTAAAAGAGAAATTCATAATCAAAATAATTATGAAAGATACTAATTTGGAATTATCTCCCATTTTTCCTTTTCTTTTTTCTACTTATAATTGGTTTTATCCATTAATAAACAATGTTTTCATCTTTAATCTTTAATATGATTGTTTTTTTCTTTCCAAGTTTGAAACTTATTGAGCCTT
Organism: Cucurbita ficifolia; assembly: GCA_033971965.1. Classification (NCBI taxonomy): domain Eukaryota; kingdom Viridiplantae; phylum Streptophyta; class Magnoliopsida; order Cucurbitales; family Cucurbitaceae; genus Cucurbita; species Cucurbita ficifolia. The sequence continues at coordinate 10,933,651 of CM066963.1, forward strand.
TATGCTTTACTTAACAAGAAAATGAACCGAGTTTATATGGTGGGTGCAGGAGGACTGGGTTTTATGTAGAGTGTTTCAAAAGGGCAAGCAAGAAGAGCACAGCATCAAACTCAACCAACATTTTACATTTGAAGATTTCGAGTGCGTTCCCACTGTCATCCGAGCTCCATCTCCCCCTCCAAGCGACCCGAGCCCGATCGCCATGCCTTGTGGCTACAATGTCGATATCGCTTCATTATCCTCAATGGCTCCCCATCAGAGTCATAGCTACATTGGCAGCTGTTCTTTTCTCCATCTCCTTCAACTTCCTCAAGAAAAAGATGACAATAATAATAATCCCAAAGCTGATCAACTTTTCTGCCCCAAAAATGACTCTGATTATGGGGTTTTGTGGGACATGGATTTGGAAGAACATACCTTTCAAGATGGCGCCGTTTCGAACTTGGATCAAATGGCCTTCGACGCCGAAAGCAGCCTGGTTTTCCTCTGAACTCATATCTATCTGCTACTGCACATCTCAATGGGTTGTTTGTTCATATATAGTTTGTATATTGTTTGGTGTTTGGATTTAGGAGAGTGTTTGGGGCATTGTTATTGTGTGCTTAGGACACACTTGGATTTCATTTTTTCCTTTATATCTTTGTTCTTGTTGTATAGAAAATTAGTTCAACTTGTAATAAAAAATTTAGTTAGCTGCATTACTGTGGATGTAATAAACTCGTGATTTTTGATACCACAATATAGAGTCGGAACATTGAGTACTTGTGCTTACGAAGAAGAATTATGATCCACAAAGCATTGGATGATGAATCGAGAATGTTGAACCAACGCTTATACCTTTTCCTTTACTAGATTTGGTAATAGTTTTTTCACAACGGACAAATGGGAATTTAGGTCGTAAAAGAAACACGCGTTCAAAGATTTAGTTAAAGAGAATACACGTCTAGAGCCCTTTCTACCCGAGTCGTGCACACACTTCATTGGCACGGGACACTGGGCACCAGGCTCTACCAAGGCTTAAGAATAGAAGAGGACTCAGGCTACATATCAAGTTTTCTTATACACTTTAATTGCATTATCAATGTTCAACAGTAATACAAAGAATTGAACAATAAAGAAATGTGGCATATGTCAAATCACAGTCCTGAAGAAACTAGGCCATGTAATGTGACAATGCCAATCAACATATTTTGTTGATTAATAACAGGCAGAAATTGAACAGGGGACGGGGGAGCTTCCATCTTTTTCATGGCATCGACCGCCATCGCCTCGGGATCAATTGTTCTTGGTTTCCTGTCATATGGTTTACCATCAAAATCAATCTCTAAACTATTGGCTATCAACATAAAGAATGGCATCCTCTGCATCAGTTGTTAAAAAGTTTCTATTAAGATAGTACAAGTTTGGCAAATAGCAAGATGTTCTATCTCATGATATCAACTAAAATGAGTGAGTATCAGAGATTCGTACCTGTTGCACATTTGGCCCACAGTGAGCTTGAAGATGCCTTCACCACTAGCTTTGAGAGTGCGCCTCAAATCACCGTCGGTGAATGTCCCAATCAGGTGATATTCCTCATCTATGACAAGTAGGCAGCCGCATCCTTTGCTCGTAAGCTCCACCAATTGATCCATTATTAGATCTCCTTCTTTGCACACAGGAAGCTCACTCTGTTTCTTCATCACATCTTTTACCTGCAAGAAAAACAGCATCCGTACTTGTCTTAAACAACTTACTGTTGCATTACGATACTGAAAATTGGTGATAAAATTAAGTGGGGAGTTCAATAACAGACCCATGTAAACAAATCGAAACCAGCTCAAGATCAATCAAGTGAAGTAAGAGGAGAAGTACCTTGAAAATGAGGCTTTTGCCGATCCTCCCAGCAGGGTGATTAGTGGCATATTCCTCTTTGGTTAAATTTCGCGCACCCATAAGCGCAATCGCCACAGTATCACCAAAAACCATCTGAATCGCAGTGGAGGTGACCGGGGCCAGATCAAAAGGGCATAATTCACGCTCGAGAGGCAAATGAACATTCATATCACAAACCCCAGCAAGCACATTGCCTTTAACGGAGGTCACGGCGATGAGATACGCACCTTTCGCCCTAGCGCAAGGAACCAGGCGAAGAAGCTCTTCGGTGTTGCCGGACTTGCTAAAGAGCACAAGAACGTCGCCGGAATTTAAGATGCCGATATCCCCATGAAGCGCGTCGAGAGGGGAAAGAAAAGCGGATCGGATTCCGAGTGAAACTAGGGTTTGTGAGATCTTACGAGCGACGAAACCGGACTTGCCGACGCCGGAGAAGAAGATGGTTCCGGGGGAGTTGAGAAGGGTAACGGTGAATTTCAGAGTCTGAGAGAGATCGAGATTGTGGAAGAAGAAATTGAGGTGATTTTGTTGGGATTTGAAGAGATCGAGGAGTGTAGATTCGTCGATAGGGCTTAGATCTGGATTTGGATTTGGGGATTTTAGGGGCCATTGGTATGAGGAAAGGGAAATATCCTCAGCCGGAGGAAGAGACCCCATTAGCGAAGTGAACTGAGAATTCAAAGAGAAACAGACAAGAAACAAAAACGGATTTTATTTCATCCCTGGTTTTGGCTTCAGATTTTAGTAAAATGGAGAAGACAACGACAGGAATTTCCGTTGCTTTACAAATACAGCGCAGCTCTGTCGGTGGATTTATGCCCTCTAGAAATTAAGAATCTAATGCTCCTTTGATTTCATATAGTTTATGTCATAAGCTTTAAGTTTTTGAGGATGTTCTTAACATTAATAACAACTATGTGATTACTTCATTAAGGTTACAAATTTCTAGAGAAAATGTATTATGTATTTAATTAAAATAAAACATAAATAATAATATTTTAAATATTCATTGAACTAAATAAATATGAAAGCATAAAATAAAAATATCAATTTAAGCATAACTCAACTGATTATTAGCTCGTATGAGACACATGAGATTTGAACCTCAAACGTCTTGGTTGATAATTTATATATTAACCAGCTGAGCTATGCTCAAATTGGTGAACATAATTTTATTGATTAAATAATATATTCTTGACCAAAAGATTAGAGATTTAAATCTCATCACTCCTAACATATTGTTTAAAAAAAATCAAATCTTATTGACTCGTTATTGCTCCATTATATTACTAGATTGTAAGCTAATTTAAACAAAGTTTGATAAATAAAACACTAATTATCATTTCAAATGTCGATAGTTTAGTTTATCATCACAAGCTAAGGAAAGAATTATTAATTTGGGTGTAAAACAAAAATATATTTAACTTGAAATATACCAAAAAGATTAAATTACAAATTTTGTACTAAAACTTTGAGATTTGATTTCAATAACTTTCAAAATTATAAATTAATCTTTAAAATGGTTCACACAAAATTAAAAATTTATATATTTATAAAAGTTTGAAATTGGTGAAGGTAAGCCCATGGGAAACAGAGAGTAAGCAAAGAAGCCCACAAGAAACAATGCAATTTGGGCCGAGTTGAAGGCCCAGAAGTGTGTGCACCATTACCATAATAAAGATGCAATCGACGTGGAATCAATGGAAGACATCAAACCTAGTACAGTACAAAATAATGTATCCTACGGTGTATAGGAAGGATTTAGGAGGAAAGTATGGTTTACTTTAAATACAAAGAAAAAAGATCGTGGAGCCGCCTGTGAATAGCGGAAAGTGCAGGGCACGTGCGGAGCTGTGAGGGGTGTCGGCTACAGTGACAGTGCGGTCATTACCCGCGGCCCGATGAGGTCCTAATCTGGGACCGCTCCGTACGAGACCGTTGTCATGTCAACGTCTTTACGGGTCCAATTTCTAGAGGTAGCTGTTTATAAATATGGAAAATTATTATTATTATTTTGCAGTGTTTGGGTTTAATTAAGTAGAGGATGGGAGATGAAGAAAGTGTAGGTTTGATTAGAAGAAGAGATTAGAGAATTAGATATGGTTGAGAGAATGGGTAAGAATGGGGTCTCAAATGATATGTATACGTTAATTGGAAGTGTACGTTAGGGGTGAGTAGGAGGGCATGCATTGGCACATAAGCTTTTAATATTGACCCACTCACTGCACTTACCAAAGTTTGGTCTGTTCAATGGCTGCCCCTCTTTGCTTGCCAAATCTTGACTTCTTCACCTCATCTTTCTTTTCAAAAACATTTGGCGCATCTACTAATATTCATATTCTTTCTTTCCTTTTTCATTTTCTAAATGCCCTTCTCCCTTTTTGTTTCAGTGGAGAATCCAGTGTTTCTCGAATTCAACATCTCATATTTTCGTTTGAATTAATGATGAATGGCGAAGTCAACCGGCGAAGTTTGATCCCTTCTTCGACTCAACAATAATGAAACCTTGCGAACTCTAACGCAATGGCTAAGAATTACGTGATTCAATGCAATCATTTTTCTAGCCATTCTCACCTTCTCGCCCTTATCGTCTACCGTTCATTCAAATCCTCCTCTCAATTTCGACACTCATTGATCCTTCTCAGGCTTATCTTCAGTCCCTAGCTCGTTCAACTCCGATATTCAATATTTCCTCTCGGGCGTTGGGTTTTCGGTTTCAATCGATTGTTGATTTACAACAACTCACTCAGTTGTTACATATTTCTAAAGAATATTACATAGAGAAATATGGAAAATATCAAATTAATTAGATTGCTCCTTACTTTTGGATAAATGTCAAATAAAAGATTAATGTAACAACGGAAAACATGTTTCGAGGTAATTTGAGTGGACACAACAAAATAACCTCAAAATACGAGGATAGTTAAAACTCATCGGACAACAACATGAAGCAATACTCTATCTTGTTTTTCTGTTCTGTCTAATCAACAGAAACCAACTGCAAAAGTTCTCTTCGTTAAATGTAACAAACAATGCCAAGAATTCGCCTCCCACCACATCGTAATTTCTCTATTTTAATCCATTTTTCTTAAGTTGTTTCACAGCACAGAAACTAACGACAGATAGACAATAACATTCTGGGTGACATTAAAACTCAGTATTAATTTAAACCCAGCAGCCCTCAGCTAATCTTTGTGCCATCCCTCAACTAATCATAGAATTGTCAGACTAAACAGAAGAATTTTATGAAAGGGGCTTAATAAAAATAAGAACTTTGAATGTCATAACAAGATTTGAACAAGATTATTGAGATTTCTATAACCCTTTTTCCGTGTAGGGCAAAAATTTTGTCTGGAAGAGGGTGAAATCAGCAGATTTTGTACTAACTTTGTGAAGAAGATGTTGATAATTAAGGTGAGAAATTAGAAAATGGAAAAGGAAAGAGAGAAATGTGGGAAATGTAAGTGATGGTGTTTAAGCATTACATGAACTGAAGAGTACAGATTTAGAAAGGATGAGCACAAGTGTACAAATAGTAACACTGCTAGTATTTGCATCAAAAGCAGAGATCTACACCTTTACACAGACTTACAAACTTTTTCAGAAATTTTTATTCATCAAACCCCCCAAAAAAAAAGAAAAAAGAAAAAAAAAAGCTTCAAATTTTCCAAACCCTAGCCGAAGAAGAGAGTGTAAAAACCCGCAACTTATTTGATCCAGCAAGGAAAAAAAAAAAAAACATATAAAATAAGATATTAAATAAAACCCATGATTTTGGAAGAGGTTTAGAGCAATACCCAATTGGGGAATTTGAAATCTTGGTGCTTTTGTGATGATCTCATCTCATGAAGGTGCAGCGTGAGGAGGAGGCAAGGGGAGTTGAGATGGTGGGCGCTTTCTTTTCTTCTCGTAGCTGATCCCTCTGGCCTTTGACTGCAAATCACGAACCTCACGAAGATACAGCCTCACAGCTCTAGCCCCAAATGGATTGGCTTCAGGCTTCCCTCCATTCTCTTCAAAAGCGGCTCGAAGGCGCCCCACCAAAGCGTCGAGGCTCCCCCACGCCTGCCGAAGAGGGCATGGGCAGGGTGCGGGAGGGTTGGGAAGGCCGTAGAAAGGGCAGATGGGTGTGTGCACTTTCGTCTTTCCAAATTGATCTAGGTACCTGCTCGCTCACTCAGAAAGCTCGTAACTTTGAAGCAATTCAGTTTTTATTTTATTTTATTTAATTATGTGTTTGTTTAGTACCTGAGGAATTCGAGGACATGAGCTCCGCTACACCGTGAGAGGGCGAGCGGTGGGCGGTGATTGTTGAGGTATTGACCGAAAGTTTTCCAGTCGCGGCGCTTTTGATTCTCATATCTGCTGCTGGAAGAGGAGGTTGTTGCGGAGTGTTGGTGGTTGATGGCGATGTTGTTGTTGTTGTTGTTGATGATGCTATTGCTGCTACTCCCTGGGAACTCCATCTTTCTTTTTTTGGCTTGTTTGTTAAATCAGGGTGGGCTTCACAAAATCAAGGTTGTTGTTGTTGTTGCTGCTGCTCTAGGGCAGTGATATGGGGATTGTAAGCAAGAAGGTGAGGGGAAATTATGATGGGATTGGGAAGAAGATGTGAGAGGAGTAGTGAAGAAGGGTGTATTGTTCGTTGGAGTTTTTTGATTTGGATTTGTGTAGTTGAAAGGATATTGGTTTGGTTTGGGGTTTTCTAAAAAAGGTAGAACAACTAAGTTTTTTGGTGGTTGATGGGATTGTTCTTCTATTCCCTCTCATCCAAACTGTAGAGAGAGAGAGGGGAAGAAGAGTGGCACAGTGAGTTGAGTTTTGGAGACAGCAAGATGTTTCATTTACCAACCTTCTTCCTGCCACCACTTGATTCTTCAATACCAAATTTGTTTCCTTTCTGGACAATTTTGCCCTCATATTAAACATCATAACATACTCTTCCTCTCTCTTTCTTTCGTACTTGTAATCTAATCCACTCTCGCTCACTCTCTTACTCTCTGACTTTTACTGTTGTTTCACATTCATCTAACTTTTCTGACCCTAACCTTTGATCAATTAATATTCATTCGTTTCATACTTATTTTACTAAAAAGATTAGTTTTATTTTGTATAGAGAATTTGACGTTGAGAGGTGTGATTTGATAGGATGGGTGGCAGTGGAAGACAAATGGAGTTGGTGGTTAAATGCAGAGTAAGAGATGAAAACTGATGGTCAATTTGTTGTACCCTCTGTTTTTTTTTTCTCATGCCACCCTTCATCAGTAAGGTTATATCTTTAATCAATCTTCCAATTATAAATGTAAGATTTGAACTTAATTGTTGAAAGATAACTCGACTAATTTGGAACATTGGAGAACACTACGTTTAACACAGATTGAGAGTTAAGGCCTGTTAGGTACCTTATTATCCTTCAAAACGCCTTTTAACAACAACACTCATTCATCTTCAATAGAATAAGAGACGATAATTAATGTCTTATCTATCGATTTATGTTTAAATTGATAGTACTAGACCTCCAAATTTAACAACACAACTATCATTTTTATGTTCGCGAGTGAATCACTGTATAATTTAACTAGTTCATACATATTTTCTTGATTTAAATACAGATTGAAGTCGGCATAAATGGAGGTAAGGGAGAGTCGTTTTCTGGGGGCGACAAATAGTTCAGGGTTGGTTAAAGGGTGTGTCCAAATGGATGTCCTAGTTGCTCCCTAATCCGATCAATTGGTGACTATTAACCAAAAAGATGGCACTGTTGTTGATGGAAGATTGATTGTGATCCATCCTTAGAACACATAATTCAGTGGAAACATATCCACCTTCTCCATTACTTTCAACAGATTTGAAATTTAGTGACCAAAATCATAGAATTTGAAGGAATTACACTCAACTTCGATGGTAATCATTTAAGTTACTAATAGACAGATCAAACAAACTGCCAAACTTTATTCATTATCCTATGAATTCAACACCATTCTAGATTCAAATCAACTAGGACCAAGACCATTCTCTTTCGACCAATTAATAGAATCATGAAATTAGATCTCCCTCCGAATCGTACATACGACTTTCACCACTGGCACAATGTTTTCGGATAATTCGAAAGAAATTAAAAAGAAGGAAAAGGGAAAAATATAACGAATCCTCACTTGAAGGTGGAAAATGGCATGTGATTTGGTTGCTTGATTAATGCTTGCTGTTCATATGTGTATAATCCACATGTGATATGTGAAGAACTGTTGAATCACTCCCTTTCTTGTCACAATGAGTAGTCTCCTACCAACTTAACTATCCTTAAAATCTAATGTTTTATGCATTAATCATAACACATTTTGTAATTCCATTTCTTTTTTTACTTTTTTACTCCTCTTCTTTACTGTAGTTTTAATGCTGTAAGTTTCAGAAAAGCAGTGAGGTTGTTGGACATGGGAGACACTGACACGACAAAGAAGGAAGCTTGGAGCTGCAACTTTACCAGTAAATAAGTGAAAACTGTGAAAGTTTTTTCAACCCATGACATCACAATCTACTAAATATAGTAGCAGAATGAATCCAACAAATTACGGTTTCACCACTTGTCTTTTCCATTGCCATCACCAAATGACATGACAGCTCCACAAACAAAATCCAATTTCTTAGCATTTTTCCCAATATCTTTTCTTTTTTTTCTTCACCTCTGACCCTAAACTATGAGAGTAACGATGAACCCCATGTACATTGTCTACGTTATTTTAAATTACTAAAGAATAAAATAACATTCATTTATGTTATTTTAATATAACTAAGTTCAAAATTAATACTTTTTCTTATTTCTTTGGGCATATCTTATTTTCAAAATTAAATATTGTTTTTTGGGCATTGAAGCGGGTTTGTTACTTGAACGCTCGCGATGATAAGTGTTTAGACTCGGATTTGAATTTGAAAGCCAATGAGTTTGAAGCGGGTTTGTTACTTGAACGCTCGGGATGGTAAGTCTTTAGGCTCGGGTTTGAATTAGAAACCCAATTCCACCCAAATTCAAACTCATGCCCCCAAACAGATCAGGGTTGATCTCACCGACACTGTTTTGCATCAAAAGCATAACAATTTATGATATAATCCAATGCCTGTTTTCACCTTTTGTAACGCAACACAGAGAACACAGCAACAAAAGACAATTGCTCAAACTATACTCAAAACTCAGATACACAATCATCATATATGGATTTGACCCATTAAAAATTCGCTTTTAGGAAGAAGAAAAAAAAACGGAAATTCTCTCTATTTAGAAGTACACAATTAAGAAGGGAAAAAAAACATTAAAACCAAAGAGAGAGAGATGAGATTGATGATTAAATTTATGATTCATGAAGAGGGTTGCACATTAAACCCTTACGAAGTGTCTCAAACCATCAAATTAGGGAAATTTGAAGTAACCCTAGAATTGATTGAAAAAGCATATTTAAGAGCATTAATTAGAAGGAAAGTGGAATTAAATAAGAAGGGTACCCTCTAATTGGCTTCTTGATTATAAAGTTTGAATTTTTTTGTTGTAATTTTTTTGGGATTTAAGCTCCTGTGGGAGGTGGAAGGATTTGTTGTTGAGGGCGCTTTCGTTTCTTCTTCTCATAGCTAATTCCTCTTGCTTTAGACTGCACATCACGAACCTCTCGAAGATAAAGCCTAATAGCACGGGCACCAAAAGGGTTAGCTTCGGGCATCCCACCGTTCTCTTCAAAGGCTGCACGAAGGCGGCCAATAAGGGCATCGAGGCTGCCCCAAGCTTGGCGTAGAGGGCAGGGACATGGGGCTGGAGGGTTGGGATGGCCGTAGAAAGGGCAGATCGGAGTGTGGACTTTGGTCTTACCAAATTGGTCCAAATACCGAAGGAATTCAAGAACATGAGCTCCACTACACCTTGAAAGGGCAAGTGGGGGTCGGTGATTTTTCAGGTATTGGCAAAATGTGTTCCAATCTCGCCGTTTTTGGTTCTCATAGCGGCTGTTTGAAGAAGAAGAAGAAGAAGAAGAAGAAGAAGAAGAAGAAGAAGAAGAAGAAGAAGAAGAAGAAGAAGAAGAAGAAGATGACCCACCTCCTAAATTTGGAACACTGGAGCCTCCAAATTGTTGGGCGTTGAGGCCTTCAAATTCAGTGATGGAATCCATTTGGAAATATGGAAGTAGCTTGAAGGGAGGAACTAGGGTTTCTTTTTTCGTTGTTCCATGAGGGGTGTGGAACTAAATATTAAAGTGGGGGAGAGAGAGAGATTGATGAACTAAATGAGCTCGAGTTTATTATCTTCGATGTGGGTGTCAGGACAAAAAGAAAAAAAGATCTAAGTAATAAGATTTGATTGGTATTATTAAATTTGCATTCTTGAAGTGTGTGTAAGAGCCTAAGAAGGGAGAGAGAAAATGAATTATTATTATTATTATTATTTGATGAGATGGATGATGGGAAATGAGAAGAGTTGAGCTTGTTGGGGTTTGGTTACATTGTTTTGAGCCATAAACAAGAAATCCCAGGAAAGAACTGCTACACTGCTCATTCTTGTCCCCCTTTTGTTCTGGTCTCTAAATATGTTATGTTTTACTTTTTTAACCCCAAAAAGAAGTTGAAGGGAAATTTAATTGAATCAAATGTAAAGCCATGCTGGTGTGGTGTTGAGAAGCTAGTCTTGGGGCCTCTCTGTTGGGAACTCGAAGGGCATGCATGGGGCAACATGCCTACCTTCTACGCACGACATGTTTCAACTTAACAACCAGACAAAACAAAAAGAAACAAGTAAAACATGAACTGACACAACGCAGTGTGAGAGTTGAGAGTAGCCACATATACCTTTCCAAAATTATGCCAATTTTATACAAACAAAACATGATGTTTTTGGTTCTCAGCGAAATGGAATTGGTTCCTTCGCCATTCTGTGTTGTAAACGATTCTTTCATACCTCAAAACATTTCCCAAGTTTGGATCTTTGTGAAATGAAAAGAAAAAAAATCTACTTTCTTTTTTATGCCAATTATTAAACGTAATCATACAGAGAGAGAGAGAGAGGTAGATATTCGAATCTCTTAATTAGTTGAGTTACCATTCCTTTTCCTTCACAGTTATTAATGGGGAGAGATTATTCATAGTCCATGTTCAAGCACCTAAACATACTATAACCAGAGAGTTCCTATTTAATAAGTCATTCTCATACTCGAGCCTTGTTTAGTGACTGCAGGAACTTGCTCTTCTTCTTCATCTTCGAGAAGTCTTTCATACTGTGAGATTTGGGCAGATTGTTAGCTTGAAACAGACTAGATAAGAAAATACCTCGATTCAATGGTGTAGGTTCTGTTGGCCATGGTAGCAAAAGAGGTCAGATTGAGAGGTGAAGGATGAGTTCCTCCCACACAATGTGGCACGGCTCGCTCCTAATTTATTGAGGAAGGGGCACGGTCAGAGATTCTGTGAAGGATCCTGAGAAATCCTGGAGAACAGAATATACAACTTTTACCCACAGATCCGTGTAAGCAGAGGATGATCAAACATGGGCGTCAGTTCAGCAAGTTTCAATGAGTTGGAGGTACCCACGATCCTCATGCTTTGTAAACATGGGCGTCTCTGACTGTATTTCCTGGGCCAAGCCCAAAGTGGCCTCCTGATGTCCGTCTCTCCTCCATCTGCCATTATTGGACCTGGCCCGAGCCCAACAATTTACTATAAATTTTTTAACTTTACCAAATTCAGCCTTAGATTAAAAAAGAAAAAAATTCAAAATCTCTCCATACCCATTAATTTCTGTAAAAATCAAATTTTTATAGAAAATTACAAGAATGGGATCAAACAAAAGAAATAATACCCTCTTTTTTTCTCATTCTAAAAAGGGATGAATTGATAAGAACCACGGATTTGGAAACCGCCAAACCATATCTACAAGTCAGTTCCATCAGTTTTGTTATGAACACATGATTGGAAATAAATCTTAAAAAAAGAAAAAAAGTTCTAAATTTGGGAGGAGAAAAACTAATGGCTTTGAGGGTTTGAAGAACTTACAGCCTCTCTCGTGAGATGATTCAAGACAGCTTCTTTTCTTTCCATACAATGAACCCTCAATTTGCTGCATTTGTCAGTCTTCGGTTCTGATCTGTTCTGGCCAGGCCGCATCCGGTTTTCCGGCAACCTCTCTCACCGGCCGCCGGAGTCCTGGAATTCCAAGAAGAAGATATAATGGTGGCCGGGAGAAATGGGAAGAAGATCTACGACCACATTACTGTGGAAGCTGATCTGAAGAGCATCATGAACTTGGACCAAGATCTTTACTTTCTAGACGATGATCTGGTCTCCCCCATAATTAATTCTTTTCATAAATTTATTTCCCTTTAATTTTGATATTCATATTTAATGAACACACGTACAGGAAAGATCGGACGGCGAAATGGTGGAACAAGATTTGGAGGCAATGGAAAAGAAGATGAGAAAGAAGAAAAAGAAGAAGGCTCTGTTAGAACTGCGATACAGAGTGGAGGATGCAATAACAGGGAATTATCTGATGGGGAAACCCAGCCGAAGTGTTGGCGTAAAAGACGCCGCAAAAGCCAGAGAAGAGCTTAAAGAAATAACGCTATGGGGAGTGCCTTTATTGCCGAGTAAAGGCCACCAAGGAACAGACATTTTGTTGCAAAAGTTCTTGAAAGCCAAACACTACAAAGTCCACGACGCATTTGAGATGCTGAGAAAGACTTTGAAATGGCGCAGAGAATACAAGGCGGATGGGATTGTTGAGGAGAAATTGGACGGTGATCTTCAGAATTTGGTGGGGTTTCTGAACGGTCGAGATCGAGAGGGGCATCCGTTGTGGTTTCATGCAAACGGGGTTTTGATGGACAGAGAGATGTACCAGAGGACGTTTGGAACAGAGGAGAAATGCGAGGAGTTGTTGAGATGGATGGTTCAGAATATGGAGAAGGGGATTAAACAGCTACGATTTGAGAAGGGAGGGGTTGATTCTATTCTTCAGATCACTGATTTGAAGAACTCGTCCGGCCCTGCCACCAAGGAGTTTCGTACGCTTAACAAGAGAGCTCTCTTGCTCTTACGTGACAATTACCCCGAACTCGTCTATAAAAATATAGTCATAAATGCTCCATTTTGGTACTACGCGCGCCACCTTCTTCGATCCAAGATCATCAGCCACAAAACCAAGGCCAAGTTCGTCTTTGCCAATCCATCAAAAGTCACGAAGACCCTTCTCAAGTCAGCCAATTATTCATATATATACATATACATGTACATGTTTTGTGTTTCTTTTCTTCAACTAACTAATTCCATCTCTTGATGATCAAGGTTTATAGCCCCCGAACACTTGCCAATTCAATATGGGGGGCTTAAAAGAGAGGAGGACGACGACTTCTCGCCCATGGATAGAGCATCACAGGTCGACATTAAAGGAAACACGGCTGTCACCATTGAAATCCCAGCCAAGGTTGGGGTGACGATGGTGTGGGACGTGACGGTGGTGGGATGGGATGTTGCATACAAGGAAGAGTTCGTGCCAGACGACGAGGGATCGTATCGAATTCAGTTAGAGAATCAGAAGAAGGTGGGAGAGAACTTGAGGAATTGTTTCTACATAAGTGAGCCAGGGAGGATTGTGCTCACAATAGAGAATCCAACTTTCAAGTACAAGAAGACAGTTTACTACAGATCCAAAGCCAAGCCCACTGTCCCTATGTACATCTTATTCAGCAAATAGCACCCTTTCATAGCGCACTCATATAATTGGAGGTGGGACGGACTTCTATTTTCTAATTCTTCCTGTTTTTCATTTCAATCTCATGTGCTGTGTTTCTTTTTGAACTAGAAATTTGAATCAAACAGAGCGTAGGATGGACACGAATTTGAGTAATCTACACTTTAAACGGTTGGATATATATATAAATATATATATTGGATCCTTTTATTAGTTCAACATACATAAACATGGCCTCGTCTTTATTATTATCATTATTATTATTATTATGATTTATCATCATTATTCGGAAAGCTTTAAACCCTAAATTATTACACCATAAAACCAAAGCCCAAAAGCCAAAACCCGCCCATTCCTAGTTCCTACCAAGCCCTTTATATTGCCTCTGCTTCAACTGGGTTGGCCCTGCGCGCCGATGACATGCTTGGGGGCAGCAGAGTCGTCTCTTCCCTGTTGAATTTGAGCCTTCGAGCCTCCTCTGTGGAGATTCTGTAGGCGCTGGCAAGGACTTGAACTGGGAATGCTCTCAAGGCGGAGGTGCGGCCAGCCAGTGGGGTGATCATTGCCTGGTCGTTGGTCTTGAAGGAAACCCACTCAAACCCTTCCTCGCTTGCTCTTTTCACTATGCCGAAGTTTTGTGGGACCACTAGGAGCTGGCGTTGTTGTAGCTCCCCGTCGTATACGGTTTGGCCTCTGTCGTCTACTACTTGTACTCTCGCTCGCCCTCTTGTCACGAATATTACGCTGTGTGCGTTCATGTTCCAGTGTGGAACGTACATCGCATTCTGCAATAATAATAATTAATAATAATCCAAATTATGTGAGAGCATAGCCAGATGCTGTATGCCTAAATTCGTACTTACTCTGTAAAGAACACCGCGCTCGGCGCTGAGCTGAAGCCAGCGGAGGATGGGGAAGCGGTGGCTGTTGGTGGAGCTGAGACGACCAGCTTCAGGGGTGTAGATATCAGCGCGGGAGGCGTCGCCTATGTTCTCCTTGAGTCTCAAAGAGCAAATGGTTTCTTCCAATCCATTATCTGCCCAACGGCGGCGTTGGCGGTGCTCACGCTCTCTCTCTCTCTCCTCTTCTTGTTCCTCCTCCCATTCTCGCTCCTCTCCTCTGCGTCCTCCGTGTGATCTCGGTGGCTTGATCACCTCCAGCTCTCCCTCAACCTTGATGATGTTACGCCTGTAGTCGTCTTCTCCTCGGAGCTTCCTCGCTGTCTCCACGTTTATGTTGAAAATTTCAGCAAGGACTCTGTCGTCGTAGGCGTAGAAGATGTTGTTCTTGTTGCTGGATCCCTTCCGAGGGCTCTGTCCTCGCCTCTGTTCACGCTCTCTGTCCGATCTCGACTCCTGGAACTCCTCCTCTGGATTTCCGGCTAGGTAGAATGTCTGCATAACATACATGTAAATCTCATTTCTTTTAAATGCTAATTTAATTAAATTTGATGCGTTGTGTTACCCTTGGATGGAAGTCGAGTTGGTTGGCGTTGTTACTGACGTCGAGAAGAACAATGGCAATAAGCTTCTCATTACCATCGTTATAGGACCAATGAGCAGAACCAGCAGGCACAGCGAAGAGGTCACCGGCGCGTACGTGGCGGATCTTCTGATGGCGGTCTCGGAACTCCTGTGCCGATTGCTGAGATTCTTGGTATGTTTCAGGGCAGCCCGGAACTACAACTCCCTTGAACCCTCTCCCTGTTAAAAATCACAAGGTATAATTAATAAATAAGCTCTTAATATATAAATAAATAAATAAATAAATAAATAACCGAAATGAGTACCTCTCTCAATGTACATAAGACGTGGGGCATTGGTGTATTGCGGAAGAAGAAGGCCATTAGGGTCAATAATATATCTCTGGATAGCCACGCCAGCGCACTCGAACATCTCGTGATTGGGGTCCCATATCTCAATGACGCCGCCTTCGGCCTCGATGCGGTTGGAGGGTTCGAGGGCATCGAGCCTGTCGAGGCGGCAGTGGCGGTACCGGCGCTGGCCCTCGCTGAAGCGCCTGTGGGAGTTGGCGTCCTGGTCGGTTGCTAGACAGGCATTGAAGAGGACGAGGAAACAGAGGGAAAGGGAGAGGAAAAGGTGAGTTCCCATGGTTGGTGTTTGGATGTAGAAAAGGGCTGTGCTTGAAGTGGAAAATGGAGAGAATTAGGGATTTTATAGAGGGAAGAAAGCAGGGACACGCGTAAAGAAGATTGAGCCATTCTTCAAATTGCATGCCTGCGGAAACCCCATTGTTGCACACATCATTGAATGTCATGTTGCAGGTGGCTTTCGGGTTCTGAAATATTGGATGGTAAATGCTGATCCCTTTAGCTCTTCTGCTTGCCACTCTATGTTGTGTCGTTTATCATGTTCTGTCTGTGCAAAATATTTGTCGTTTTGTCATATGATTCATTTGTTGTTTATTTTCCCTAATGAATTTGTCTTCTCACTCACAGTGACAATGAGGTTTGTTTATATTTGATGAAATGGCAATCAGAATTTCATTTTATCATTTTCATTTTTATTTATTCAATTTTTTATTCTTTCAAAAAATTTAATACCTGATTCAAAATTTAAAAATAAGTAACTATTATAAACTTCATTCCTCTTTTTCCGATTTTCATAATCTGATCTAAATATTTTTTTTTAAATCACAATTTAAAACAAAAAGAAGTTATAGTTTTGATTTAATAAGATAATTAATCTAAGCTAAATTATATATATATAAAATCCATCCACTTTCAAAAGTGTAAATAATACTATTAAAATTATTGGAATTTTTAATTGTGTTTCAAAAACATTTAAGCCTTTGAACTTCTAAAAATAATTCAAAATATTTTATTGATAATATAAAGATGAAAATATTATTGTATCATTTTTTTATTTATTTTTTAAAAGCATTGTTATCCTTAATTTTTTTTTTATAAAAAAATTAAAGAGTTCTTATATAAAGATGAACAGTTTATTTACATCTCTTACATTATATCTTCAACAATTTTTCATTTCTTACTCACATTTTTTTCCATGTCTAATTTTCGCCAATTTTCTCAGTAACTAATGAGACTCAAAACTTTAGGTTAAAATTAAATTATAAAATGAGAGACAGGTTTTATTTAGTACACTCTTTGAGTACTAATCCATCAGTAATTAAGTTAACAAATAACCAATAAATTGAATATTAGTGAGGAAAAAATGTTGGGAAAACTTTAATTGCAACAAATACATTTAATGAAACCAATTAATTAAACAAGTTTGTTGTTAATTACACAACTTTTGTTTGTATAATGCATTAATTAATTAATTGTATGAATTTACACGAAAATAAAATAGTAAACATATGAAGAGAAAATGAGGAAAGAAGGCCGGCCGGCCACATATTTTTTTATTGCATTCATCATATTATTATTACATATAGTATTAAACTTAAGTTACGATAATTTTAAAACTCTACTGCGCTGTGGTACCGTCTGCCCTTATTCGTTTTCTTTTATCTCTCTACTCTCTATCACTTGCAAAAGGGAGCTTCTTTAAGGGGACCTGCGGCGGCGGCTGCTGCTGCTGCTGCTGCTAGAAGGAGGGAACAGGAAAGTGTGTCTGCTTCTGGTCTGCTTCAGTTGCTGGGCCTCTCCTGCTGTGATTTGGAATGATTGTTCCAGGACTTGTTGCGGCAGGGCTCTGAAGAGGGAGGTGTAGCCAACGACTGGGCTTTTCATGGGCTGGTTTGAGGTCTTGAAAGTGACCCATTCGAACCCTTCTGGGCCTGCCTGGGCTAGTGAGGCGTAGAGTTGGGGGATCACAAACATGTTTCCTTTCGAAACCCTCTCGTTGAACACTTGGTTGCCGTAGTCATCCGATATCTGAATTTCTGCCTCTCCCTCCACCACGTACACCAATCTGTGGTCGGTCATTGACCAGTGCAGGTTGTATTGAGCGTTCTGCAATGGGGGAAACCAAATGTTAGGAATGGAGGTTGGAAGGAAGAAAATGAATTAGTTTTTTACCGGGAAAAGATGGCCTTTCTCAGCACTCATGTCCATGTATTTGAGAATGGGGAGCTTGAGTTGGTTCAAAATGTTGATTCTACCGGACTCCCTTGAGTAGACATCGGCTTCTTTTTGTGTGTTCATGTTGTGCTGGACTCGTGCAGTGCAGATGGTTTCTTCCATCCCATTTGAAGAAGGAGATGCACTCAGTTCTTCCTCTTCCTCCTCCGGTGTCAAGAACGACATGTCTTCCTCGCACTTCATGATCAATCCACTGTTCCTTTCTTCTTGGATTTTCCTCGCCAACTCTGATGGAATGTTGTATGCCTCTGCAAGAAGCTCCTGATCGAACCCAGAGAAGATGTTCACTAGATCCTCTGACGATCTTGATCCTCTTGATTCTTTTGATCCTCTAAATTGCCTTAATGCTTCTCTTGGAATTCCACCGGCCAAGAATGATGCCTGTAGAAAACACATATATAAGAACAGATATCTCATTCTTGATACTAAAATGTTTGACTTTGAAGGGAGAATTGGAATACTCTGATGCGGAGGTCGAGTTGGTTGTCCTCGTTGTTGAGATCCAAGAAGGCAACGGTGACAAGGTCTTGACCGCCGTCGTTGTGGCACCATTTGACGGTACCGGCGGGGACGACGATCATGTCACCACGGCGGACTCTACGAACCTTTTGGTGTTGGTCTTCCTCTTTGCCAGCGCCAACTCGACGCCCCATACGCCTCGAAGATCGTCTTGAAGATTGGGCTGATTGTGCCTCGTATGTCTCTGCGCACCCTGGGAAATTCAGCCCCAAGAACCCTTCCCCTGTTCCACCCCATTTGTAACCAATTATTTATAGTACGCTTAAAATAGAGTGTTATGAGGTGAGGTTTGTAGGGAGTGATACCTTGCTCGACGTAAATAAGCATGGGGGAGCTGTGGAATTTAGGAAGAGCGAGAGAGTTGGGCCTTATGATGTTTCTGATGGCAGCAACTCCAGCACACTGAAACTCTTCCTCTGCTTCGTCCCAAATCTCAGTAATGCCTCCCTCCGACTCGATCCGATGCGAGGGCGGCCTTGCCTGAAGCCTGTCGAGCCGGCATTGCTGAGCTTCTTCCCTGAAGCGGCGCCTCTGAGGCTCCTGAGCGCTCACCAAAGACGAAACAGCAAAACAGAGCAGAATCGCCAGTACCAGTTTGGTAGCCATTGTAGAAAGTGGTTAAAAAGGAGATGGTGGGATGAAATTAAATTGAGAAAGGGGTTAATATATAGGGAGAAAGGTGGGTGGTTGGGGTTGAAATGAAGCAACATTTAGGGTGATTTCTGAAATGGAATCCGGGACGTGGTGATGCATGGAATTGGTTATATTACACACCCACCATTTGTCTCTGTTTCTCCCTGTCTCTCTTATTATTCTTTCTATGCATTCACCACTTGTCTCTCTTTCTTTCTTTATATATGTGTACACACTGTGTTTTTTTTTGCTCGCGTTAATTTTGATTTATGATTTGGTTCACCTCAAAATAACTTCTTTTTTTCAAATAATTATTACACTAAACATTAGATTGTTGGGTTGGAGAGGGGAAATAACATCTCTTGGGTATGAAAACTAAACGAGTTTTAAAATTGTGAGGCTAACGACGATATATACAGGCCAATACACACAATATCTACTAGTAATGAGTTTAAACTGTCACGCAAAATCAGTAGAGTTTAAATTAAAAGGGAAGACAATATTAGAAACTTATTTTGTGTCAAAATATGGTCTTAACTGTGGCCGAAGAATCCAATTTGAATACGATATAGAAATTGAGGTGGCTTAAGTGGACATGGTCGTTAGAAAATACAAATCTTATATAGTGGCACAAAAATGTCGGCATTACTAATTGCAATATAAATTTCATTTATTTATTAGGGAGATTATCCACATTAAAAGGCCCCACTGACTTTAGTTTTAGATGAAAAAGTTGGAAGAATTAAAGAAACGAAAACAATCATATTATAATATAATCAATTATTATTTTTTAATTATAAAGGTGACAAACTATATAATAAAAAACGAATCACGAGAACCCCCACATGCCCATATCATATTTAAAAACAAAAACATGTTACTTTTCTAAAACAATAAAATATTAATATAAAAAGAAAATATCTTTATTATAAAGTATGGAAATCATATATACCAACTCAAAAATACCTTTTTTTTCCTTTTTTTTAGGTATATTTTTCTGTATTCATTTATTTTTTATTTTTAAACTCTGTTAATCTATAAAAACCCCATAAATTTTGACAGCTTTTGGAATAGTGAATCCAATCCCTCTCCTCAAAAAGGTAAAAAAAAAAAAAAAAAGAAAGTTACAATACTGTAAAAAAACACTAATTCTATTAGATTCATAATATCTCTTTTAACTCCGACAATTCCCCTCCTCTTGCAAAAATATTATACCAAAAATCCATAGTCTCATTAACTGGCTGCTCCATTGTCAAATTACCAAACTGACCCTGATATATTTCACCTACAAATCCCTGTTGGCTCCCCACCATGGCGATTTGGTCGTTGGCCAAAACTTCCATCCAGAAGCTGTCGTCGGCTTCCGGCAGATTATTTGTCGACAACTCACCGTTCTCTGCTGTGACGACGGAGGAGCTTTCACTGGAGCAATGGGGCGGTGAAGAAGCCGAACCACAGCTCTGCATGGAATGAAAGGTCGTAAATTTGTAGGATTGTGCTGCTGATTCTACTCCAGCCGCGGCGGGGATATCGCCCCCGTAGCTCTGTCGGTTCACAGCGGTGTAATTTCTGAGTTGTGGAGTGGCGTAATTTTGTGTAATCCTTTTCTTCAAATGGGTGTGCCACACGTTTTTAATCTCGTTGTCGGTTCTTCCCGGTAATCTTGCAGCAATTGCCGACCATCTAAAAATTAATAAAAAGATAGTTAGTTAATTTCATTGCTAAGTATCGAAATGTTACAAAAAAACATGTTCGTTAAGTTCGATGTTGGCAGTTTTGTTGGTTAGTGTCACATGATGACATAAAATGGATTAAAACCTATGCACTAATCGATGTAATTAATTATTAGCCTCCCTTAAACCTATCTTCTTACGAGGACACCAGAGTCACGTGATCAATCAAATGACAAATTTCCACAAATTTCAAAAAAAAAAAAAAAAAAAAAACCAAACCAAACAAACCTGTTTCCAAGCATTTGGTGTAGCTTAATAATGGTTTCCTCTTCCTCTTGAGTGAAATTTCCTCTTTTAATGTCGGGCCTTAGATAATTTGTCCATCGAAGTCGGCAACTTTTTCCACACCGTAATAATCCTAAAAAATTCCAAAAAGAAAATAAAAAAATCATAAGAAAAGGTAGGGTTTTTTTTAATGGGATTTGCAAAGGAAAGAGTTTGGTTAAAGTTTTAGATTGATTAGAGGAAAGAGAGAAAGAAAGTAGGTTTAAAACGAAGAATTAATTACCAGCTTGTTTTGGGAGGGCTCGCCAGTTGCCATGGCCATAGAGGTTGATATAATTGATGAGAATCTGGTCTTCTTCAGGGGTCCAAGGGCCTTTCTTGAGCCCCATTTTCTCACAGCATGGAGCTCGCACCATCTTTTTCCCTTACTTGTTTGGAGCTCTGAAGAAGAAGAAGATGATCAATGAATCTGTGTCTACAGAAACCCAAAGATAAGAGCTTGAATTACATATATATATATATATATATATATATAAAGATGGAAAGGGATGAAAGGGAAAGTGGGAAGAAGATGGGTACAGAAAAGGGTACAAAGAAGGCGCACTTGTGTGGGTTTTAAAAGGGGAAAAATCCGCCAACAATGCTTCCAGGAAACGTCGACTCAGCGCTGTGTTTCTTCCTTTCTATCGTGGGCCTCTCCATCTCATCCCATCACCCTTCCTTACTCAAATTAAAACGTGCGTTTTTCTTCTTCTTTTGATACTTCTTTTTCCACAAATGCATCAACTTTTTCAATCTTAAATTTCTAATTTATGTCCTTCAAATCTACCTCATTTTTTAATTAATCTTCTTGCCACCAAATCAAATATATTAATACAGTAAATAAAATTTTAAGGTATAACTATAATAAATATATATGTGTGAGCGCAAATTTTGACATTTTGATGTTGAATTTTATAAACTATGATGGGATGAATTTAGGTCAATAAAAGAGGCTAGTGGCTGATGTGTATCAACTGGTTTCTTTTGGGTCTAAACATTACAATAATTCAATTTTTTTAAGAATATTCTTTTTAGATTCCCAAGTTTTCTTGTTATTTAGTTTAATTTCCAAACAATTCTATGATGTATTGGAATCTTTGTATTTTAATCAATTTAACTATATTTAAAATTAGGGTTTAGATGAGAACAACGCGAGTTTAACCCAGAATGAAGCTGTTATAATTCAACCTTGGAGTTATTTTCAAGAATATTGACCATTTAGCACATTCCTAAACAAATTCTTGGAGACCACACAACCACTAATTAAAGGTGTAATTATGTTTTGGGGACTTTGAAACTTGAAGGTAAAAGGAAGAAAAGTTAGTTTTGGTTAATTAATTAAGATTATTTTGATCTAAATTCTTGTTTAAGATGTGGGTGTGAGCCATTTTTGACGATGTATTAATTATTAATTGTACAAAGAATTCTTCATAATGATTTTACCAAATCTAATTTATAATATAAAAATGAAAAGGGTTTCTCATTTTCTGAATTCAAGTCAGAAAGTGGTATGAATCGGCCAAAATTAGTCTGCAGCTTTGGAATTTAATATATTTGATACATTTTTATATATCTGAAATGAGGAAGCCTAGCTTTTTTGTTACGTGCTAGTGATGTCACTTGTGTTTGGTCTCAAAGCAACCCATGAAACACTTTTAGAGGCACATCTCGTCAACATGAACAGTGGGGTTGAAGTACTTTGGCGACGATGGTGCCCAAGAAACTTGTGGATAATTTATATGTTCTTTGCTTTTTACGCATGGCCCCTCCTTCATTCATTGCATGCACTGAATTTTAGTTTATTTGAATTGCTATGGCTGAGGTGAAAATACATTCAGAAGTACAGGGAAGAAGTGATTTGCCACCCTTTTTGTTATATTTGCAAACCCTTTTCTTTACATGATTTGAATAATTCAGAACAAGAAAGTGGAGTTGATTGCAACTCTAAGCTTTAGTGGTTCATGTGGGATGTGAGTTTGTTAAGTCCATGTGAGGTAAGATATTTGATATTAGACAAATTTGATCTCTGGTTTGTGATGTAATGGATATGAAGGGTAGGGTTAATAGCTGACATATGGTAATATATAGACATATAGTTTTAGTAACATAAGAAAGAAAACAAAAGCATCAAATTTGATTGGTTTGGTAAAATGGAAAGTAAGTAAGTTGCAGGGAATTTGGATTTAGATTAAAAAAGGGTTTGGATTGAAGACAAAGAAGGTGTGGAATGTCGTACCAATTTGAAAACAGACAACAAATATTGATATCAATATCACACTGTCTTTGGCCGACAGCCCCCAATATCACCACTTTCTTCGTTACGGTGCAACCCTAACTTTGTCCTCCTTTTTCTCAATTTCCCTGTTTCTAAGTAATGAAGTTCATACCCTTATCAACCAAAAAGTATATAAGTTCCGAGATTAAATTCATATTCCAATTTCTTAATAAGTGTTGCCGTACTGTCATGGGTTGACAAACCTGTTAGGATCGTTGAATTGATTATGACATAAACATTCGATGAGATAACATATTTGGTTGATAGTATAATGTGAATGAGTGATGGATTAAGATTAAATAATTGAGATCCTCATTTTTTATTTTTATATCCAAATTCTGTCATCCACAACTTCTCGAGGATCCAAATCCACTGCCTGAGAATCAAAATCCACTACTCGCAAAATCCAAACCATACACTTCAAGGAATATATTCCAGAAATGAATATTAATATGAGCAATATTACCAAACCGACCCTAAGCTTAGGCTACTTGGTAACGTAAGCACATTTTAAATGAATATTAATAGTTTCTTATTTTGGAGAGAGAATTTCCGGAACATATGGATGAGGAGAGGGCCCATAAAGCCCTAGTGGTTGGGCCTGGGCTGTAGCAGGTCCGCGTCGGCTGGGTCAGATTAAGCGAGCTTGACCTTGGGCCTCCAACTTCCACTATTTATTATTGTTATTAGTTTATTATTTTGTAACATAATAATAATAAGAATAAGAATAAAAAACGCGGCGCCAAGGAAACGTCGGACCCCCACCCCACTTTATGCCCGGCTTTTCGACCAAATGTTATCGACATCAGACGTTAATTGCTGTGGGGCCATTGGACGGTGGAGATTGGTTTCCTCTCACCTAAAAAACAAACATTTCAATTCAAAAATATATATATATTTTTTAAAAATCATTTTAAGTCTATCCCATGTTTTTTTTGTATAAAGAAGTTTGTGGTTGTATTCAATATAATTTTTAATTTATAATTGATATTTAATAAAATGTTAAAAAATTTAAAAATATACCAAATTAAAAGCATTTTTTTAAGGGATGGTTAAAATTTATAAAGTTTAATTTCCAACCGTGGAAATCAATTTTATCATTTGTTTAAAAGAAAAAAAAAGGTAAGATGAAATGAAAAGAGAATAAAGTAAAGCATGTGGGGAAGAGGTACACGTGCGAGGAATTGATGGGAATGTGGCGCCCTCAACACCCATAGCACATTATTAAGGACAACCCTGCGTTACTACCACGCAACCTTTTCCAACTTTTTCTCAATTCATCAGTTTTTTTTTATTTAATTTATTTATCATTTTTTATAATAAACATTTTTATATTTATTTGTCTTATCCTCTTTTATAAGCTTTATAAATAATAAAGGTCAAATAATTAAATTATAATTTTTAAATATTTTATTGGTTCAACTATATTCAAATTACTATTTTTATTTATAATTTATTGATCGAATATATTAAACAAAATTCAACACGAACATTAACAAAGTTGGCTTTTTCTCTAGGAGTAGCATGTCCATAAAACGTCAACTTTTTTACAATAAAATTTAATAATTTTTAAAAGAATAATCTAAATTGATAATTTAAAAAAATTAAATTTCAAATTACATACATAGTTGAAGACATATTATGCTTAATTTGTTGCATTTCTTATGCTCTTTTGAATATATTTTTTTAAAATTGAAGATTCAAAGGTCAATATTATTTATATATATTTGAAATTTGAAATTTATTTTTCTATTTAGTCCTTGCAATTTTATTAATTTCTTTAAAAAGAATTTTGAAGTTGAGTGAAAAAGGGTGGAGAAAGAGAGAATATTTGAGTGGGTTGTTTAGCGAAATTGGTAGCTTTAGTCACTTCCCTTCCCTTTCTTTTGTTTCTATATCTTCTGCCTTGCCCTCCGCTTCTTCTTGCCTACCAATTCTGACCTTTCTCTTCTTCTTCTTCTTCTTCTTCTTCTTCTTCCTCTTCTTCTTCCTTTGATCAAGTTTTCTCATCCTCTTTCTCACATCCACCTCTTCTCCGATCGTCATGGCGTTCAGAGGCCTCCGACGGGTATCTTTATGTTCTTATTTTTATGCTTTCTTTACTTTAACTCAACTGGGTGTACCTTTATTTCAATTGGGGGCTCTGGCTTTTCTTCCGATTTGTTGTTACTTGTGTTTTTCTCAACATTCTTCACCTCTGCTTCATCCTTCCCAACCACCCATCAACTGAACTCTCACTTTTATGTTCTCTTCTTTCTTTACCCTTTTCTCTGATGCTATTTACTCTCCTTTCTTCAAGCATGCTGTATTTCTTCTTCTTCTTCTTCTTCTTCTTTTTCTTTATTTCTTGGTGGCGTATTTTAAACGAGTACTGTGGGTTTTGATGAAAGGAGTTAGATTAGATGGATCATGTGCTTGATTGATTCTGGTTCTTGTTATACCTCTGAAAGCTTTGATTTAAAGGGTGGAAGTCATGATCTTTACTGTTCAGGCAGGTGTGTGAGTTCAGAGTCTGTTGATGGACTTCTGTCTTCTTTGCTTCTTCTGCAATTTCTTTTTAGAAACTTTTCAAAACAAGAATCTATTGGGGATCTCAGGATCAATCATGGTGATCTGGTCTACAGTTAAATCAAACTTTTTGCAACAAGAACCCATTGATTGAACAATATTATAGATCCCATGGTTCAATTTAAAGGACTTCTGCTGGTGTATTTTGATGAGGATTTGTACTTTGTTGGCACCATTTTGTTTGAACTATTCACATGCTTTAAATCTTGCTGCTACTTGTTTGGTTGTTTTGACATTTATGAACTGAACTACCTTTACAGCAAAACACTTTATCTGCAATGGGTGTGAATGAACACACCAAGAAGACATTTTCTGAACTACAGAGAAAGAAAATGTATAGATATGTGATCTTTAAGGTTGATGAAAAGAAAAGGGAGGTGGTGGTTGACAAGATTGGCAATCCTGCTGAGAGCTATGAAGATTTCACTGCTGCCCTGCCCGACAACGATTGCCGCTATGCTGTTTATGATTTTGATTTTGTGACATCTGACAACTGTCAGAAGAGCAAGATTTTCTTCATTGCCTGGTTAGCTAAGCTTTCACCCATCATCAACTTTAATCTTATATTTCTTATTGCTATATTGTTCATTGGTTTGCCCCACAACACAACATTTTGGAACCTACTAAGGAAAACATTGGTTATCCTTTCATATAACTCATCTGGTATGCTTGCTATTTTCATTCAATGCCTTCTTCTGGTGCATATGCTTTACTCTTCACACCGCAGAAGTCGTGATCTTTAGGGTTCTATATGCATCCACTAATCTCTCTAAAGATCATAGTACAGTACATCGAAATTCTTGGGCAAAACTCGAAAATCTTGGCATATTTATTCAGAATGCTTGCTGTTTCTGTTGTTGATGATCCAATGCACCTTTTGAATCTCTTCTTCCAGAAACCATCTAGTTACGACCTTCAATGAAAGGAATTCTTTTGGTCATGTCATATCAATGATAATCACATTGGTGTCTTTTAATCTCACCCTAGATTGTTGCACTTCAGGTCTCCAGCGAGCTCTCGAATCCGTGCCAAGATGCTCTATGCAACATCTAAAGACAACTTTCGACATGAGCTTGATGGCATTCACTATGAGATCCAAGCTACTGACCCTGCAGAGATGGACCTGGAAGTGATTAGAGACCGTGCTCAATGAACAGTCTCTGTTTAATTTGTTTAATTTGTTCTCTCTAAGGGGTAAGCCAACTAGTATTTTGAATACTTATGAACTGGTTTAGCTTCGATATGTGTAAAACCGAACGCTGGCAAATGAAAACGTTGGACAAACCGTAAAATAAACTAACATCTGCAGAATGCTGATATATGGTGAATCGACATGTTGCTGTGGTTGCTATGACTGCTTCTCAGGTGAAGATAAGTTTGTTATAGAAAATGTTTAGAGTTTATCAAACCTATTATCATTGGAAATTTGTTCTCTGATGGATCTAATTCAATCTCTCTTCTGCGCCTCCTTTTATGATGTGAAATGAAGAACACAATGCCGAATGGATCATAGCATGCTTTGTGTATTGTCTTTCATGAACTGAGTTTCAGCTCATCATCAATGGCATCGACCAAAAACAATTTTCCAAACCAACATATGAAAAAGAAGCATTTATTTCCTGTCCTTTTTTTTTTTTTTTTAATTCTCAAAAGTTAACAAGGAGTTTGGAATGATCTTCCTTTGAACACACAATTTTTCATAAAGGCCCTCACTACCTGTCTGCAAAGAAACATAAATCACACAGAAATACAACTTTATTCTTAAGAGAATCCCATCCCATAAATGGAGTCTTTAAACATATGAGACTGACTGTCTCTAATTGGTAGATGCCCGGCTCACCAATTCTTGAATGGTTCCATCTTCGTTCTCGCCCGACATCTCTTCCAACGATTTTCCTTTCGCTTCGGGCACCAGAAAAGTAAACACGATTCCCAAGAAGTTAAGTCCACCCAACAACAGAAGCGAGTTCTGGACTCCAATGCCAGGAGGATATCCTGCATCAGTTTTGCTTTTGTCCTGGTTTTGAGCTAAATATAGAAAACCAAATGCACCCACCATGGCTCCAAGCTTTCCAGACGCCGATGATATACCGTGGCAAGTAGAACGAAATCGTGCTGGAAATACTTCAGCTGGGACAACAAAGGTTGTTGCGTTGGGTCCGAAATTTGCAAAGAAGAACGTTAACGAATAGAGGATGACGAAACCAATATGTTGGCCCTTCAGAGTCCAGTGATGGTATGGAATGGCTAGAGCAAACATGAAGACTGTCATGAAGAAGAATCCCATAAGCTGAATCGCAAATCTTCCCATCTTGTCAATGAAAGCCACGGTGAACCAGTAGCCTGGGACAGTACTGCAGAGAGCAATGAGTGTTTGAGCCCTTGATATTCTGTAAACTTCTTCAATAGCATTCATGGTGGCTGCTGGAGGCATCCATCCAATTGCACTGAATATATCTTTCTGGAACAAGTTCTGACTGTAGAATGCAATGTCAAGTAAGAACCAAGTAGTTGTAGTTCCAAGTAAGTGAGTTCCATGGCGACGAAGAAACTCTTTTGAGAACAAGGCATATGCGTTTGCATTTGGTGTCAGCTGAGTAGGTTGTTGTGCTTGTATCTCAATGTCCATGTGCAGAACTTTTGACATGTCTGATGCAGCCTGAGTTGTATTTTTGGCTACAAGAGCGGTGTAGCGTGCAGTTTCGGGCATTTTGGTCCTCCAGTAGTAAGTAAGAGCAGCTGGGAAAGCTCCAGCCATCACAATAATCCTCCAAACGTAATCCCGCTTGGGGCACAGTGGAGGCAATTGGATCAACTGCATAAGGTGGAGCATCAAACTTGGCCTTAAATGCCAAAGAGATGATAATGGAAAATATGCCTCCGCCTAAAATTCCAAACCCCTGCATAGCAAAACACTGCAGCGATGAATGCACCGCGAGTCTTTTTATTGGAGTATTCAGACATGATGGTTGCAGAAAGAGGGTAGTCGCCACCGATGCCGAAGCCGAGCCAGAATCGAAAAAAAAGCAGAGAGTAGTCATGACAGATTGTGAATTGTGGCCAAAGGAAAGGCCTGAGCCTATGGAGCATATAACCATCATCATTAGAGTCATGCCATAAACTCGCTTTCGCCCCATTTTGTCACCCAACCAGCCAAAGAAGAGTTGCCCTGATAGCGTTCCACAAAATGCGACGCCATTAACCGCAGCAGCAACGTTGGGAGGCAATGTCCCGGGCTTTGGTGCGCCATCAACATGATAGTAAATGCGTCCAAGTAACTTGGTGACGAGGGATATGCAGAAAAGATCATATGCATCAGTGAAGAATCCCATTCCAGCAATGATGATAGCCGTGAAATGGTACCATTGTGTTTTGGCTACATCAAGGGCATTTAGAACTTGAAGCGGCTCCTTTCCCATTGCTTACTTTCTCCACACAAGCTAAGAGAGAGAGCAAAAAATAGAAATGAAAAAGGAGTAGATGATTGTGGAAACAGGGTGGAGCTTGAAGATGTGAAGACCAGAAGAAAAGTAGAGGTATAAATGAGAAAAGGGTTGAAGGAGATGTAAGCATTCGAACCTCTTCTTCCTGCTTCACCGCAAACGCCCATAACAACAACAGCACAGCACAGACATAGCACAGCACAGACATAGCACACCACAGACATAGCACACCACAGACATAGCACACCACAGACATAGCCCAGCGCGCCAATTTCAGTTCCCAGCGCGCCAATTTCAGTTCCCCATCGCACATTGCCGCCCCTTTCCCCCTTTCTCTACTTCCAAATGTTGTTAGTTATACCCAACATTTGTTTAACCGTTCAAGTCTTAAATTTGTAATTTTATTGATTAAAAACAATGATTAATTACTAAATAACCCTATAGACTTATTTAGGCCGCGCATTATTAATTTATTAACATGGTTTATTAAATTCCTATTTAGGAAATTAGATTTCAAATCTATATAGGGTAAATACTTCTACTGACTGATTATGATGACCGAAAAAGTTTAAAATAGAAGTGTTAGATAAATATATATATATTTATTTATAAATCTTATCATTATCCATACTCAAATTAAAATAGAAGTCTTATATTTGTTTGTACACGACACCAATTAATTAATTTTATGAGCTATGATGTGAAATTTATATTATTAAAATCCTCTATAATTAATTAATTTTATGGTTATATATAATTTGATTTTTCATAATAAAAACCGCAGCTTTCCCTAACATGTTTGGTAGCAATTAAGAACATAATCTATGGGCTAAGAGAAGCAGTTTTAGATGTGCAAAATATTAATTTAATGGCATTATCAAAATTGATGGGATCACATCTAAATCCCAACCACTCTTGTAATTTTATTTTGTATAATTTATATATTTTTTATCCCTCAAATTTAGACTTAATTCTTATTTGGGGTATGAGTTTTTTATTTTTATTAATCGTTTGAAATTTAAATTTAATATTTAATTAGTTTAGAGATTTACTTGAAAAATGATATATATACATAGAGGATACTATTATATGGAAATATGAATGAAATGAAAATGCTAATGTTTTGAAATAAGGGAAGAGAGAAAGATAGTGGGACATACAATTAATACAACATTATTGGAGGAAATGAACAAACATTATATTATATTTATATTATATTATATTATATTAAACAGTAGTGTCTCCAAAATGGCATTACATAAACACAGTACATCTATTTGTGGTTGTCACCTTTATTTTATTATCAACCTTTTTGCTTACTTAATTAATACTAATATTAATTAGTTTCCAGAAAACCCAAGATTTTAATATTACATGAATGAAGGGTATGAAAAAAAGAAGAAAAAAAAAAGGAAGAAAATTACAGTATTGACAAGTAAAATTTAATGGCGTAAGACCATTCAAAAGCCATGAAAACTTGTAAAGAAGAAGAAGAAAGAACATCTCAGAAAGGACTCATACTACTACTGCTACTACTACTCTCACATGAACTTAGCATCAAAAGTTCCTCCAAATACTCTGTTCCCAAATCTTCCAAAATCACTACATTCTTCTGTTTCTTCATCTTCTTCTTCTCCGCCACCCCCTGGCTTTTCGCCGCCTCCCCTGACTTCCTTCTTAGTGAGTGTTTTCTCTTCAAAGCCACCACTGGTGACAATCCTTCTTCCAATTCATACTTAATCTCCTGCAGCGATTCCCTCACCATTTCCACCGGAAAATTCAGCACCGCCAGTGCTCCTCTCATCGAATATGCCGCTTGATCGTAAGCTAAAGCCGCGGCTTCCGCACTATCGAAAGTCCCAAGCCAAACCCTAACTCCATGCCTTGTCGAATCCCTAATCTCCGCCGCGTACTTCCCCCATGGCCGCCGCCTCACTCCTCTGTAATTCTTCTCCGCCGTTTTCCTCTCTTTCTCCTCCTCCAAATCAATCGAACTCACTTCGACTTCTTCCTTCACCGCAATCTTCGATTCCGATTCCGATGGTTGATGGCCGAGAAACTCATCCGGCAGTGAGAGTGAGTGTTCTAGCACACTGTTTATCGAGAAAAAATCGCTCCATGAGAACGACGATTCCTCCGGTGATCCGAATGAACATTCCGTCGAGAAATCTGAATCGGAGAACGAAAAGTAATAGGATTCCATTTGAATTTCTAGAGGAAATTGAATGTTCACTGTAATTTTTTTTTTTATAAATGTTATAGAAAAAGGACTCTGTTTCCTTTCTTTCTGTGTGTAAAAGAATTTGAATATTTAGGCCTATATATAACAACGGAAAGATGACGAATTCCGATCCGCAAAATAAAAAAATAAAAAAAACAATTTGGCCAGAATGATCAATATTTTATAACTGGGGGATGAAAAGCAAAGAAGTTTTTATAATATAATGCTTAAAACTTATATTTAACAACTCGGCAAAACAAAAATAACAAAAGCAAGGGCTACCGGGGCACGTGCTCAAAAGACGCCACAAGCCCGGCGGCGCATGGGACCCATCCCCAATTTCTTTCAGTAAAACAATATTGAAGTAACGGAATCCTGAATTATAACGGAATAGTTCGTGAATTTAGTAGTAGTGTACGTGGCAGACACGTCATGGAGATATTTAGAGAATTCACAGCAATTGCGTTATTGAGTTACAGCTGGACATGGCAGGAGTGCCTTAGTTTAGCGGCTTTAGATCACAGGAGGATAAATTAATTAATGAAATACTTGTTCCTTTTTTTTAATGCCAGTTGGAGTTTAATTAACAACCTCATTTTAATTTAATGTTATGATTAATACGAGTTAAATTAGGTATTTCAATTAAAATTAATCATCCATAATTGTTAAGTAATTATTTGATAAAATTTGAAAAAATGCATCATGAGATCAACTAATACACATTAAATTTTATTCTTTAGTCTTATAATGTTTTACTTATTGATTTAAGGAAAATTTCATACCATCTTTATCCAATTTATATAAAAATGAAAAGAAGAAATAGAAAGAAAAAAAGGGTATTTAGGGTATTCCCACCGGTCCATAATCAAGAAAAGAGATGGGATTTCTGTACGTGGCAGCCTCATCTTATAACCACGTGTGTGAGATTTACGTAAAATTCCAAAACACCAATGGTGTGCTTCAAATAAATTAAAGACAAATTGTAACTATTATTTTAACAGATTGATTAAACCAAATTTTAAAAATAAAAAATATATATTTTAAACTATTTGGTTTTTGAAAACATAACGATAACACGCTAAAAACAAAAGTTTTTTTGGGAGTTAAAGGAGAGAAAAAAAAGATGAAATGAAAGAAATGAAAGTAGAAAAGAAGGGAAAAGTGATTATTTTAATAGTTTTGAAAGGAATTCAAGATTTGACTGAATTATTTATTTATTTTTTGGAATTAGCCGTCACACATTTCAGACAAGCTTTGAATGAATAGAGGGTTTGCATTTTCCTTGCCTCTCACTCCCTTTATTATTTATTTATTTATTTATTATTAATTTAGTTCCATTTATCTTTTGTTTTAATCATTTGCACACACAGCACAAACACAAAGGGTTCCTCCTTTTAATTTGACAAATAATGGGAAAAGCAAGAAAGGAAAGAAAAATGAAAGAAAAAGGAAGTAATGTGGTTAATGTAATTAATCATCTTATTAATGATTTAATAATTGTATGATTTCATAACGTTGGAAGTAGGGTTTTTGAGTGGCAACCCACCCAACCAAATCACCAACTTGCTCAAAATCGACCAATTTAATGGGACCACCAATTTTAAATTCACCATTTTAAGTCCATGTTCATGAACCATCTTCCCTTTCACTTTTATTATTATTATTATTCTTTTTTCTTTTCTTTTTTTTCATTTGCATTACTCTATTTATTTCAATTATAAATCACATTGATTTTGCGTACCAGATGCTCTTGCTTCCAAATTTGGTATATACGAGTCTTTTATTGTTTTTTTTTTGTCCAGTCCTATCCATAAAGCTATAAAGCTAGCAACTAGCTTGCTAGGGTATAATAATACTAATACTAATACTAATAATAATATATATTTTTTGGTTCAGAATAATTATTAAAACAATTTATTATCGTAAAATTGGCCTCGTGCTATAATTCAGGGGAGACGACTTCATAAGTTCATTGCATCTTACAATGCTTCCATCAGTTTCAATTACAAACCCTGTTTGGCTGATTTTTTTTTTTTTTTTTTTTTTTTTTGTCAGTTCCTCTTCCTCTTTATTAATTATGAGATTTCTTCTAGATGAAAAGGGCCGTGGCTTGAACCTTCCATTTTTTCTTTTTTTTTGTCATTTTCTTTTATTTATCATGCATTTATTAATAATGTTTTTTTTATCACGTACCTGTAGTTTTGATTCCTTTCGGGTCCATGCCCTTCTAGAAGAATAGCTGGTTTTAGTATTTTTATTAAAAAAATAAAAAAATAAAAAAATAAAAAGCTTTTTTCCCCCTCTTCTAGTAAGTACCGTATGGTTACTATTTAAATACATTTGAGATCTTAAATTCAAATATTAAAAGTACCCAATTTATTTTATTATTATTATTTGGGTTTGAATGGGAAAATTAATATATATATATATATATATATATATGTTATAATGTAACGGAAATGATGATTATCTCTTTGAAAAACTTCCAATAAAGTAATTTGATTTGAAAGCGATGGATTCTGAATACATTCAAGCAATGTTTGAAGAAAGCTTCCAATACCTCATTTAATATTATGAATCCTTTTCTTTTCCTTTTTAATAATATTTCTAATAATCCCATATTTTTCACGGGCCTATTCATTTTGCTTAGCAAAATAACTTCACCATCAACCTTTTTTTTTTTTAATATTTTATTTTAATTTTTAAATTCAAAGTTCTTGTGGTCATTTTTTTCCTCTCTTTTTTGTTAGGCAAGGGGGGACTTTGCTGAATGAGTTCTATTATAATAAAAAAGAAAAAGAAAAAAAAGGGAGGACATGTTTGAAGTTGAGGGTGTGATAAGGCATTGATTGATTTTATAATTAATATGGATATGGGCAGCCATTAAGGACTCTAGCTACTTCATGAGTATGACATTTCAAGAAACTATTATTATTATTATTATTATTTTGTTTAAGCAATGTTTTAATCAAATATGTTGTAACTATAAACTTAAATTGTATTATGGTTTCAATATTTAGATTATTCCCGCATGTTTTTGTGTTTTCAAACACGTCGACGAAAAGGAATCAAAGATTTGGCGTCCATAAATATCTTATCTAGAAGTGTGTAATATCAATATTATATGTTTTAATCATATGGAAGGGTAACGACGAATTTTAAATATTTAAATATTTAAAATATGATATTTTCTTTGTAAAATGTTGTACAAGATTCAACGTTAATAGTTTGGTGAGAGAGCAATGCCAAAGAAAGACGCCACGGAAGAAGAAAAAAACACGTGTCATTTAAATTTGCTAATATTTTACAACTTTAATGTTGTCTCATTTGGTCTTCCCAACATGTTTCAACACTATCATTTTAATTTGTCCTGCTTTCTCATTCTTCTAAGTTGCCAATCATTTGTTAATTTCTGGCGGATGTATTTGGGCTTATCAGAAGCTTTCCAAGGCCCAAGCCCAAAGTATGGGCCTTGTGTCAGCTTTGCAAACCGTTTTGTTATCCAACGGCAAACTGGAAAATAATCGGGATTGAGTTACCCCTTATCTTCAACACAGGCGGGCAATTCAATTCTGAGAGGAGCTAAAATGGCTGCTGATTAAGCTCAACCCACCTCCCCTCCTTCTTCTCCTTACTTCTTTGCTTCCTTCTTTTGAACTTCCCTCAATGAGATCAGCGACATTTCTGAAAACCCATTGCCCTTACGTTTTGCTTCCCCTTCATGGCTTCACCTCTTCGGCAACGAACAACTCGATTGCTTCTGTCACTCCCTGTAAATTTGAACCATTTCTCTTTAATTTGCGAGCCAAACCGGCCCGCTTCCTTGTACTTTGCTACCGGGATTCCGAGAAATCTGCCCTGGAACAACAATCTATGGGGGTCGAAGATTCGAATGGGGCTTTGACGGTGGAGAATACAGAGCAAAATCAATGGAGCGTGGAAGTGGGTAGCCCGAGCTTTGGATTTTGGCCTCTTGCTAAATTGAGCTTGAGCGATAAGGCCTTTCTTCTGTTGACATTCATTGCTCTTACGGTAAATTTAACCATTTGTTGTGTGCTGTGTGAATTTCTCCGAATTTTGGTAGCTGTTGACTGTGTGCAATACTGGTTTCTTGACAAATAACTCATTGAGACTTGAGAATTGTTCTTTTCTTTTCCTGTTGTTCTCCTACTTGATTATCAGTTGTTCCTAAGAAATAGAATAATTTCTCATCTTACTGCTTCTTCAAAGCTTCTCCTCACAACTTTTTACTAAGAACTTGCAAAACAATATCTAATGTTAGAGAATCAGAGATGTTGAGCTCCGGAAAGAAAAAAGGATTATAGAGATTATATTTTTTTAATGTAATACAAACATATAAATATAAACAATCCAACAAAACGAATGATTTTGTGGTCTAATGAGAGGTCAATAAGGGTCTAAGCTTTAAACGGTATGAGTTCAATCTAAGTAGGCACCTACCTGATTTAATTTCCTACATGTTCTTGGGCAACCAAATGTAGTAGGATCAGGTGGTGACCAGTGCTTGCTGACGGAAATACGTCTTGAATGCCAACTTTCACATCTTTTTAATGACATATTTGGTCATTGTGCATTTGTATAAACATTGATTTGTGCTCATTGGTGTAGACTTCTGTGGCATTTACAAGCCTTGTCATTGCAGCTGTCCCAACATTTAATGTAAGTTCATCACTAACTAATTTAAGCTGAATTAGCTTTCAAGCACATTTTCGTACTCTTTTGCTTTTATTCATGTATTTTTTTTCTCTTTATACAAATCCACATATTAATCAAGAAAGCCCATTTTATGTAGGCAATGCGCAGAGCTGCCATTTCACTTTCAAAGCTAGCTGACACAGCTCGTGAAGAACTTCCTGGTACAATGGCCGCCATTAGACTTTCAGGCATGGAGATCAGTGATCTAACTCTTGAACTAAGTGATCTAAGGTGAGAACAGATCCTTATCGATGCACATGTCTCCTTACTGATGGTTTTATAATTATATTTGACATTTGAATTGAGATGGACATTGTCTTCTGTGGCATGCTGGATTTTTGGTAAATTTTTATAATACTTGGTTCTAAGTAGAAATATTTTTAAGGGTATTGAGGAGAGGTGGGATGAAGTTAAGTGTAGCTCACTCTTGAGTAATTTGTGTCGATTCTGTTTTGATAAGCAGCCAGGAGATAGCTGATGGGGTAAACAAATCTGCTCAGGCCGTCCAAGCAGCAGAAGCTGGAATTCGGCAGATCGGTGCACTTGCCCACCAACAAACTATGTGTATGTTTGACTCATAAATTAGTCTACACGTTCTTATAAACTAATCACCAGAGTTTAACGGCGTATATTATGTTGTCTGCATGATACAGCAATGATTCAAGAGAGAGCAAGTCTGCCCATTATTTCTTTGCAGCCTGTTGTTGTTGGAGCTGCAAAGAAGACTTCTCGTGCTGTTGGCAAAGCCACACGAACGATCATGAAAATGATCTCTGGAGGAGAAAGTACGGAGAATGATGATGATAATAGTTTAGATAGACTGGAAGTTTAAGTTTACTGGTTCCTTGCTTCAAATTAAATAATGGTGTAAATATCACACGACTGTAGATCCTGTACTTGTTGATATGAAGTCCGAAACACATGTTTATACATTCAAAGCTGGAAAATTTTCTTACAAACACTTATAAATCAGCTTTATTTTCCACCCCGACTTGTTTCCAGACCTGTTGAGGCAATGGATCTCACCAGAGCCAAGGCTCTCTGTCTGCTCACTATACCATCTGGAAAGGTTGTACATAAAATGTAGGATTGAACGTTGCAGAAATTTGCAGAAAGAGCCCATTGAAAGGCTTTGGTTCTGAAGCAGGATGATGAAATTGGGTCCCACTGCCTAAGTCCACCGCTAGCAGATATTGTTTGTTTTGACTCATTACGCATCACCGTCAGTCTCACAATTTTAAAACGCGTCTACGAATGAAGGTTTTCACATCCTTAACGAATGTTTTGTTCCGATCTCTAATTAAGGTGGGATCTCACCGTCCACTACCATCTATTTTTTCTTTTTTAAATAACCCCCCACCCCACTTCTTTATTACTTTCTCTCTCACTCTGTCTTAAACAGAAAGAAAAGGAAGACTTTTCAAAATGAAACCAGTCGGTATGGAAGTCAACCAAGTGTTTTAAATGCACAAGATAAATCTATAGATATCATTTCCCCTCAAACCCATGCCCATGTAGATGTAAGTGATTATCATTTCCCCTCAAACCCATGCCCATGTAGATGTAAGTGATTATCATTTCCCCTCAAACCCATGCCCATGTAGATGTAAGTACATGTGCATGTGCATATGCATGTTCATGTTCCTCAAGTTTCCACACTTCATCCTCCTAAATTTTTAATTTTCTTTAAAAAGAAAAGAAAAAAAAAAGATGTAGTGGATCTTCAGCTTGTTATTTTAATCCAGTATCATTTTGTTTCTTTCTGACTTTCTCAAAGTAGCTTTATGAATATTAATTTATCTGTATAAGTGTTGGTCATCAAGCTAATAACATTTCCTACATCTTCTGCTTCTTTTTCAAGAATCCTACCTCTTACTTTTCCACTTTTGCTTATGGAACCAACCCAGAAAAGCCTCCATATATTTGAGTCCCCAGCTTTTGAATCGCTCACAAAACAACAGATTTCAAGCTATCACTCACCATTTTCTAGTGTTACAGATTCTGCTTCTCCAATTTTAGCTGTTGCAGTTCTGAGTGTGATGGGGACTGTTTTTTTGCTATTGGGTTACTACATTTTCATCACCAAATGCTGCTCTAACTGGCACCATTTTAGTCTGCTGAGGCGGTTTTCAAGTTTTCATTCCCAACAGCATGAAGATCCTTTCATAGCTCTCTCACCAACAATGTGGAATCGCGGCCTCGAAGAGTCGATGATTGGCCAAATCCCAACTTTTCGATTCGAGAGAGACGATGAAGGTAGTGGTCTCTATGGCTGCGTGGTTTGTCTAAGCGAGTTTCAAGAGAACGAAATGTTAAGAGTCCTACCAAAATGCAGCCACACATTTCACTTGGACTGCGTTGATGTCTGGCTGCAAAGCAACTCCAATTGCCCTCTTTGCAGAACAAGCATTTCAGGCACAACAAAGCCTCCAATTGATCATATTGTAGCTCCAAGCTCTTCTCCTCAAAACTCTCAGCTCCTTTCCAACAGCCTAATGGGCAGTGATGAAGATTTTGTAGTCATTGAATTGGGTAGTGAAGATGAAGTTGTTTCCTCAGCAGGGCAACAACAAGAAAGTACTATTTCAAGAGAAGCACTGGTTCAGCAGCCCAGATACCATTCTCCTAAAAAGTTTGAGAACAAGGTTGGAAAATCCAAAACTCGGAAGTGTCACCATGTTTCAATCATGGGAGATGAGGGCATCAATGTTAGAGCAAAAGATGAACAGTTCTTCATCCAACCCATCAGAAGATCCTTTTCCATGGATTCTGCAGCTGATCAACAGCTTTACTTAACCGTTCAAATGATAATACATCAAGATAGGCAAATCAATGAGTCCAGTAGCAGTAGTAGTGCAGAAAATGACAGCAGAAATCGAAGATCTTTCTTCCCGTTTCGATCCGGACGAGGATTCAAAAACACAATTCTTCCACTCGAGTCAGATATGTAAATATTCAAGGATTGATTGATCGATTGCATTCAGATTTAGTTTCTGTTTGCTTTTGTTTTCAGAAGGTAGTGAAAAAGTTAATAGGTGAATGAGATATTACATACAAAACAAATGGTGTTATTTGTAAGTTTTTATGAAATTTTACACATTATGGAAAAGAGATGAAAAATAGAACTTGTTGAAACTTGGCATGCTAGTGGGAATCATTGCTTAAACCACTAAACATTACCCTGCCTCTCTTTCTTTCTTTTTCAAGTCCTCATCATTGAGAATGATTGCTTGTCTCCTTTCTTTTGGGTTCTTGGTTTTATACTTTCATGAATGGATTCAGAGAAGAGCGGCCCCAAACTCTGAGTCAACAAGCTGAAGGCTCCTTCTTCACAATCATCTTCATATTCTTTAGTCAGTATGGTAAATTATGTGTTGCAGAAGGTATGGTTTTAATCAATCAACTAATACATTCTTCAAAATAAACGCATGGTTTGGCGCTCACGCTGCATAAATCGTTGACAGTTCACATTTTCAACCCCTCTTTGTAAGATTACCTGTGTCGCAATGAATTAGATGATTGAATTTAGAAACTAGCTCACTAATGAGGGTTTGAAATTATCTTAGCTAATTAGATGATTGAGGAAAACTTCATTCATTAGAGTCATGGCTTTAACCAATAAGATTTGTGTTGCATGATTTTCATGATTGGAATGAACATAAACATAAAGAATCAAATTTAAAAAAGAATCTAAAAAGGTTTATATTGTTGCTTTGAGTTGAAGGGAAGAAGGGAAGGGAGTCAAAATCAAGTAGACCCACCATTTATATTCCTAACATAAACAATGAAATTAGTTGAAGAATAAAAAAGTGGTTCCATATAAAAAAGAAGACTTGGATATCATTGAAGAATGAATTGGGTGTCATTAGTAACTTGAATGTGCCATTACTTGCACCATCACATGGTTCCAAGAGGCTTCAACAGACAGAAGCCTACCAAGAATATTTTTGTTTGGTGAATTTATGTACAGAAAGAATTTAAGGATCTTGCTATAAGTAGGCAGAAATATAAAAGAACCCAGAAAATCAACATGTATCTCAGGATATAAAGCAATAGCTTCCACATAAAGTACAAGAAATTACTCAAAGCTTGTAGATGCAGAAGGTTTTGGAGTTTCTGGAGTTCTGCTGTACACATCTCCAAAATGAAGATCCAATTCTTCAGTCTCTATATCTTCTAAGTGGGTAGCTCCAGACAACTTCCCGAAATCGCTCCATTCCATGTGTTGTTGCTCCTCCGAGCTTCTTTCTGAGACATTATCATTGAGATTCTTCATGGTAGTAGTGTACCTGGTGAACTCAGGAGGATCCATGAAACTTGTTTGGGGTTGTTCACCAGACGCAATATTTCGATCCCACCACCGAGTCTTAATACCAGGATTTGCACTGTTAAAATCTTGATGCTGAAATATGCTTTCGCGAAGGATCGGAGCTGACGTGGAGGCCCCAAGATGAGTTCCTGATCGATCCTCGAGATGATCTTCCTCCCAGTAATCTTCGTACCTTCCTTTTCTTTGAGTGAAGTAGGGTGGCGTCCAATACATTCTGGAGTTCTGCTCTATCAATTCAGATTGTTCTTCAGGGACGTCCCTAGAGTAATTGGCTATATCTTGTGGTGCGTTTGTATAATAATGATCGAGTAGGTATGGAAAGTTCCTTTGGTGTTCATCTAGCCATAGAAAATCTGTCCAATTAGCAGCCGCTGAATTTGCACGAGGTAGTTCCCTCGGAAAAATCCCATTCCTGTCCCAATGACCGACCAAATTGCGACTACCTTGATGCATTTCATGCGGCTGATGTACATGTCCTCGTCGCTGCAACATTTTCTCCCTAAAAGCCTGAAGGTTTGACAGGAACTGTTTTCCCTGAGCATTTGGTTCCCATGCAGGATAATTACTACAGAAACTGCAGTGACAACACAACTTGATGTGTGACGGTTCAGAAGCAGTAAAAGACACTTTATTTATTTTATAAAAAAAAAGAATCTTGAATGTAACATTTTCAGGATTCACATAAAAGCACTATACAAATCAAGTTCACAGAATTGGTATCTGGGCCCTGGAAATCTTCAGCAAAAGTATATTCTATCTTGTTGGTCAATCATATCGAAGCAAATTGAAAAGTTGAAACAAAGAAAGTGCAGCAAACATTTTTGCCAGTATGCATTTAAAATCAGAACAATTGTCAAAATATTTTCGATAACAAAAACTGGCATAAGGAAACAATCAGAAAAGCCACAGTCAAGAAAAGCTCGTACCTCAAGAATGATTTCTCCATTTTCCCCTGTGAGCTTCTCTCTGCGCCTGGTGCATTATGTGGTGACCCATAACTGCTATTTCCATGTTTCTGGAAGTCAAAGGCACTGAAACTGCAGAAGACAAGGAAGCAGCCAAAAACATTTTGAACCGAAATAAAAAAAATAGTATATAAAAGAAGCCATATTGCATTTCTGATAGGCACCCAATTATAAACATGTAGGAGAAAAGGCATGCAGGGAAGGGTCTAATGTACTGTATAAATAGGGTTGATATATAGGGTAAGGCCCTTTAACCGAGTTAGTAACGGATAGGAGGGGGCGTATTTAGATGAGTTTATAGGAAGCCCATGACAAAGGGTTGCGTTGCTTATGCTTGTGTTTTGGTAGTATGGGCTTAGGAAGAGAGAGGGAACTCTATGAATTCCCCACAGGCTTTACTTCTCCAAACTCTTTTGTATCTCATTTGACTCTTTCATGCAGGAATAGTTTAGTGTAAGGGAAGAGTAAAGATCAAGATAATATTGAAGTAACATAACAACCTGCAAACATGACCAACACCTTCAATATGAACTGTGAAGTCTGCAATGAACTGCAAAATGTCATCCACCCTCTGCAAAAATAAAAATATCGGTGACTGAAAGAAGGTGGCCACAGTAAAATGAGATGAGATGAGGTCTCCAAAAGTTTCAACCTCTGGAACGATGAACACAAGCAAGAATGGGGTGAGAAAAATGGAGACCATCTCCTCAAGTAACATCATTCCTGTATACTGCATCAGAAAAGCAGCATCAACGAATATTGAAAAACAAGAAAAGAAAATGACCTTTGTATTTCAAACAGATGAAAGCAAAAAAAGGTAAACTTTTTATCACTTGAGAGAGTTTTGAGCAAGGGGGAATTAAGAGAATTTGCTAAGCAAGCAGGTAAGTCAACTGTGGTAGTCAGGTCTGGAAGAGAAGAGGGAGCTCTCTAACGCCTGAGTTCTATAATAAGATAGGGATAGTCTCAAGTTCGAAGTTACCAGTTTAATTCTCACACCAGCCATACAGAAAATGAGATGAACTGCTAGGAAGTTACCTGGAAAAGGGTTTCAAATTCTAGTCGGATAACCTCCGAATTTTCTTTGCCACGCCATCTCTTCGGCATATAATGCGTATGCTGGACAACCATAGACATTGCCCCCTCAGGATCTAGAACTAAAATTTCATCTGTAACTGCTGCCCGACTAATAGCAGTTATAGTTCCAAAAACAGCAGCATACCAGAGGAGGTTGCGGCCGAATATCTGAATGGTAAAAGAACATATATTTAGAGATTAAAGTATACAGTTAGGCATAGGTTTACAGGTTAAGAGTAAATGGAATGTATATTACATGGCCCTCCAGTAAAGATTCCTCCAGAAAAGCAATGATGATCAGAATAGCAGCAAAGCCACCAAAGACAAATGAGATGAACTTTGCAATTATCGTAATAATGGGAGAGGGAAATTGCTTTAGATACTCTGAAGCATGAAGCACACTGCTATTGATCCGGTGTTTGAACAAATGCTCGACCTGTCAAAGATACAGCAGCAATTATGAATACTGAAAATCTCCCTCCCCCCTCTAGAAATATTATCTGCCACACACGACACGTTACAACCTAAATCCCGCCTTTTGTTGTGTCATATAATGAATCTGTCACAAGTTACAACCTAAATATTTTCAACACAACTTTTCACAAATGACAAAAAGAAATAAAGTTTACTTAGTAAAATCTAGAGACTCATCGTACCTCATTAAATTCCCTAAAAATCCACTTTGACAAATTTGACCACCTTCGAGATGATGCTGTACTTGGGTGGTTATAGAACTGCTCAGCGTGCCTCAAGAAGAGGTATACCAACATGAATATGACAAGAAATGGAGAAAGCAGGAGCATCACCACTCCAACTACCGCAAGCCTTTTCTTTAACGTTCTAGGATTGGATATGAACTCCCTTCTAACACAGTAATTACTGCAATACGAATATGCTTCAGTCAGTAGGAATTCTACATAGCAAGCAAGAAAATCTTTAAAACGTTCAGATTTAAGACATCCCTGTGGTAAAAAGAAAAAGTTCCAAGCTTACATTAATTCAAGCTTTAGGTCTTAACAACCGTATACTCTAGACCAATACTTACATTTATCAAGGTGAAGGTGAGAGATATAAGAGGATGAATATACAGCCGGGATAACATTATATTTTTTTGTTAAGTAAATCATACATACACATGGAAATTATTACAAAAGACATATCAGTTCTTAATGTTTGATCTGTCTAAGACCTAGCTGTAGCCATTTACTAAATAATAGAGAAATATTTCCAGTAACAGACATACCGATCAAACATGCTCTGTAGTATGCACCAATTTAAGGTCCATTCTAGACTTTTTGTCAATGTTAATCGATAATGCTTCCTAGAAGAGTCAAATTTCACAGCCGGGCCAGCACCTGGGACCCACTTTGAGATTGGAAAAGCAAGTACACCTTTGTTAAGCATCCCAATCAGGTAGTTCTCTTTCCGCATTAAGCGCATAACCACATCATGAGCAGAAAGATCCTTAGCCACACAGAGCTGATAAGTTCTTTGCAGTTCAACAACCTTCTCAAGAATTGTTGCCCATGGCATAGTTTGGATTTCATTGTCAGATATGTGAA
The DNA here is from genome assembly GCA_033971965.1 of Cucurbita ficifolia. Classification (NCBI taxonomy): domain Eukaryota; kingdom Viridiplantae; phylum Streptophyta; class Magnoliopsida; order Cucurbitales; family Cucurbitaceae; genus Cucurbita; species Cucurbita ficifolia. Next base: position 10,977,620 of record CM066963.1, read on the forward strand.
GACTTCAAAAAATATAGACTAGGTATTATTATGAATCTATGATCACTCATAAACTGAAGCACATAATAAAGTAACTAAAATAGGAAAGATAGACTTTAGGTTAAATTGCAAATTTGACCCTATGGTTTGAAGAAAGTTAGAATTTAGTCCATATGATTTTAAAAGTTAATTTTGTCCTTATAGTTTGATAAAATCTCATAATTAGTCCCTATGGTTACCATTTATCAGGGTTTATCAAACCATAGAGACTATTTATTAGGGTTTTATCAAAATATAGGGACTTATTCTAACATTTAAAGCCATAGAGACTGACTTCTAACTTCTTTGAAACCATAGAGATCAAACTTAATATTTAACCAAGATTTTAAAAGCATGAAATCTAATGATAAGATTTGTCCAACGAACCTGTTGTTATAAAAGCGACGGATTCCTAAAATGTCCTTTAGCTGTGCAAAAAACCTAAAAAAGCAAAAGATCCAATAAACAGAAAATATGCCTAAATATCCAAGGATGATAGCTTTAGAAAGTGTAATATCGTCTAAGGGATGCTCATGAAGAGCTTCCTTGGCAAGATCACACGGTTTAGTTCCAGACTCCACAGCATCCATCCCACACTTGGCATTACGCAGACCATTCCAATCAACAAATAGCAAGAAGAATGCTGAGAAACATATGGTAAAGCCAAGACTCATAAGCTCCACTATCCACTTTGTTATGATGCACCAAAGCCCTTTGTCACAGTAATAGCTGTAGATCCTTTCAAAGAATAGGTCCAGGTCAGCTATTGGTTCCACATTTAAACGCTCCCCATCAAGAAGCCCCGTAGGGCTCTCACTACCAGGATCTGGCAATCTTCCATAGGTGGATAGTTCAATCTCTTGCGGCTCATCTTTAAGCAAAGAAGACGTCAAAGATGATTCGCCACGAGCTTTCCATCCAAAAATTCCAACATTATCTGCACCCCTTGTTCCACTGAGCATCATTCACTAAGATAGACAGTGGGCAGGTACAGTAAGTCCATTCCCTGAAAGAAGTTGAAATAGATAGCAACAAGATCCAAATAATAATGTATGAAGGAAGATAGGGGAAAGATCTTTAGGATGAAGTACCCAATTTGCAATTTAATCGTACGTCATTCACCAATTACATATCATCATCCAAGAATCAACTCCATTTGAATTCAACAAGGTTAAAAATGGAAGGCTAGCATAGAATAAGAGTATTTTGTACAGTGTTATTCCAGAGCAAGCAACAAATAGGTTTTGACCTGGAATCAACATATCATATGTGGAAACAAAAATATAAGGAAGTCCACAGAACAAAGCTGAAAATAATGTTGCTTACCAAAGTGCACGATAACTAGTCTTTTAATTTTCTTCTTTTCATATATAGTAACCATATTGTTCAACTCAAATAACGAAAAAGGGTCAAGAGGTGGGTTGGTCAAATACAAAAAATTACTAAACAATTTATGAGTAAATGCAAGCACATGAAAGTTTGGTCATGTATGGCATTGGGACTCAAGGACATCCACGAAAAAGCTTGGATGATAAGAGGACTCTTGTAGGAAAAAGAGGTCAACAAATCTCCAGTGCCTCGTGTAAAGCAGCATAGACAAGGATAACACATTGGTGGTTCTTGGTTCAGCAATTTTTAGAACATTGTTCTAGCCTTACTTTCATTCATCATAATACTAGTATTCATAGCAATGCACCATTAATGAAGTTTGAAGTCGAAGAGCTAAATATTTTAGAACTAAAACCCGTAGATTCAAATTGGACACCACGACTTGTACGGTGTGTCTTAAACCGAGAAACAAATTTTATTCTGCAGAGGAGTCAAATTGGTAAGCTTCAGGAAAGAAAGGCAGAGGAGTACAAAACTAAGGTAACAAGACTAGAAGAGTCTGAATATTGACAATTATACATTCGTTTCTTTGAAGTACTCACGCAAGGCATTTTGAGAAAGGGGTGGAAGGGGGAGAGAAGCCAGACGATCTTGCAACATGAATCATAGCCAGAATCAGTTAGCAAAAAGAAAAAAAAAACATAAAAAGTAGAAAATTTTGAGATGGATAAATCAAAGTAGAAAATTTTCATTTGTCGTCCACAATTGTAAATTGTAAAAGAAGCTAGTTCGAGAGAGTTAACCAAACGTTCCAATTGACTAACATTCGAGCTCAAACGAATATCATATAATACAAACACACAAACAGATGATCACGAAAATTCAAGAGGAAGCAAAATAAGGAAGTGGGTATGCAATGATGAGGATTACCTTCAAAAAAACATGTATGAAGGGGGCCAAGCAGCCGAATATAAGAGCAACCCAAGTCGAAATTACTAGTAGAGATGATCGGCAGATATTAATATCGGGGAAAGAGCAGGGAAGAACGAAAGAATTGAAGGTAATCGGCGGAATCAAAGACGAGGGGGCAGGAAAATCAAAGGGGCGGTTCGGGTTACGTGTAAGGAAGGAAGAAAATTTACAGAATTAATCGGGTGTAAGAATTGGAGTGCGTTTAATTAGAAAGCTGGGAATAAGGAACAAATATGATATGAGAAGTCCCAGAAGAAACGTGAAGAAACGTGAAGAAACGTGAACTTGGGTAATTCCCTTACCCTCTTTCTCGTCTCTTTGCTTCTCTTCTCCCCGGCCTTAATCGAGCAGACTGCTCTTAGCCCCTCTTTTTGCATCAGCTTCAAATTTCATCAATGAAAAAATATTATTATTTTTTAAAATATAAATTATTAAAAGAAAAGGTCAAACTGTACAATAACTTTTAATCTTTAGAATTATACGCTACTTACCCTATTCATATTTCAATTTTTTTTTTTATAATTTCAATTTGGACTAAATTATAAAAGTAATTTCAATTTTAGCATTTAATATTACCTTTTAACATTGGAAAGCTTTTGAATAAAAATTCACAAAATATTAAATGCAAATTTTACTTACAATTATTTAAAACTTAAATGAGTCTTAATTCGAATCAGAGTTCACAACATATAAAATGTTTGTCCAACTTTTAATTTTGAAATAAGAAAAGGATTTGACACAGACACAAGGAGAGTATCTGATCAAATTCTTTTTTTTTTTTCTTTTCCCCTTAAAAATATATATAAATAAATTATTCTACAAATTGGGCCACTAAATGGGCTCTGAGCCCAAATAGACATGCTATGACTCTGGCCCAACATTCGAATACAAATCTATTTTCCTTTTTGAAAAATCAAAATTCACCTGTTTTAATTTGATCCAATTGAGTTTAATATTGCAATGTCTCTTCTATTCAACTAATTCATCTTCATTTTTTTTTTTTACTAATTCATCTTCATTTTTTTTTTTTACTAATTCATCTCAATAATATCAAATTCATCTTAATTTACTAGTATTACTTAACCGACAATCAGGCTAGACAAATCCAGTTTCCAAACAAGCCAAATCTTATTTTTTTAAAAATAGCGGGAACTAACGCTCACTCGGGATTCACATTCTTTAAGCTCCAAGACGCCGGAGATGCCGCCCGCCCCTCCTACCCGAACTCGGAACCGTAGGTTTGCGCTTTTGATTACAGAGGTTTCGGCGAGCTGCCGAGAGCGTTCGTGGATCTAATAATCAGCTGCAGCATCTTAGTCAGAAGGCAGATAGATTCGTGGCAGAATGCAAGTCCATCTAGACGATCTAGGGCTTCCGTCGACAAGTGATTTTTCCTGAGATGTACGTTTTTTTGTTTCTGATCTTGATTTTTTGTTATCGATAGCTGGATGCCGTTAGATCTACTTCAAATATTTGGTGAATGAGTATTGGTGCTTTGGTGTATGCAGATTTGAAATTCTGAGCAAAGCTTATTGACAGCTTAGTCTCCGCTATGCGATTGTAGCGCCTCTAAGATTTAGCTTCGAAGTTTTCTAATGTGTGCCGCAAGATAGAAGTCTTCACTGATAGGTACGCATTGCATCTTCCTTTCCGTTATCGGATGCTACAATCAATTCATGTGTTGATACTTGAGATAATATTGTTCTTTGAGAAGTGCCTCAAACTATTTATTTGAATGGTTGCCTAAGTAACACTGTAGAAGTTTACGAGTCCCGTTATTGTTACCTTCTAAAGAACAACAAAGAATATGGACCTTGCTAATGCCGCTATCCTACTACTGAAACAGACTTCAGAAAGAAACTCGTGTCGTTGGAATGAGATAAGACATAGTGAAGCGATGTGATTGAACAACCTCAGCTAATGGATATTCCAAAACAGGTTAGTCATTTTTTCCTTCTCTGTACGACAAACTCATATATTTGAAATATATACGTGATTATAGTGTCTGCATTATGCACTTCTTTAGAACGAGCTGGATTTGGAAAAAATTGAAACCAACACCTACTTATCAAACTCCTTGCCTATAATGTCATATAAGGCAATGGATTTCCTCTACCATTTGAATCCAACTCGTTCTCCTGTGTTTGTGGTTGGTTGGATTAGGGCGGGGAAAAGAGTATTCCTAGTTTCTTCTTCTTCTATTTTTTAAACGAAGAATATGCAGTCTTCTCTTTCGATTTCCATTATGATGGAAGTAGCTTTCCTCTGGTAAGGGGCTATTCTTCAAGCCTTGCATAGCTCTGCTGTAGGATTAATGGTCAATGACTCTCAGTGAACATTAGATAAATTTTTGTAGAATTTGGCTGGCAAAGTGAAGGTTCTAAGGTGTTTGACTTTCCTGTTAAAGGGATAGATACATTTCTAAAGATAGAAATGACTTGGCCAAATTAGTTGCTACAGAGAATGAGGAGGTGAAAACAATTTGATCCACAGAAACCCCAACCAACTCCGTGAAGCAATGAAATCCCGCCCTATAAAATGACCTCCCTTTCAATCATTCATATCATCTCCTCCTCTCAATCTCACTTCAATTTTTGTTGTCACCAACAACTGGTATCAGAGCTATCTTGCAGCAGCAATAATGGCAACAGAAAAACAAGTTGAGAGCTACATTCAGCCCGCCATCCCGAGGTTCGATGGTCACTATGATCATTGGGCGATGTTGATGGAAAATTTTCTCAGATCAAAGGAGTTTTTTGATATGGTGGAGACGGGTTATGAAGAGCCAAATGAAGGCGAGGTACTCTCAGCTGGTCAACAGCAACTGTTGGCAGCATCGAAGTTGAAGGATCTGAAGGTCAAGAACTATTTATTTCAGTCCATTGATAGGACTATCTTGGAAACAATGCTTCAGAAGAAGACATCCAAGGAAATTTGGGATTCTATGAGGAGGAAGTATCAAGGCTCAACGAGAGTAAAGCGTGCTCAACTTCAAGCTCTTAGAAGAGACTTTGAAATTCTCCAAATGCAAAAGGGAGAAACGGTGAATGATTATATTGGCAAGGTTATAAGTCTTGCAAGTAAAATGAGGATGCATGGTGATTCAATTACGGATGTTGCGGTCGTAGAAAAGATTTTGCGATCACTAACTCCAAAGTTCGATTACATTGTATGTTCTATCGAAGAAGGAAACAATGTCGAAGAGATGCAAATTGATGAACTCCAGAGCTCCCTATTAGTACATGAACAGAGACTCAATCGTACAAGTGCAATAGAGGAGATGACAGCTTTAAAGATATCCACACCAGGTGAAACTTCAAGCCCTAGAGGTAGATGGCAAAGAAGAGGTAGAGGTTGTGGGAGAGGCAGTCGAGAAAGAAGTGGAGATGTTGGCAGGTCAGCAGATCTAGTCAGAAACGATTATGACAACAAAGGCAAGAGACACTTTGACAAGTCTAAGGTGGAATGCTACAGATGTGGACGCCTTGGACATTACAAAAATGAATGCTATACTAGGCTCCAAAAGGAGAAAAGAGATCAATCCAATTTCGTGGAGAGAAGAGAAGAAGAAACATTGTTAATGTCATTCCATGCTATGAAGGTTGCAGATCAAGGTGTATGGGTCGTAGACTCTGGATGCAGCAACCATATGACAGGTTGTAAGGAATTCTTCTCAACTCTGGATGAAAATTTTCATACTACGGTTTCTCTTGGCAACAATTCAACTATCCAAGTGATGGGGAAAGGAACCGTAGATATCAAGACTAGAAATGGCTTTGTAGAGTCCATTTCTAATGTATTCTACATTCCTGATCTGAAGGCCAACTTACTTAGTATCGGTCAGTTACAAGAAAAAGGGTATGTGATCACATTCCAAAATGATGAATGTGAGATTTATGACTCCAAAAGAGGATCGATTGCTAAGATGAAGATGACCACCAACCGTCTATATCCGTTGACGTTAAATATCGTTGCCAAAAGTTTGATGGTGAAGAAAGAAGATACCACCTGGCTTTGGCATTTTAGGTATGGTCATCTACACTTCAAAGGATTAAAGACGTTGTCTTCAAAGAAGATGGTAACTGGGTTGCCAGATATTACTCCTCCAACAGAAATTTGCGAGAGCTGTGTAGTAGCAAAACATGAAAGAAATTCTTTTCCATCCGGAAAATCAAGAAGAGCTCAAGCAATTTTGGAATTGATTCATTCAGACATATGTGGTCCCATCTCTCCAGCATCAAATGGTGACAAGAAATATTTCATGACCCTCATCGATGATTTTAGTCGAAAAAAACATGGACTTATTTCCTGCACGCCAAATCAGAAGCCTTTGATTGCTTTAAAAATTTTTTTGCTACTATGAAGACGGAAACTGGAAGAAGAGTCAAGGCTTTAAGAACTGACAGAGGTGGAGAGTTCTGTTCAAACGAGTTCATTTAAATTTTGTGAAGAGAAGGGCATAAGGAGGCAGTTAACAACAGCATATACACCACAACAAAATGGTGTGGCCGAAAGGAAAAACAGGACCATTCTCAACATGGTTCGAAGTTTACTAAGTAAAGGAGAAGTCCCGAAGGAATTCTGGCCAGAAGCTGTCGTGTGGTCCGTTCACATTCTCAACCGGAGCCCTACTTTCTCTGTTAGAGATATGACTCCACAAGAAGCATGGAGCGGAAGAAAACCTGCAGTAGACCACTTTAGAATCTTTGGGTGCATAGCATATGCACACATTCCTGATGAGAAAAGGAAGAAAACTTGAGGACAAGAGTTTGAAGTGTGTGTTCCTTGGAGTAAGCGAGACTTCCAAGGCATACAAGCTCTATGATCCTTTGACAAAGAAGGTGGTGGTAAGCCGTGATGTAATCTTTGACGAAAATAAGACTTGGACATGGGAAGAAAAGATCACTGTGAATCAGCAGATTCTTGTAGATCTTGAAGAACAAACTGAAGCCCCTATTCAGCCTCACTATGAGCATGGAGAGAGCTCATCACAAGCTCAACAAGAAGAACCAGTAGAAGAAAATCATGATCATAATCAAAGAAATCCAAAGAACAAGAAAGAGACCAAATTGGATGGTTGATTATGAGATGGACTATGAATCAAGTGATAGTACTTATTTTGCATTCTTTATGGATAGTGATCCAATTGTCTATGAAGAAGCGGTAAAGGAGAAGAAATGGAAGGAAGCTATGGACAGTGAAATCAAATCCATAGAGAAGAACAAGACTTGGGAGCTCACTGATCTCCCTAGAGGGCAGAAAACAATCGGAGTAAAATGGGTTTTCAAAACCAAGTTGAATGAAAAACGGTGAGGTGGATAAGTACAAGGCGCGACTCGTTGCAAAAGGATATAAGCAGAAGTATGGAGTTGATTATAAGGAGGTATTTGCACCAGTGGCACGCCAAGATACTATCAGGCTTATGATTTCTATTGCAGCACAGAAATCTTGGTCTATTTATCAACTTGATGTGAAATCGGCCTTCCTACATGGAGAGCTTCAAGAAGAGGTATATGTGGAGCAACCAGAAGGTTTTGTTCAAAGAGGTAAAGAAGAAAAAGTATACAAGTTGAAGAAAGCTTTGTACGGTTTGAAGCAAGCTCCGAGGGCATGGTACAGTCGCATTGATTCTCATTTTGAAAAGATGGGATTCACTAAATGCCCGTATGAACATACGTTGTATGTGAAAACTGAAAAGGGAGGTAACATTCTCATTATTTGCTTATATGTTGATGATTTAATATTTACTGGCAATAATGAAGAAATGTTTAAATTTTTTAAGAAGAGCATGATGAAGGAATTTGAAATGACAGATCTTGGTTTGATGAGATATTTTCTTGGAGTAGAAGTTACTCAAACTCCCGCAGGTAACTTTATCTGTCAGAAGAAATATGCTCAAGAATTACTTGAAAGATTTAAATTGGATGAGTGCACATTTGGAACTCCATCAGAATTGGGTTTGAAGTTGCACAAGGATATTGAAGGGCGAGAGGTTGATAATAGGTACTTCAAACAAATTGTGGGAAGTTTGATGTACTTAACTTCAACAAGACCAGACATCATGTATGCGGTTAGTATGATAAGTCGTTACATGGAGCATCCAACGGAAAAAAACATCTCAATGCAGCAAGAAGGATACTTCGTTATGTGAGAGGAACCTTTGATTTGGGGGTATTCTACAAGAAAGAAGATGATCCGAAGATAGTTGGCTATACAGATAGCGACTATGCAGGTGATATAGATGATCGTAAAAGTACTTCAGGAAGTATTTTCATGATGAGTTCAGGAGCTATTTGCTGGTCTTCAAAGAAGCAACCTATTGTAACTCTCTCAACTACAGAAGCAGAATTTGTGGCAGCAGCAGCATGCTCGTGCCAAGCAATCTGGTTAAGAAAAATGCTTGAAATTCTTAATCAAAAGCAACCAGGTACGACGGTTATATATTGTGATAATATGTCAACTATTAAGTTGTCTAAAAATCCTGTGTTGCATGGAAGGAGTAAGCACATCGATGTTCGATTTCATTTCTTGCGTGATTTGTGTAAAGAAGGCATTATTGAACTCAACTTTTGCCGAAGTGATGAACAAATCGCAGACCTATTCACAAAACCCTTGAAACAACCATTGTTCGAGAAGCTTAGAAGAAAGATGGGGATGTGCAGAATCCAAGATGTATATCAAGAAGATGAAGTGAAGTCCTAAACTGATTTCTGCATAATTAAGTTTAAGGGAGGGTGTTAAAGGGATAGATACATTTCTAAAGATAGAAATGACTTGGCCAAATTAGTTGCTACAGAGAATGAGGAGGTGAAAACAATTTGATCCACAGAAACCCCAACCAACTCCGTGAAGCAATGAAATCCCGCCCTATAAAATGACCTCCCTTTCAATCATTCATATCATCTCCTCCTCTCAATCTCACTTCAATTTTTGTTGTCACCAACATTTCCCTTATCAAGTTGTTGGGGGGAAATCCTAGACAAAATCTTGCATCCGTCTCATTGATCATCAATTGCCCAGATTCACTAGTTTGAAATTTCTGAATCTGCTATAAACTTACCTTTGCAAAGATCATCAAATTTTGTACAAAGCGAGATTATAATTCAAGGAGGTTGATCATAAAGAGACAAATCTGGGGTCTTTGTACACAAACAAGTTAGGTTTGTATTTTCTCAAGCATTTTGCCACAGTATAAAAAGATATAGTTTCACAGGAGACTCACGGGCTTGCAGAGACGCCTAAATTCCAAGTTTCTACTTGAATATCTTCTTGTCCTTCTCATGGGCCTCGTGCACTTGAGCAATGGACCAGGATTCTAACACTATAGGTTTACAATTCAATAGAGCCTTTTGTAGGTCCCTTGTTCTGAGAGTAACAATAAAGTCTTTAATATGAATGAGAAGTCCTAGTCTTTTGTGGCTTTTCAATGCTGTGAACTTTTTTGTCCTTTCAGTAATTATAGTCTAAATAGTCTTCTTTTTGAAGAGTTTTCTGTCATCTCTTTCGGAAAACTCTCTTTTGGTTCATGACTTTGTCTATCCTCGTTTCGTATATATCCCTTCATACTATCTGTGAAATTGTTTCTTGTCTTAGAAAAATCATGCTCAAATTGAAAATTTGTGACAATAGTTAGAACAAAGGCCTTGATTTGGTTAAAACTCTAGTGAGATTAAATAAAAATGATATTGCCATTAGAGGGGGGAAAACAGAGAAAACGAAACAGAGAAACCAGAATGATGTGAAGTGACCACCGACAATGATTGAAAAGAAGAAAGTTTAAACTGAAACAAATGATCATCAAATAAACACTCCGCAACCATAAGGGAGAGGCTTGACCTGACCGATCAAAGTGGAGTTGAACTGTACTCATGAAAAAGCTTGAAAGAGAGAAAAAGAGAAAAATCTAGAAAAAGTTAGGCATCTTTCCATTGATGTTGATGTTGATGTCTCTTGTTGAATGTAGGTGGCAGCATTAGGGTTACCGACATAGAGTAGACATTGCTCAAACTGGAAGCCAATACCCCTTTGTGTTTAAACATTAAAAACCCCGAAAACAAGAAACATTCACGACTGAAGCAATTGAAGCCGAAGCCGTTGAAAGATGCAATTTTTTAAAGAAGGTTAAAAATACTTCTTCCCCACTGAATGCTATACAGCCAAGTTTTGATGGACTTCACAAGCTTCTGGTCAAAATAATTTTGTAAAGTTGTGGGTTTGTGGGGCTTGCTTGTATCCTCGAAAACCCAGAAAGGAATTCCAAAAAGGAAAAAGAGAGAAACCAAAACAAAACATGTAAATGGAACCAAAATTGACTGAGAGTGAGACTGGGACAAAAGTTGTGGGTTGGGGTGTAACATTATTGCTACATTACAAAGCTAATGTTTTGGTCAAAGCTTCTCCCCAATAAGGTTAAGTTGTGTGTGGTTTGGTCCCTTTATTTTCTCCAAGGTTGTCTCCACCTGTGATTCTTCAACTTTTCCGAAGTTTTGCACTAAATGATTGCAATAATTAACGCCTTTGTGGACTTACTTCTCTTCAACTCCTCTTTACTTACTCCCAACATATACATCAACATCAAAAACCCTTCTCTTTTTACAAATAATCTTGCAGACTTAGAAACGATCACATCAAATTCCGTCATATCCTGGTTCAAACTTTGAAACATTGCCCCCTATTCAAACTACACCCAACATTTTTAAATTATGAACATGCTAATTCATATTTAATATTGTTATTTTATTCAATTAAATCTAATTTTCCAATTGTATTTCTTAATCATTGAGTATACTCTACAAATATAAATATCAAATATCAACTTTAAATAATAATAAACTATACTCTACAACTTAACCTTACTCATATGAATGATAGCTTGGCTTTTGAGGACTTTTATTTTTTTTTAATTCCAATATTTTCATATTTAATTGGGTCAAAGAGCCAAGGGAGACTCACAAACGGACAATTATCAATGTTGCTAAACGACTTTCAAATTAACCAAATTTGATCTTCAATTTTGATTTGGATTTTCATCTTCGTTCTAAAATTCAAGACTCAATTTCAACCTTTTTTTTTAACTTTTATTAAAACTTTATGTTTACCCTATACTGTTGTATTTAAATATATACCTTAGTATAGAAAAAAGAGTGATGCATATATATAGTGTATAGATTATATGAAGGATAGAAAAAGAGGGTAGCAATCATCCAAACACGTGCAATGGCCCCATGTGCAACATCAGTGTCGGCTTGACCAGTCCAATGTTGTTAATTTAACATCAATTTATAATGTCAGCATCAAATTTCCAACTAATTTTCTCTAATCTCATATTACAAAAAACATTATTTTTATTTTTCAATTTACTATTTCTAAAATCTAAGTCCCTTTTTCTTTAAGCATGTTGCCTTTGACTAATATTTCTAATAAATATAATGAAAATCATTAAGTAATTAACCCCTCCCCCTTTATTTTAAATCCCTATGATTAGTCCAATGAAAGCCATAGGGATCATTTGGACCATCCAAATAATATATGCTACTTTAGATAAGTTTAGTAGCTATGAATTTATAATTAATTTCCTATGAGTAAATTATAGATTTTTTAACCCACTCATACGGCAAACTTTGTTCTGTTCTTTTCGATTTTTTTATAATTCCTTTCTTTATAAATTAATTCCACCATGAATAAACTAAAGTTATCTCGACTCAATTAATTAATTAAACTTTGATCAGCTATTTTCAAAACTGAAGTACCACATCAGCATTTTTATAGAATTAGAGTTTTTTTATATAGAGTTTGAGAAATTCAATTTACATTATAATTTAGTTTGAGTGCTGTCCTTAATTTATATAATTTAAAATTTTTTATTTTGATAATAATAAACGAAAATTGAAAAGGAGAAAAAAAAACAATTTTGAATATTTTAGAGATTAATATATATATATATATATATATATATATTAGAGATTAATATATTTGAGGTCAAATTTTAAAGACGTGTAATTAATGGTTTTTGGCGCTAAATTTTGAAAGTCTTTATGATGTTGGATTATAAATAATAAAGAAATTGGGTGAGCTGCAACTGACGTGGAAACTAGCGCCTAGGGGCCCCACCCAATATTAAATAGAAAAAATGGGGGTATTTCTATTTTCTAGAAAGTTGAAGAGAAAGATAAAAAAGAAAAAAAGAAAAAAAGAAAAAAGAAAAGATCGCTCGTGCGGTGTGTCGGAGATGAAATAATCACAGGGAAGGCACGTGATCCCTCAATCCCGAGGAATAACCATAGCTGGTTCTCCGCTTTTTGTCGCCTCCCAAATGATTGAGATATTCTCCTAATCCCCCATCCAAATGCCAATTCCTTTTATTTTTCATTTTAATCTTACATTACTCCTCAATTATTTTAGTCAATTTTAAATGTATAAACTAAAACACATATTTTAATAATAGAATAAAAAAAAAAATTGAAATTTTAATAATTGAATAAAAGGCTACGGTTGAAAACTAAAGGGTAGTACAAATATAGGTTATGTGAATGATTAAGACCTATATACTTAATGTAAACTCGAATCCCTATATTTATGAAAGAATTATAATAATAATGATAAATTTAAGTAAGAAGAACATGTGATATGGAAACATGAAATAAAAAAAAAAAAAAAAAAAAAGAATGATTGAGTGGGTTAATTAAAATGTTAATAAGTATATGGCATGGGGAAGTTAAATAATTCAGTCCTGAAAATCAGATATGTAGCTTCCCTAAGTCTATGCAATGGACTACCAATTGAGACAGGCATGCTTGGAAGAGATTCCATTCATTGTCCACGTGGCTCGATCTAATTCGTCTGCCTGCCTACCACTACCTTCCTTTTCTTTTTCCTTTAAACAAACTTCGAGGTTGCAATTTCAACCAGCTTGCTTAAATATCATTAACATATAAATGTATTAAAATGTGTTTATTAGTGAGTGTAATTATTTGTGACACCACAGTTTGGTTAAAAATAATTTAATAAAACATTATTGCAACAATGTCCTGTTAAACCCTATGCAGACAACGGAAGTAACTGAAACTTAGGGATGTAATTTACTTTTCCCAGACAGAATGACACAATTAATTGTTTCCCAACCTATGTTATACCCAAAAATAATAAAGAATATAATAAAGAATATGGTTAAAATTAAAATATCCCTTAATTGAACATGCAGCACACTTTGCCTTATTGCAAGTTAATAAAAATAAATGGATGGATAAAATAAGGAACTATTCCCCATAATGAAATTCTGGAAATATACCTTAGTGTTTAGACACAGCCATAGGAATATTCCATCACTACTAATCCAGTTTTAATTACAATTAACTATCACTTTGACCCCACTTTCTAAAACCCTTTTTAATTCAATTTCTTTCTTTTTTATTTTTTCAAATGAGTTAAGTGGCTCGAGATCCGGTGAGCAACAGATAAATACGGGGATTATTTAATACACTTCACTTATATCCATAAAACATAATGGGTGTGAATTAATTATAATACTTCCAACCGTTAATCTTCTATCAAATCATTACTATGCAAAACCCTAATCCCTTTCTCATACCTAATTCTCATTTTCTAATCATTAATCTTTCAAAACTCTCACTATTTTACTCTTATATTTAATCCAAAACATGGAGGGATTTAGTTCATGATTATGAATAAATTACGAACAAAATTGAGAAATTCCTTTGTATTTATTATTATTATTTAAAAGAGTATAATTAGAGTTGGGATTGAGGTGGGGGCAAGGTCGACATGTTGGTTTGCGAAAGCGAGGAAAAGTGAGTGAAATGAGTGATGATATATGTATATTTGGATTAGTTAATCATAATTGGGCACTAGTGGTCGACATGTCGTGCCCTCTCACACTTGTTTTTTTTCTTCTTTTTTTTTCTCTCTTCTTGTAAGAAGAGGGTGTGGGGTACAGAAATCCAATGATGAAACTAAGCAGCTGATCTTTTGTCGTATGGAGATGTTAAAGAGAAGGCATCTGAGAGTAATAAAATACTCAGAAATGTATTCCATTTAGGGAACCTAAACCCATTTGATATGATTTTAAAATCATTCTCCCCTTCTCCCCTCTCCCCTCCAGTGTTTATAAACGCCACTCCATCCTAACCCCTCAACGCCTAAGAACACTTCATCCCCCAAATCAAAACCCCAAAAAGATTTCACTAATGACAGGCTCTGGTTCTCCATGTGGAGCCTGCAAGTTCTTGAGAAGAAAATGTGTCAGAGGCTGTGTTTTTGCTCCTTACTTCTGCCATGAACAAGGAGCCTCTCACTTTGCCGCCATTCATAAGGTGTTTGGAGCCAGCAATGTGTCTAAGCTTCTTGCTCGCCTCCCTGTTACTGAGCGCTGTGAGGCCGCTGTTACCATCTCTTATGAAGCTCAAGCTCGCCTTCAAGATCCCATCTATGGCTGCGTTTCTCACATCTTTGCCCTTCAACAACAGGTCCTTCTTCTTTACATTTTTCTTTTCCATTCAAATAATGGGTCACCATCCAAATTTCAACTTTTTTTTTTTTTTACCTGTGATATCCCAAATTTAAATTTGAACTTTATAAGCGTGTGAAAACCTTTTAAAAAACGTACGAAGGAAGTCCAAAGAGTACAATATCTATTAAGGGTGATCTTGGGCTGTTGTTGCTTTTGACTTTGACGGTTATTAATAATGGACCCTACTTAACACCCTTTTCACTCTATTTCAGGTTGTGAGTCTTCAGGCACAGCTTGCTTCTTTGAAGGAACAAGCAGCAGAGAGCATGATGAACAGCTCAAGTAACAACGGGGGTGGGGCAAATGAGAAGAATTGCAGAAAGATTCCTTCTCATTTCCAAGATCTCCATAACTGGTTTCAATCGGATCATTCGAACGTAACGCCTGGATTCAACCCGAACCCGACTCAAGATTCAGCATCCAACCCTTATTATGATGAGAACTATCGCATTATGATCAATTCCCACTCCAATGGGAACTATGAACATCACATGGCCAAAATGGAGGAAAGTGGATCATATGGAAGCTTTGAAGAAACCTCAGACTATTCCATGTATACTCTTGATCACCAGCATTCAAATGTTCAACAATGGAGCTTCAATGAGTCGCCTGATGATTTACAATCACTCGCTTTTGGTCATGCTCGACGTTGGTAAGAATAACAACAACAAAAAAAAAGAAAAAAAAAAAAAGAGTATGAATCGATTGAGATTTGGAAATGATTAATGGAAACCTCTCCTATTTCTTTAGCTTGTTTGTGTATCAACAAAATCATCAATTTTGGGATGCGAGTTGATAATATTTTGGCAATACAAAGCAAAAAGCAGTTCATTGTTGGCTTTGTTCTAATCTGATCATTATATAGAAGAATATGAAAGAAAGATGAAGAATCATAAAAAGGAAAGCAGGGCATTTATTATTTGACCCAATAAATTCTGGGAATCTACATGAACATGATAATTCAAGGGTTTCTTGTCCATTGAAATGATGCATTCAATCAAGGGGACACTTTGGTTGGTTGTGTCAATACAAACTTAGCTTAAATGGGGACACCAAAATTAAAGCTACTTAAGCTTAGCTGCCCCTAATTATTACTCCCAACATCTAAACCCTAAACAACAAGGCTCCACTCCACAGCAACCTCGTTTGTTTTTTGTCTTTTTTTTTTTTTTTTTTTTTTTTTTTTTTTTTACGATCATGGGATTAATTTTCACCTCCTTTTCCTCAATCCCTATGTTGGGATCATTTTTTTTCTTTGTCAACCCCATCTACTTAACCCTAGCCTGGCATCTAGAAAGATCATATTTGCTCTTCAAACTTTAGAGAAATGAATTAAGTAATGAATGCGTCTCGTCTCATCTCATTATATACACAATTTTTTGCCAAACAATGTAGTTCAACCAGATAAGACATTATTATATATGTTCTAAACAAATTACACCCTTTTGATTAAGTGAATTAGTTTCTCATCATTCTGAGGGCCAAAGCTTGGAGCTCTCCAACATCACCATGACATGAAGAAGGTATTTTTCTTGGAAATTGTTGAAATTGAGCTTCTTGAAAATTCATAAATAACGCTTCATTATTGTTGGCAGCTGATTCCAGAGAGGTCTGTGGGGAAACTGCAGGGTTGATTACTTGGGATTGATAATTTGGAAAATTTGGGATTCCTGTCCATTGAATCTCCATGTGGGTTTGTGCAAGTTGAGCCTTGGCTTGCATCAGCTGTGTTTGCAAGCACGCCACCTTCAAAACCCAAAAAATAAAAACCCCATTTAAGGTTATTAATCGGGAGGGTATATCTAAGTTCGGAAATACCTGTTGTTGGAGAGCAAAAAGATGAGCAACACAGCCATAAACAGGGTCACGAATGCGGGCTTGAGCTTCATAGGCAATAGTGAGAACAGCCTCACAGCGATGAGGAACAGGGACATGAAGGAGCAACTTGGAGACATTACTAGCTCCAAACACCTTATGAATGGCGGCAAATCTGGCAGGGGTTTGGTCAGAGCAAAAGTAAGGAGCAAAGATGCAATCAGGCATACACTTTCGTCGCAGAAACTTGCATGCTCCGCAAGGGGAGGCAGAGGCATGAGAATTGGCAGTAGTGGAAGACGCCATTAGAGACAGAGGATGGGCGTGGGTGTTGGGGTTAAAGGTTAGTGGGAAGGGGTTTGGGGGGTTATAAACAAGTGTGAAAGGGAGACATGGAAGGCCTGCGTGTAGGGTTAGGGGAGGACATCCCTTCATGGCTTATGTCCTAATATATGTTCTTCTTTTTTGTTTTTCACTCTTCATTAATTGCCTTCATAACACCCCAATGCCACAGATTTTCTTTTTTACTCTTGCTCTCTAAAATCTCTAAATTAATCATTTTAAATGTTTAATCACAAAAAAATATAATCTGCATTTGATATGAAATGTGGTTGATAAGGTTAATTAATTATAAAATTGAAAGAGAATTGTAGGTGGAACTCCTACCATTAAATTGGCTGTTTATGGGTCAATACCTTTTTAAAAAAAAAACAAAAAATAAAGAAAAGGAAAATGTGAGTGATAGTTTGGATAAAATAGTCATTAAGTTTTTTGTTTTCCGCCGAACGAACGCCGCACCTATATGAACTGCGGCGTTTTGTCGGTTTCCGCTTTGTAAATTTGTAATTAAATAATGTGGGTGTCCCCACCAGCCTTAAATTAATAATTGAAACTCCAATAAATTTAATTAATAATTAAGGTAATATAACAGACATGGATGGATACAACTTAAACGAGCTTCTTCATCATCGACGCGCCTCTTCGAAGAACGAAGGGCCATCAGAGATCGTCGAGCCATCGTCACCAAGCTCAACAAAGTTGACTGCTTCTTCCAAACACAACACCATTAACACAGCAGCAAGATTTTCAGAGAAAACAAGGCTTCGTTTTTGTGTCTACAATTTCCCAGCTTGTGGTGGGCGTATGATACAAGCAAAACACCTCACTGATGCACATGGCAGCCATGCAAAGTCACAAACTTCTAGGATTCCCAAAAAAACAACAAAAAAAAAGATTTGGCTTGAATGGACAGCAAATCATGATGGGACTTGATTGAAATTACGTGAATCATGTTTGACAAAATGACCCATATAAGATTGGGTTTGGCAGAGACCTTGGTAAGATGTTGGTTCACGAGTAGAGAAGCTACACTTAATCCATGCAGATTGAATGATATCAATCAGCTCTATAAACTAATTAAACACGACAGAAGTTTAAACGTTGTAATGAATAAGAATTTAGTTTTATTTTAATTTTGAAAATAGTGATTTTGATATATATTTAATAGGTTGCAATTAGTGTGATATCATTACAAAAATGGGCAATATAACAGAAAAGGAAAGTAGGCATAGCTCGTAAGGTAGGTGAAGCTCCAACATACATTTGGAATACTCTTTTGATCTTATCCATTTCCTTTACTTCTCAATTAGCCCACATTTTAATATCTTGATATTCAATTTCATTCTCTTAATATTTACAAATTCAAACCAACTTTCTCTCTATCTCTATTTAATTTCTTTATTTTTTATTTTTTTAACTATAACTTCAACATTAGCCTCCAAAAAAAAATGTAATTATCATTAGAATTTTATCGCCTTAATTTTAAATTTTGTTACCAGAAATTCAATTGGATATTCAAAGATGAATGCTTTTTTAGATAAAATTGGGGATTTTCTTTTCTTTTTCTCCATAAAATAACATTTATAACTAAATTTTCAATAAATGATTTTAGTATTTATCTCTTACTCCCCCCGTCAAGATTCGCCGATCCTCTCTCTTCGTCACCGTTCCTAGTCCCGTCGCTCCGTCCATTCTCAACTTTCCGCTGCCCGACAATTGGTACGTGTTTCTTTCATCTCCTTCCTTCTAAATCTCTCTCCAATTTGAACTCCTCTTCCACTCGTGATCTTCGAACTCGTTTTCTCCATGTTCTTTTCTCTTCGATTCTTTGCTGCTGCATCCATATATTTATTGATTTTTC
Organism: Cucurbita ficifolia; assembly: GCA_033971965.1. Taxonomy (NCBI): domain Eukaryota; kingdom Viridiplantae; phylum Streptophyta; class Magnoliopsida; order Cucurbitales; family Cucurbitaceae; genus Cucurbita; species Cucurbita ficifolia. The sequence goes on from CM066963.1 coordinate 10,996,480, forward strand.
ATTTTATTTCCTTCCGATCAACTTCTACTTTAATTCTCAACAGGGTAGCGCCAATTCTACAGATCGAAAAATCTTTGATTGCGAATCCAACAACACATAGGCCTGGGCGTGGAATCTGTTTCGTCCCGATATAGCCATGAACGCCAGAAGGTTTTTCTCGAATCTTTCAATCTTTATCTTAGTTCTGCAGACCATTTAAGTATCTTTCCCGACGCCGGTTACTTGTTTGTGTGAAATTTACATTTACGATTCAATGTTGTGTTGCTGTATTATTGGCTACTAGATCTCGATAGACCCATAGCTCGATAAATCTGAGTCCGTATCTGGTAGAAGGGTTCAATGAGTAATTCCAAGTTTTGGGACTTTACTTCTCTTATTAGAACTGAATTCTATTGAGGAATGTTTCAGTCCAGATGCATTAGAACGTTGCAACGTCTGAAGTGTACTCCTTTAGTTCATTTTTCTGCCATATACCTTTTAAATAAGCAGGCGATTTTAGAATGACCACATTGATTCTATAAGTCTCGGGTTTTTATTCATTTTTAAGCATTCTTCATTCTGTTTAAGACTCTTCATACTGATATAGTCGTGAAATTCAAGATCTCTATTCTATAGATTGGTAACTTTTGCCCCTTTATGTTATGCTATGGCTTTCTATGCGTGTACTTGTACAAGTCGTACTGTTAAGTGATTTAACATTAACAACTTATATCGTTTTGGATAATTATCTACTAATCCAGAATTATCAGGATGTACTTAATTATCGAAGATAAATCTTGGTGACATGTGTTATGGTGGAAATAAACTTTATTTCTTATGTTTTTATTGATCTTTGCAATGAGTTATTTTTTAATCTTTAGTTCTCAATTCTATGTTAAACTTTTGGACAGAATACAATTCACTTTTCCTCATGCACTTACATGCACATGCACCCTTGATAGTTGAATGGAAGTTCTGAATTTATTTTTTAATCATAAACTGAAGAATGTATTTTTAGTGCCAAGTTGATTTTTATCAACTGAACCTTTGGTTGATCTTGCTATGTGCTGGTCGTTCTTCTTGTAATAGTATCTCTTGGAGTGCAGGGAACTACGTAACAATAGGGTTTCTCTCTTTGATGGCATTGAGGAGGGTGGTGTTAGGGCCTCATCTTCATACTCCTCCCATGAAATTGAGGAACAGGATAATGAAACAGCATTGGAAGGCTTGCAAGACAGAGTCCTTCTATTGAAAAGGGTATTTAATTTCTTACCCAGTCTTAGTCACTAATCTTTGATGACTGAGTCGGTAGAAGCAGAGAAAGAATTCTGCACCTATAACATTATGCAATAATTGTTGAGACCAAGTTCTGCACCTACAATTTGCTGCAAGTATTGTCGAGAACGAACTCTGCACGTAGAATATGTTGCAATTATTGTGAACAAATTCTGCACCTATAATATGCTGCAATTTATTTTTGAGAACATAGAGGATGAAAATACTTTCCAACTTGTGATTGTATATTGTTCAAGAAAAACACACGAGGGATTATTACTAAATATATATGATTGATAGAAAACATAAACTATGCCATTTTTGAAGCAAAGAAATGGTAATAATGGCCGAGAACGATATATCTGTTTCCTGAATCGCATTCAAATTGAAGGGTGTTATTTCAACAGTTGACAGGCGACATAAATGAGGAGGTGGAGAGTCATAACCGCATGCTGGATAGGATGGTATTATGTCAACTCAAGTGTCTTACGCTGTTCTTAGTGTTATTATCAACTGAGAACTAATTTCTTGCATGTTTTGGTTCAGGGTAATGATATGGATTCATCAAGAGGAGTGTTGTCGGGCACCATGGATCGATTCAAGACGGTATTGCCATGTTCACAAGAACAACTCATTCCACTCTTTCGATACTCCTTTTCATCGTTTTTGACATTAATTTCAATATGTTTAGGTATTTGATCCGAAGTCGAGCCCGAAGATGTTCTCGCTAGTCGTACTTTTTGTGGCAATTTTCTTCATTGTGTACTATCTCACAAGGTAATTCTTCCATTTGGATATGGAAAGAAATCGAGCTTGGGCTCTGGATGGAAGACAATGATCAGCACTGCTGCTTAGTTCTATGAGAGTATTAGTTGTAACATTGGCATAGCTGTTCTGTTGATGCCTGTGTGAATATGTTTTCCTTGTGTACCAAATTGAAGTTGGAACGAGTTTGGAACCAAAATATCATCTGCAGCTCTCCATTAAGCTGACATTGATGAATATAATCAGCAAACCAGTTTGTTACATCAGACTTTTATCTGCCTTCCCTGATTAGATAGATAGATGTCCTGACGACATGAAATTCCATTTGATTGAACCCAAATTACCATTTTATTGATCTCAAACAAGAAGTGTGCTGGGTCATACAAGGGTTGGGATGTAATTTCAGAAAATATGGAATGGTCTGAAGAAAGAGTAAATAAAGTTGACATTTTTTTTTGGAAAAAAAAAGTAGTTTCCATCGTGAACTTATAATTTCATCAATTTTGACTATGAATTTAGGTAAGATTTTTATTTAATTTTTCTGTCGAATTCATCCACTAATTTGAATACAAAAATAATTTCATAAAACTCAAAATCCAAATATTCAGTAATTTCATGAAGATTAAAGTTTACTCGAAACTAAGGCTCAAAATCAACCATTTTAATTAACAACTTGCAAATTTCAGGATTAAAAATTGATATTTTCCAATATTTTTTAATATTTTAAGTAGGGAAGGAGCGAGTTACTACATGCCGATCTCATGCGACTATTTTTCAAAATATTTTTTATTAACTAAAATGAAAAAACACATGCACCAGCCGGGAATCGAACCCGGGTCTGTACCGTGGCAGGGTACTATTCTACCACTAGACCACTGGTGCTCGTTTGTTACTTGTTTCGATCAGAAAACATTTTATTATCTCTTAAAATTTAATTTGTTGAATTTAAAACCATAAATGTTTAAAAAATGCATAAATCTAAGTCTTTTTCTTTTATCAAAGTCTCAAACTAGAGGATTGTTACTATCGATTAATTTTCTTGTCTAAATTTAACATGAATTTGAATATATATATCTTAAAAACAATTTTTTGAATATATAGTTAATTTATTTCCTTAAACAAATAATTAGTAAAAAATTAACATAAATAATCACTATTAGTGAAAAGTCAAAGATAAATGTGTAAAAGCTTAAAGACTAAGTAGAAATTAAATTAAAAAATGTGTCATTATTAGTGTGTGTAGTAATTAATACGTGTTTATTATGTATTTTGATATAGGTTCACAACATTTCTTCAAGAATTTGCAACAACATCGGCACGCCCACCACATGCAATCATCCATTAAAATACTCTCCATCTCTCTAATTACTTCTATTTTACAAAATCTACATTTTTTTTTATAAAAATAATAATCATGTCACGTAGGAGCCTTTAGATGCAAACCAACTTTACCCCATCTACTTTTAATCCTAAGTATTCAACCTCAAGTTTTTTCTTTTTTCATTTTTATTTCACAAAAACAAAATACACCAAAATGAATATTCAATAAAAGAGAGATATTGATCAATTTCATGAAGAAGAATAATGGGGGAAAATACACTCAAAAAAAAAAAAAAAATCCCATGGAAAGACCCTTTCATCGAGTTTAGGGCTTTTAAAAAAATAAAAATAACAAAAATCAAACTTGCATCGAATCCTACAAAAACATATAGAGGGCGGCGGCAGCAGCAGCAGCAGCAGCAGCCCGCCGGCCGGCACCCGTAGACGGCGGCTATATATATAATATCTCTCTATCATCCCAATTTCTACTGCTTTTCCTTATTCCAAAATCAAATAATGCTCTCTCTTCACTACAACAAAAATATAAAATCCCACCTCTATACACACAACAAAAATATATATATTCATATATATATATTATATATATATATATATATATAACTGCACACACAAATTATATATCATATGCTTCAATGGAAAAATATAATATTACGGCTACTACCGATCGTGACCAAGTCGAAGCTCAAGATCAAGTTCGTCATCATTATTAGCATCGTCGTCAACGTTACCATCTGATCTCTTGTCTCGACGATTGATCAAAGTAGGGGCAGGCGCGTGCGAGGGGAGGCTGATACTCGTCCAATTCTCCTTGAACGTGTTCAAAGCTTGAGGACTGGTATTATTATTATTGTGGCTGAGGTTGTTGTGAACATATGCCAATTGATGATCGTGGGAGGGAGTGGTAGTAGTAGTAGTAGTGGAACCCAAACACCAAGTGGAAGAAGTGGGGAAATAGGTTTGAAAAGAGTGGTGATGGGATGTTGAGATTAGTGGTGTCGTTGGGCGGAGAGTTGAATGGTGGGCGAAGGGTTCGGGCTTGGAGGGATTATTATTGGTAGTATTAGGCTTGGTTTTGACACGGTCTTTGCGGTGGATGTTCATGTGACCGCCGAGGGCTTGAGCCGTTGTGAACCCTCGTTTGCAAAATACGCACTCGTAGGAGCGGCCACTGCCCATTTCGTTGGCTTGCTCGACCTCGTCGGTGGTTGTTTTCGAGTTCGGATCTTGGACGTGGTGGTTGGGAATATGGTCAGGGTCCATGGGAGAAGATTTTGGTTCCTGACATATATAGAGATATTTGAGGGGAGGGGAGGTGTTGGAAAGGAGGAAATGAGAGAGAAATATAATAGTTAGGGGTAGGTTTTGGTGTATGAAGAGATTTGGAGAAGAAATGAGAAAATAAATTATTTGGTTGTGGAGAGACAACCATTAGTTAGGCGGCTCTTGATGTATTCATCTTTTGGAGACAATATTATGTTTCTTTAATCAAATATTTCTTCTCTTTCTACCTATCTGCTTTCTCTTCAACTCCTACTTTTATTTCTTTTTCCTTTTTAAGCTTAAATTAAGCGTAAGCTTCGAGTTAATGTCACGATTTGTTAACATAATCCTAACATAATATAACCCCGAGCCGAGCATAGAATATGGATGGATTTAGGAGAATTTGGTTAGTAAATTAAATGTTAGAAGGGTTTTTTGAGATGGAACAAGATATTGGATGAAACCGACATAGGATTATTGAAGTTATCGAGGTATTAAAGTGATTTAACTATACTATGGACAGCTTCCTATAATAATATTACTTAATTTGATGAAGTTGTTGGGTGATGTTAAATATAAGTGATAGCTCATAATAATGTATTGGGACAAAAATGACCTAATTTTTAGGTGCTTCTTAGGGTTTTGTTTTGGACATGGATTATATCACATGTTATATGAGATACATCGTGGAGTAAGGTGGTGAGGAAGAATGAATAAAATATTGTAATTGTAACTGTAATTGTAATTGTAAATGTAATTGTAATTGTAATTGTAATTGTAAATGTAATTGTAATTGTAATTGTAATTGTAATTGTAAATGTAATTGTAATTGTAATTGTAAATGTAATTGTAATTGTAATTGTAATTGTAATTGTAATTGTAATTGTAAATGTAATTGTAATTGTAATTGTAATTGTAATTGTAAATGTAATTGTAATTGTAATTGTAAATGTAATTGTAATTGTAATTGTAATTGTAATTGTAATTGTAATTGTAAATGTAATTGTAATTGTAATTGTAATTGTAATTGTAAATGTAATTGTAATTGTAATTGTAAATGTAATTGTAATTGTAATTGTAATTGTAATTGTAATTGTAATTGTAATTGTAATTGTAATTGGACATTATACGGTTTCACCAAATATTGAAATCATAAGGTATAGAGTATAATGAAAAATGAGCACACCCACACCCTCCACTTGCTTTCATTCTCAGCAAACGGAACATTTCCCCTCTAAAACTTCTTTCTATACAAATCATCATTATTAGACCAACCATAATCATTTTTTATTTAAATTACGATTTTCTATTCCATTTCTCTACGTCCCTGGTTCTTTGTCCCTTGCAACATGACCACGTTAACTACTTAACTGTATGTCCCTTGCAACATGACCACGTTAACTACTTAACTGTATGTCTCTTGCAACATGACCACGTTAACTACTTAACTGTATGTCCCTTGCAACATGACCAAGTTAACTACTTAACTGTATAGAAGAAGAAGAATAGAAGAAGAAGAGTAACATTTTTGTCCCCTCACATTCAATCAAACTTCATCATACAATTCAACAGTCTTCTTGCAAAGGGTATTGACTATTCACAATCTGTCTCTGTTGAGTTCATGTGCATCATTGCATGCATATGTAATTATGTTGCTTTTTCCATTGTTGCATTCATATTGCAGGCCAAGATCATATCTATATAGGTTTTTTTTTTATTATGTATGTGTATATTTTGATTTGTCATTTTCCCGTTAAGCTTTCAGAGTACAATATAAAAGTTAATTAATTGTATTATAAAGGCAAGTTGTTTGACAAAATCACCTGAATGCTTGCTTGACAAACTACTATTTAAATTAATCATTAATATATTTTATAATTAAAATAGAAACATATTTATTGTATTTAATAAAGTAAAGAAAAAAAAGAAAAAAAAAAGAGAGGGTAAGTTGTGAATAAGAGTATTAAAGGCAACAAGTTTCCATAAAAAAAGAAATTACGTAAAGAAAAAAGGGCACACAAAACACATGTTAACAAACACAAGGGGGAGTTTATATATAGAAACTTAAAGATGTAGCTCCAAATCCAGATCCTCATTTGAACAACCTTCCAAATTCCCCATCTTCAGCTCCAAATTAACTGAACCTTTCTTCCTCTTCTTCTTCTTCTTCTTCACCCCATCCACATCTTCATCTTCATCTTCCTTGCTCCTTGAACAGCTCCCACTTCCATCAATGCAACTCAAGGAGCTCTTCTCAATATCTGGTCTCAAAGTGAAGCAACATGGCGGTGGAGGCGGCAAACAGAAACTAGGGGTAGGGTATGAATTATTATGCACCCAAGAAGACCAATATCTCAATCTTCCCCTATCCCTTCTATGAACATTCATATGCCCTCCCAGAGCTTGAGCAGATTTGAATTCCCTCCTGCAAAAACTACAACCGTATTTTCTTGCAGGCCATTGGAGAAAGTGATCGCTTGAAAAGGTTTCTTGTTGTTCTTCATTCTTCACAAGCTTCCCATTACTCATGTTCCCGTACTTACCTCCATCCATGCCCCAACTTCAAACCTGATACACAAAACAAACAAAAAAAGTACGAAATTTGTGATGAGAATGAAAACTGTTCTTGAGAGAGAGAGAGAGAGAAGGGTTTATGAAAGAAAAAGGGCTGAATGAGGTATCACTTGTAGTAAGAGGAGATGTGTGGAGGCATATTTGGATGTTACCTAGCACCCAACACAATTCGGACACTTAAGCATGGCAGTGAAGTTGCCTTTTGCCGATTCAAGAGGGAAGGCACTGGCACATAGGTTATTATTCATTATTTAACTCCTTACTAACACTCCTCCCAATAAAATTATTTAAACACTAACACCTCACCTCAAGCTCAATGCTAACCAATATTATCTATTTTGGTCTATGGTCGTCAATTATTTAACTCTCTTGTAAGAATTGTTTCGTTCTCCTCTCTAATCAACGTGGGATCTTACAGATAGATTTGTCACTCTTGACCTACCTTTATTTAGGTTAAGATTTGTTTGATGCATAATAATCCTAATGATTATTTATTTAAATCAAATCTCTAATATGAACTGAGGAAAGAACATTTTTTGAAATGGGTAGGAAAAACATATTGCCATATTTGATAATATATGTTTATGATGATATTTGTTTTTAAGTTGGATAAAGATAGTATAGTTCACAAGAGGGAGTACATTTTTTTATTATTAAACAATTGAGAGTAACAAGAAAGTTAACTTTTCCAGCAATAGTTCCATAGATGGCTGTTTTCCAAAGCTAAACAAATTTCTGTTCTTGTTTTGTTTTTAATACCCTATTTTAAGATTCTTTTTTTGTTTGAAAATATGTCTGACCAACACATTTTCTTCGTTTTCTTTGTTTTTTTTTTATTTTTTTATTTTCGAAAATATAAAAATGAAAATAATTTACAACCAAATGAGGCTTAGAATTTTGTTTGGTAACCACATATTTAAACTACTAGTCAAATCTTAACACAAAAATAAGAAATAAAAATACTTTTTTTTTAATTATCAAAATTTGACATATATTTTGAACCAAACAAATCAGAGAAGAGAGTTGCAGTCACAGCCTAAAATTTTTTAATTAAAAAAAAAAACTAAGAAATAAAATAGAAATATTTGATGTTTGATGCGGAAGGAAAGTTGAGAATGGTGCAAATTGTTGAAGAAAACTTCAACTTGAGAAAACCAATGAGATTCTGACACGTGGCCTCACATTGCACTAGGGACGGTGATGAGCTGAAATAAAAATCCAGCCTTTTGAGTAATTAAGAAAATGATCCATGCCACTGATAATGATTGATCTTTGATTCTCACAAACGTGTCAACAATCTGTGTCAAAAACCCATGACTGCTTTCTTTGCTTGCTATTCATTCAGTGCGGGAGATTGGGAGGAGGGAGGGAAGGGAAGGGAAAGGAAGGGAGGAACGGAGTTAATTAGGCGGAGCGATAATGAAATCTCTTCCTCAATTTTCTTCACTGTCTTCCTCCATTGATGATATCTCCACTCTAATTCCAGGTCTTCCCAATGATGTCGCAGCTTTACTTCTTTCCTTTCTCCCTTACTCCCACCATGCTCGCCTCAAATCAACCTGCAAATCATGGCGCCTCTTCTTCTCTTCCAATATCCTAATTTCCCTTCGATTCACTCACCCAAATTCTCTCTCCCACCTTCTCTGCTTTTTCCCTCAAGACCCTTTAATCGCTTCCCCTATTCTGTTCGACCCACTAAACCTTTCTTGGTGCCCTCTTCCCCCTATGCCCTGCAACCCCCATGTGTATGGTCTCTGCAATTTCACCCCTATTTCCCTCGGCCCTCACTTGTACGTGATCGGTGGGTCTCTCTTCGACACTCGTTCTTATCCAATCGACCGTCCTTCCTCTTCCTCCTCCGCTTTCCGATACGATTTCCATGCCTCCTTATGGGAACCCATCTCCCCGATGCTGTCGCCGCGAGGGAGCTTTGCGTGTGCGGCGGTTCCTGGTTCCGCTCAGATTCTGGTGGCTGGAGGTGGGTCCAGACACACGATGTTTGCGGCGGCAGGGAGTCGGATGAGCTCCGTGGAAAGGTATGGTTAAATCACTACCGAACTCAATAGTTTACGTGGGGTTGGGTTAATGTAAGAATTTAATCTTGTATCAATGATTTAACAGGTACGATGTTGAGAGAGACGAGTGGGTTGCGCTTGATGGGTTGCCGAGGTTTCGCGCTGGGTGTGTTGGGTTCTTTGTGGGAAATGGAGAAAAGAGAGAGTTTTGGGTGATGGGTGGGTATGGCGAATCGAGGACAATTTCAGGAGTGTTTCCTGTGGATGAGTATTACAGAGATGCTGTGGTGTTGGAATTGAGGAATGGCAATGGCGATGGCGGTGGGAGGTGGAGGCAAATTGGGGATATGTGGGAAGAAGGGGAAAGAAGGAGGCTAGGGAAAATTGTGGTGATTGAGGATCATCATAACCATGGACAGCCTGGGATTTTCATGCTTGATGGAGATGAATTCTTCAGGTTACTCTTCTTCTTTCAGTTGCCTTTGTGTTACTCAAAATTTGAGGAAGAATTCAGCTCTATTCATATGGTTTACTCACGCAAATAGCTTTCTGGTCTTTTAAGTTTAGATGAGACACTTTTCATGGGCTTTGTAGTGTGGTGAATGGTTATTATGGGGTGCTTCTTCATTGATTCGTTAAACTGTTTATCTCTTTGTTCTTAAGCAAGTGTCTATTGCACACGTTCATTCTGTACTGTGGAAACCTATGGCTGTATTTGAATGGAGAAAAACTCATAGCAAACTAGAAGTATATGATCCCATCAAAATGAATTCAGAGCATTAAACTATTTTCTTAGAACGCCTTTGTTTGCATGAGACAAGCTCTGGATTTGGAAACAACTTTTTCTTCAACTTTGAGTGCAAGGCGGATGCTTTCCCTTAAGAAAGTAGAAAGACATGGTCTGTTCTTATGTAAGTGTAACAGCCAAGTCTACCGCTAGTAGATATTGTCCTCTTTGAACTTTCCCTTTCGGGCTTTCCCTCAAGGTTTTTAAAACACGTTTGCTAGGGAGATGTTTCCACGCCCTTATAAAGAATGTTTCCTTCCCCTCTCCAACCGATGTGGGATCTCACAATCCACCCCCTTTCGGGGCCCAGCGACCTTGCTGGCACACCGCCTGCTGTCCACCCTCCTTTGGGGCTCGTTCTCGCTGGCACACCGCTCGGTGTCCACCCCTTCAGGGCTCAGTGTCCTCGCTGGCACACCTCCCGGTGTCCACCCCTTTTAGGGCTCAGTGTCTTCACTGGCATACGTTACTCTCTCCAACCGATGTAGGATCTCACAATTCACCCCCTTCGGGGCTAGCGTCTTTGCTGGCACTCGAATCTCACATTAAGGGTGTTGATGACCAGTTGAAGAATTTATTTGGATTGAGCTCATTAACTATGTGGAATGATCAGGTCTGTATTCAACACTCATTCTGCCTGGCAAAAAGAAGAAGAAGGCCAAATGGAGGAAGAATTAAAAAAGTTTATAGAGTTATTTAATTTGATCTCTGAGATTAACTTAAGATCTCCTCCCTTTTGTTGTTCTTGACTTGCAAATCGAGTTTTAGTCCAAATGTTGTTATGGGGTGTTGATTGGGAAAGAAAAAAGAAGAGATTTCCAAACTTATATTATCTCTGTGCGGAGGAGAAAAGATATTACTTGTACTCATCTCTCTTCAACATATGGAATTCGCTATATTTGAACAGTTCTGAAACTGAATTTAAAACTTGAGTTAAAAATGTCTGTTTTCTTTACCTTTTCTGGTTTCTGGGACAAGTGTTTCTTATGATTTGTCATCTTCTGATCTCCATCTGCTATGTTTTAGATATGAAATGACATCAAACAGATGGGTTGAAGAGTCAAGGGTACCTAGAAAAACTCCTTTCAACTCATCATATGGCTTTGTTGCATTGAATGGAGAATTATATGTTATATCATTTCTGAAGACAGAGTCGGCCGAAGCTCGAAGGCTACGACATCATAAGAAAGGAGGGTCGCTGTACATGCAAATCTACGATCCCGTGAAGAAGACGTGGAGATCTCTCATTACCAGGTCGCCTTTTCAGCACCCCATGGATTTCGATACTGCAGCTATTTGTACCATTCGTATCTGAAATGTAAATAATACCTCTGCTGCTATCAACTACTCATTACTGCTTACAGATTTAGGCATATGCTGATGCTGATTGTTGTTCCCTGATAGCTAAGTGGCACATACGTTTGCATTCCTTTTATGTACATGTTTAGAATGATCTACAGGCAACCTTTTTTTTTCTCTTCCTGTCTCTTCCTGGAAATAAATTTATCAACTCAGAACATAAATATTGTACATTTGTATATAAGTTGTTCAAGGATGGAGATAAAATACATAAAAATTTTATGTACATTCAAGCATGGTTGGTGTTTTGTCTGCAACAACGTGGGATTGTCAAATACTTTGATTCTGTGTTTCACATCTTCTTCTCAACACTTTGTATCTGAGTGTTTGGCCAAGTAAACAGCCTACAAACCAAACAGTCTGTATCTTAGTGTTTGGCCAAGTAAACAGCCTACAAACCGAACAGTCTGTATCTTAGTGTTTGGCCAAGTAAACAGCCTACAAACCGAACAGTCTTCCTTAATTATTCGAGTATGGAACAACGTGTTTTGGATGCAGAAACACTTGTTTAGGTTCTGGATTTTCTCATTGGAGCTTCTTACAGGAAAATAACAGAGCCCATGTTCCCCTTTTCTTGTTCAATAAACTCAACCTCGTTTTCCTCGAGTTCCACGTAGTTAACAAAACTCAATTCTGTTTACCTCTGCCAACGGGCTAATAAGAGTCAATTCAAGAATTTGTGAAGAACTTTACGTTCATGCCGCTCAATTCACAAGGAACATTCCCTTGCACCGGCGCCCGTTGCAGTGGCTGAGAACTTAATTTCCGCCATCCCTCTTCTTTCAATGGCCTCTTGGCTTCAATTTGAGCACAAACCAATAGGATTATGAACATAAAAGAGGAATCTTCGATGAAAAAATCTCATCTTTATGGGTTCAAAATTAACCCAATTTCTGTTTCTCTAAGATGCATATGTGGGAGTTTGGTGATTAATGTGTTTAATCTAAAACCAATATTCTTTGAATTTGTAGGATAGATTGGAGTGCGACATTTCTGGGTATGTTTTTAGCATGAAACAGAAACATGAGCTTTGACGAAGCCTTGTTTGAAAATTGAAAAGGCTATAGGTTATGTCGGAATAAAGGGGTGAAATGGTTAGAACAAAAAAGGGTTCAGGATGTTTTGAAAACTTGGGAGTTTTCATTAATAAAAGTCGGTTTGGAATAAATTTGTTAGTGGAAGTACTTATTAAAAAGGTTAAAAATTGATTGATTCTACAAAACCGAGTAGCAGCAAGTATGGTGAAGGATTTGTGAAGGTGTTGGGGTTGAGCTGAATTGGTCTCCATCAAGCAGCCAACGAAAACGAACTTTTTTTATTTTTTTTATTTTTTTTTTATTTAGTCAACGTCAAAATTCACGAAAAAGAAAATATTTAGATTGGAATAATCACGTTCTATTTCGATATTTATATCTACATCTTTTTATTAAGTATATATGAAATATTGTCGTTTTCATTTGACTTAATATTTGAACACGAAGCACGTAGTTGTTGTATTGTCTAACAAAGACCACACCTCGTGCTATACTTGCAACATCTTATAAACTAACTACACGTTTTTTTTAGTTCAACAAACAAAAAGCGTACCTTCAAACTTTTAATCTTTACAAAAGTAAGTTAAGTATTAATAGAATGAATTATATATAGATTCACCGACCAGCTTTCCATGCTATGGCTATCTAATTCACTATGTTATGACTCTTTCACCAAGCTTTAAAATTTTTCGTCCCGATCGTTGCAACTTAGTATTAACCGTCAATCTTGCACCTACGTAATGTTATTTGGAGTTGGGCAATATATAAGAACGTAATAAAGTTGAAGTATGATAAATACAATAAACTTATGTCTATATGATAATTTAATGATTAAGACATTATAAAATGTATGAGAAAGGTTAGAAATTCAAATACGAATCTCCGTATCTTATTTGAAATAAGAGATTATAAAGTTGCTCTTTTTTTGTGAAGCTGTTGAAGTTGTTAAAGAAATTAGGAGGCTAGATTTAACTTTAACGAATGAACTAATCTTTTATTTAATAACACAGTGCCATCAAAGGACTTGTATAAAAAAAGCACTATTACTGAACATAAATTTTGCATGGGTTGCAACCAATTCTTGTGTGATGCCCCCAATCCAAATAAAAGAATTTCGTACTGAAACTGAGCTGAACTCAACCTCCATTATAAGAAACTATCAAGAACTTTGAGCAGCTGAGGCAATGAGAGCCGGGTCGTGAATAGCAGGCGGCGCCTGGACGAAGCGGCCAGGGCCACCTGCGACATTCATCGTCTGGAGGGTGCATCGGCCATTGCTTTGCCCAGGAATGGTGCTGCACGGGTTGCGACCGGACGGTGGCACCGGGGCACGCTGCAAGACTTGAATAGGCAACACAAAACCCAAATCTTGCTTTGCCTTCATCCACTTCTCTCCGCTCATAACCCTTGCTGCCTCCATAGGATTAGGTAACAGAATGGTGAACAGCAGCACAAACAACACCAAGCTACCTCTTTTAGACACACCCATATCTTAATTTCCACACAAAAGCTTTCAACCAGACTAAATCCTCGGCTCTTTCTGTGATGAGCGTTGGAATTTAAACCAACTTTTGTGTTTTGTTTTCCTCGCAAGTATGAAGTTTGTAAGCAAAATGAGAATGAGAGGAAAGAGTTGATGTATGTGTTTATATATATTACATGTGAGGGCGTTTGGTTTTTGTCTGTGGGTGTAGTTTGACCAAAGACTTTTGAAATATTGCTTTAAACATTGGTTCTGAATTTGACGGAGTAATATTGTTTGAAAGGTTGAAAACAACGTTAGAATGAATCAAACGACACGTAGCTTGGACCAAACTGTTCGCACATATCCTAAGATTATTCAAATGGTAAATAATTATAACTTTTGAGTTCAAACAGAAAAGAACTCCTAAAATAATCCAACTCCCCTACCTAGTACTCCTACTTTATAATTGGTTCAGAAACTGACTTTCTTTTATCATGAACATTTGAACTGGCTAGCTTGCTTAATTATGTTTCAGTTCCATTTTAATCCAATCCGCATTACAATTTGGACTTTCAATTTCATCTCACTTGAATCATGAATTTGATTTTGAAACCCAGAAAAAATTCTACAATATTTTATGTTCATCCGCATTACAATCAACCCCAGATCTTGCTCTTTGCATAATGTTCATGCCCTGCCCGACTAATTCTTCTTCATAATCGAACTCAAGGACACAGCTTAGAGTTTTTAACATGAAGCTTGAACTCAGGGCCATGAAGAATGTCAATAGTAAGGCATGGAAATCTTGATCAAGGCACGGTGAAGACAAATAAACAAATTAATCTGAAGATTTAAACACAGTTTCATTGATAATCCAATATAGAACATGCCACATTTAGACATTAAACATACAAGGAAGAATGTAACTTGGTTTTTGCAAACTTCACTAATAACCAATTTCCACATTTTAATGCAACAAAGTAAAGAAACTACATGAAAATCAACATGTTGAGGCTTGGCTTGATGTATATATAAAAGAGGTACTTTACAAATGATATCATTTTGATAGGGCAGCCAGCAGCTTCTCCTTCAACTGTTCTGCAGCACCACCTTCAGTTCTAATGGAGAATGAATGAATGACTTTATCGTTGTCGGATGTGGTCGTAACTTTGGATTCTTGAGCTTCAATTTGATGTTCCCTAAATGTTTTGATAACTCTAGAAACAGGGTGGGAGTCCAGAGGACAACTCACCCTCACAACAGCATCCTCTTCCCTTGCCTGAAAATCAACCTCTGCACTTTTCTGCCTGCCATTGGCGATCTGTTTTTCAGCCTCCATAACTTTAATTTTCATCTGAAGGTCGGTGATATACGTAATAGCATCGCCGAGCAGAGAAGCCTTGTCCATCTTAGAGATATTTGGGACAACAGCCCTTAATGCATAGAATCGTTGGTTAAGCTTCTCACGTCTCTGCCGCTCTGCTTCCACATGATTCAATGGTTCTTCTCTCCCATTAGCAGGCTTTCTCCCTCTCTTCCTAGGTTTTCTGTCATCCCCTTTAGGAGATGACTCGTCCCTCGGAAACTCCAAACTCGAAAGTCTCGTCTGAGCATTGAATCCCCCAACAATCTCTTGGTTTCCATGCGGAAACATCTTTGCATCATTATCATCACTTCGACCCCCGTTGGAAGAATTTCCAAATACATGATTACCACCTAAACCTTGCAGCTCAAAACCTTCGGGAGAAACATTTGTATCATCTTCCAACTTTGGTGAAAAGTTAATACTCAGCGATCGAGGTTGAGTTCCACCTAAACTTAACTCATGACCAAAGATCCTTGGGAAGGTCTTTAATTGGGCAGTGTTTGATCCCCCAAAGGCCGCTCTAACCAACTCTAGAACACCCTGATCTTCAGGAATAGATTTAACAGAACCAAGTTCAACAACTCCCAACTTTACAGGTACAAAGACCAATGTCTGGACACCAGCCATTTTCGCTAAAAACCCTCTCGATTCATAATTACGCAAACAACTCGTTACATCCGAAGCCCATAGAGAGTTGCCGGATTTATATGACTCCCCCAGACTGCTTCCCGAGTCACAGATGAACTTATAGTGCATTGAAGTTAGGTAAAGCATATCGATATCTGACGCTTCCTCCCTCCTTGCCCCATATCCATCTTTATCAGACCCTCCAAAAGAGGACTGAAGCATTTGAAGCACTTGCCTCTTCAATTCCTCTTTCTTCTCTCCCTGACCATCCCCACCAGAAATTGCAATTCCAATCTTTTCATCATTACAGTTCCCATCTCCCCAGATTAAAGCCAAGGCCCCAGATTTCAAGCTAACCACCCGCCAAAAGATTGCATAGTTCCAACTTGAACCATCCAAAAGTTTACTTAGCCCCTGATTCACACTAAAATCACCAAGAGACAACTGCAAGTCCTCAGCTAATATGTTACTAGACGCCAACGAAATCAAGAACTCACAAGCTTCACTACCAACAACTGATTCCACCAAAACCCTATTTTCTTCGTTCGCCCAAAATTTGTCACCCATATTTCAGAAATGGAGTCAGCAGAAGGAAGAAACCCAACCTCCTCTACTTCTAAAATCACCTTCGCATAGCAGGCAGAGGTCGGGAAAACTCTAATAACCCCCAAAAGAGAAAGGAAATGAAATGAAAATCAATTAAAAAGGGTGTACGAAACTATTCAACACAAGCAATTAAAACCCTTTCAGTGGCTCATCGAACTACAATTCTCCTTCTCCAAATCTGCAAAACGATCAACAAAACAATCAACAGCTCACCCAATTACCCAATTTAACAAACCCAAGTATTCAGGGGCTAGAAGGTGAAGTGGAGGACGGGGCGAAATCGATCCAAAATCCAAAAAGCTCGAAGAAACGAGTTCAAAAGCTGACCTGAAAGTGAAGAGGGATCTGAAATGGTGAAGGAGGGTCGTCTCGATTTCGCGGAAACATGAGAAGAAAACAAGGGATTGATTCATTACTTTCTTTTAATATCTTCCACTGAAAAGAGTTAGCTTGGCACTTTGATGTGAATGACACGAAGAAAAAGAAGTTGAAGTTTAGGGTTTGGCTCGCATGAATCGTGAGCATTTCGGTTGGACCCGTTCGAGTGAGTATTGGGCCGAGTGTTGAGGCTTCATATTATCCACAAAATGCCAATAACGGTGCGTTTTGGAATAAATTAACCGACGTTCTTGGCATTATCTTTGTTTATGTTTAATTATGTATTCACTAATCATTTAAAATCATTTTAATGAACAGATTTACGTATCACCAAAACTGATTGTACATTTTCTTCCCTTTCTTTTTGCAATATTTACACGTCACGGTAGGTTCATCACAACTCAGGCCCAATGTATTGTGGGCCTTCGTTTTAATCTAAAAGGGATTGGGCTTCAAAATTTGGGGCAATGTGAGTGGTGGAAACCAGAAACTAATCATTCATTCAGAAGGAAAGAAAAGAAATTTGGGCCAATAGGAGCAAAGTAGTAATAAATCATTCATTCAGAAGGAAAGAAAAGAAATTTAGGAGCAAAGTAGTAATAAATCATTCATTCAGAAGGAAAGAAAAGAAATTTGGGCCAATAGGAGCAAAGTAGTAATAAATCATTCATTCAGAAGGAAAGAAAAGAAATTTGGGCCAATATGAGCAAAGTAGTAATCTATGTCCAATAATAATAATTTCTTTGTTACTCTGATAATTACATAATTCCATGGTTTCGATGGTGACTATTGGCACGTACGTGCATCTAAATAGTAAAGGGCAGAAACGGAAAAAATATGTATGTTGAAAACTCTAAAGCGGATTGTTGAATTAAAAAATATATGTTTGTTTATTTATTTATTTTAGTTTTTTTTATATTTTCAAAAAGTTTCTAACGTTGTTTGAAATGTTTCAAAGTATCATGACTGAATAAATATGATTTTAAAATGTAAAAGACTTTATTAAAATTTTGTTAGAACGTATATTTTCAATTAAAAAAATGAAAAATTGGAATGAGGACTTCGATTGTTTATATATATATATGTGTATGTATGTGTATAGAAGTAGCATTTGTGATCCTCCCACTAGCTCTGTGAGTTTCGGGTTTAATGTTCTAAGGTTTTTTTTCCCTCTCTTCCAACAGTAGCTGCCAACGACTCGCCTTGTCTACGCTGACTTGACCCAACAACCTTTGAAAAACTGACTTGACCCAACAACCTTTGAAAAACTTGCACTACAATAATTATAAAACTAAAAACACGAGAAGAACTTTTTGTAGCACAAACAAATCGGCAATATGAACATAATTGTCAAGTCAAGTCTTCAAAACTAATTTGGGGTTTACTTATTTTGATATCTATATTTTATAACTATTGAAGAAAAAAAACTGGCTTTACAAAAAAAATTAATAAAGTTTTTATATATGCCTAAGTTCATATAAAAAACATAGTCGTGTTTTTGTGAAGACTAAGGGATAATAAAACATGAGATACCACACACATTTCTTATTGGCACCAAATTTGATAGATTTCATATATTGCTTTGTAGAATCATATGTTAATAATCGATAATCCGAGATAAGTGAAGTGTCCAAGTTTGTTGTACTTCAAAACACAATATAGATCAGACAGTCCCATAATGAGCTTAAAATACTTGTCAACCCTGAGCCCTTCGTACCTCGATCCTCACCGGGAACCCGCCCTCCATCTTTGCTGTCATGTACTGTACAAATCTGGGCTCCACCCCCTCCGCTGCTGCCGGAACCACTCGGAATCTTTTCAAAATGCCGCCCACCATCCTCTTCATCTGCAGAAACGCCATTTCCTTCCCTAAACAGATCCTCGGTCCCGCCTGAAACACCGGGTACGTGTAGTTATCCCTCCCCACAAACCTCCACTTCGCCGCCGCATCGTCGCCGCTCTCCAGCCACCGCTCTGGCCTAAACTCCGCCCAATCCTTCCCCCAAATCCCCTCCATCCTCCCCATCGCGTACGGATGATACGCCACCCTCTCCCCCTTCCTCACCACCGTCCCGTCCGGTAGTACGTCGTCCGCCACTGCCTGCTTCCCGTCCACCGGCACTGGCGGATACAGCCTCATACTCTCACACAGAGCCGCATGAGTGTACGTCAAATTCTTCACTTCATCATAACCAAAATCCTCCGATTTGTTGCAAATTTCGTCCACAATTCGATCTTCCACTTCTGGGTATTTTGCCAACAGCCAGAAAAACCAGGTTAGCGCCGCCGAGGTCGTGTCCTGTCCGGCCAAGATGAAGCTTATGATTATGTCGGCGACGAAATCCTCGTCAGAGTGGCCGGAACTGAGGAACCGGGAGAGCATGTCGACTGAGGCGATTGAAGAGTTGGTTTGGAGCTCGTTTTTCTTTTCTTCAATGATGTTCTTTGCATATCCTCGAACCTCGGCTACGGCGATTCGAAGCCTTTTCTCGGACCCAATGTCGAGAAATTTTTTGAGCTTCCAGAAGATTGGAACCAAAGACTGGAACCTCAGGCTGCTGATTCTAACTGAGTCTTCAAATGCCTTTGCGAACTTTGATTGACCGAATGATGGTGATAAGTAAGCTGGATCATACCTGTTCATCGAAGTGAAATTTTGATTTGCTTTAAATTCAAATTTTAGTCTATGTTTTTGGACGTTCTTTCTTAATTTTAGAGTTATAAAGTTTTCACATTTTTACTAAATTTCACAAATTGTTCTTATATTATTCTTACTTATCTCTGAGTTAGAAAGAATTTCCTACAAAACAAACTACCATTATAAATTTTACAGGCGAAGACACAAGGAAAAAAGTTTTTAATTTTTCAAAAATAAAAAATAAAAAATTAAGTGGTAGGTAGGAGAATGAGTTAGCCACTAACAAGTTCAAATTATAATCAACTAAAAGTTAATATGTCAAATCACAGAAAACAAAATTTGTAAGTGAATCTTTGTTTTTTTCTGTAATTAACGTACGTACCCAAAAGCAATCTTGCAAACGTTGTCAAAAGCGAACCGCTGAAGAACATCCTGAAAATCCAAAACAGAGCAGGCCGTGGCCGCGGTGTTAAGAACAGGGACGAGGCGATCGGAGAGCTCAGCGTCGACGACAGTCTCAACGAACTTCCGAAGAGATTTGGTGCTAAACTCATGACTAGAAACTTGGCGCTGAAATTTCCAGCTCTCACCGTCGGCGTTAAAGATGCCGTCGCCAAGAAAATCGCTCAAAGCAGAGCGAAACGGATCTCCCTTTTGGTAAATATGAAACTGGGTCTTCAAAATGTGCTGTACGACGGCGGGATTCGCCGTAAAAACCTGAGCCTGGCCGAAGAGGCGGTGGAGGGTGAAGGTGGCGTTGGGGGAGACTTGGAGGATGTCGGAGAGCCACTCCAGACGGCGGTGCCGGTTGACGAAGACAGCGAAGAAGGAACCCACTAAGGGGTATGATCTGGGGAGTTTAATGGAAGAGGTAGAAGAGGAAGTTGGGGTTTTGGTGAAGATGAAGAAGAAGAAGAAGAAGAAAAGTAATGGAAGAAGGAAGAGGAAGAGGAAGGAGAGTAACAATGGAGCTACCATTATGAGGTCTGAATGTGGTTCCCAATTCGGACTTTGGAGGCCAAGCGTGGCTTTGCCTTTTTATATTGTGGTTTTTTAAAAATACCAAATTTTTGTTTCTTGATTTTTAAAGAACGGTCCAAAATCATTGAAATTGGAAATTGGTGCTAAAATTTTCAACTTTGGCAACCGACAGAAGTCCAAATGCGAGAAGGTGGCATCGACGACACATGCCATAAACTCAACACACCCATGAGATGTCGACACGTGTCATTAAGTAACTTTGCTGACGTCACCTCTTACGGAAGAGTAGTTTATTTATTTGGTTTCAGAAAGGCTAATCTCAAGAAACATGGAATTGGATGTATATATTATTATATAGGTAACAACAACAACAACGTGCTCCTCCATACCAACTAAAAATTCACTGACCCTCACAAAAATGAAAAGCTCCAAAAGATGGGAAGACCCAGCTTTCAATCCTTATCTGGAATGTCCCCGCTCAAGCTCATGCATTGCAGCCCAGCCAAAAGGGATGAACCGTGACTTTATTTAATGATGGTGGTTCACACTGATTGCTGATTCCCATTTTAAGATATCTGCAGAAACTACACCAAGAAATGGTTTAGCAAAAACAGTACAGGATCATGCTATCATGCTATCTGCTGGCTGCATTTAAACATTCACAATAGCATCCGATATACACTTTTTTGTTTGTTAGTACTGCTTACCATATAATGGTGCAACAAGAATTTAGGAGGCAGACTGAGGATCTAGTCTAATCCCAAGTTTACACAATTCATGGAGCTGATGAACTATATTGTGAGCAAATTGCAATCCCTCCTCCCCATAGCGAAGTGAACTAAGGGATTGCTCCAGAAAATCATAATCAGCTTGTAGTGCTTCCAACCTCCCACTAAGCTCTGAAATTTTATTCGCAACAGAAAGGAAGTCAATCTCCCCTCTTTTGTCTCCACAACTTATTTCAACTTTCACATTGCCAGAGTTTTCTTCACTCCCAAACTCTTCTTCTGCTGTCACTCTTCCATTACAGCTACTTTTGTGTATGGACCTCTCATCGTCACTGCTCTCTTCCCCTATTCGTTCCGGACTCGCCTCTTCTTCACTATCTATGCAATTAGGAAGCCTGGGTAGAAGTCTATTACCAAATATTTTGTTGATCTTATCCTCCAACCTCTTCAAACATAGCTGGATGTACACCTTTTCATCTTCAAATTCTAAAGATGAAGTTTGGTTATTCAACGATCTGTTGCTTCCCTTTGACGCCTCCGCTATCGTTGATTTGAAGGAATAATTGGCAGTATATTCTGCAATGGTATCTTCTTCATTTGCTCCATCACTTTGTTCATGTTCAGCCTCAACTATTGTGTCCATCAAGTAATTAGATCTGTAGTATTCGAGCTCTCTTTCTAATTCTTGGATTGCTCTCTCCCTTTCATTCAGGAGTTCGTTTGCTTTTTCTAGAGCTTCTACGTCGTACTCTGCTTGCTCTTCCATCATTCTCAAGTAATGAAGAGAATCCATGTTCATTGCAGCCTTCTCCTCTTGCAACCTCGTAATCATGGCCATCGCTTGACTTGCGGCAACCTCAGAAGCATTTCGTTCTTCTTCCAACTCTTTATACAAAGAATTCATGCATTTCTTATCATATTCAACTTGTCGCTTTAACTTATCCACCATAGTTTCACCTTCAATTTCACTTACATTGCTTCCATCTAGTGATTCAACAGATTCCATCGACGCCGACCGATCCAGTGCCCGAATTATGTTGAATTCACCGGAAGATTCTTTCTGTAAATCATCGTAAGAAATGCTAAAATTGTGACCTTCATCATCTGAGGATGATTGGTTAACAAGTCCAACAGGACTGTTCTGCATTGAAAATTGCTCCATATCAGTACTAACTATATCAGGATCCGTCTCCAAAGGTTGTCCTGTAGGGCAATTCAAGACGTCTTGTTGCTTATCACTCTCAAAGGACTCATCAACATTACTACGATCCATATCATCATTAGTGTTCACAACAACAGATTCATAGACCACCTTATGTGTGGTAGAAAACTCTTCAATTTCTGTGCTGATCATTAGAGAATGCTCCAAATCATTAGTAACTGCCTCAATTTCATATTCATTACCATTCTCGGAGGACTCACTAATGTTGTCATGGTCCATATCATCATTAGTGTTCTTAATAGCATACTCATAAACCCCCTCATTAGTTTTAGGACATTCTTCAACTGTTGTGCTGATTAATGGAGACTGCTTCAAATCATTAGTAACTATATCAGTTTCCTTCTCTGAAGATTGTTCTATAGAAAAATTGATGATTTCTTGTTCCTTATCGTTCTCGGAGGACTCACTAACACCGATATGGTTCATATCATCTATAGTGTTCATATTAGCTGATACATAAACCACCTCATCAATTTTTGGACACTCTTCAACTATTGTGCTAATCAAAGGAGACTGCTTCAAATCACTGGTTACTAGATCAATTTCATTCTTTAAAGATTGACGTACCGTACAATCGAAGACTTCCTGTTCCTTATCAATCTGGTAGGCCTCACTAGCACTGCTATGATCCACGTCATCATTAACGTTCTCAATAGCTGATTTGTAGACATCCTCATCAGTTTTAGAACATTCTGCAGCGGTAGGGCTAATCAATGGAGGTTGCTTCAAATCATTAGTACCTATATCAGTTTCCTTCTCCAAAGACTGTTTTGCAGTAAAATTGACTTCATGTTCCTCGTTACTTTCAGAGGACTCACTGTCACTGTTATGATCTGTATTTTTCTTATCACTATCAGAGGTCTCACTATCACTCTTATGATTTGCATGTTTCTCATCACTCTTAGAGGACTCACTGTCACTATCATGAAACATTTCTACTTTTGTGCTTATCAGTTCTGAATGATTGAGAGATGCAATTTCCATACTATCTGTTCTTGTTTCCTCAGCTGCCATATGTAAACAAGGTTAAAGCAATCAGACAAGAATAGGAGAAATTCTATAAGCAGGAGAAGCACACTACATAAGGGAAAGCAAAGCCAGAAGAGTGTACCACACGGTGAGAGGCATGAATAGAGAAATAAGACTCACATGTTGCCAACTTTCCCACAATTTGTGGGTCGTGATGTAATGTGATGAACTCAGGCGAGCAAGAGAGAGGGGACTCCTGATTGAGAGAATCTGTAAGCTCACTTTTCTCCATAGAATTCGCGCGATAAAGTCCCAAGACATTGGATGCAGGGGATGATGCATCATCCAGTGAAATAAGTTCGGCCCATGTAGAAGGGTTGGCAATCGGATTGGCTGGCCGGGGCAGCCAATTCAACTCACTCAGTCCATGAAAATTAGCATCACAAGCAAGCGATTTCACGTCATGGGGCTTTTGCACATCAACCTGCACATGTGATTCTAAAGATGAAGGCCTTGAATCAATGAAGTTAATGGATGGCTTAACCTGATCATAATCATTGCAATGAGGCTTGAGTGGAATTTGTGTTATAGATTGAAGAAGAGAATCTTCTGTAAGCTCACTTTTTTCATATATTAAACTTTTATCGTCATCCTCTTCAGGAAGCACATTCTCTAACTCAGAATCGGAGGTTATTCTCAGCTCACCGTAGCCTACATGAGACAACAGATTGACTCCAGTTTTTCCAGGATATTGTAAGGTTACGGAACCAAAAATTTTATCCTTCGTCTGTTTGAAGCTATCTCGACTATTCAAGCAGCGTGGATAAGGAATCTTGGTTTTCGTGGCCATATTCACAGAAGATATCAGTTGCAGCATTCCTTGAGCATTAGGCCTTGTCTTCCAAGGCTTACTGCAACAAGAACAAGGCCTTGTCTTAATACAATGAGGAATCGAGTCCCTTTTTAGTAACTTTCCACGAGCTCCATTTCCACCAGTATGTAGCCCCAACTTTTGCATTTTGGAGTTGAATCTGGGTTTATTGTTTGTTGAGGCAAATGAACAAGGACATGCATCACACATCTCATTGCCATCAACAAGCTTATTATGTTTGTAGCAAGAAACTAAAGATGATATCTCCAATCTATGGTTGGTACAGAGGAGATTCCTATAATTATGAGGGTTTTCTTTGCCCAAAAGATGATCAAGCCTGGAGCACAAAATGCAAGGCGTTTGCAAGTTGCAACTATGTGCAAGTTTAGTCAAAGCATATGACAACAAAGCATCAATAAGCATTAGAAAAATGAGAAACCATTCACAAGCTGCAGACTTTAGAACGGCTGCAAAGCCCTGTACACTCCTTTGAGCTTTATAAACTGGTTTTCCTTTTGCTGCCATTGCTCTAGAATTTCATGAGGCTACCATCTCTCTGCCAACTAGAAAACCTTTAGGCGATGAACATTATCGATCCTCCCACGTTTCGATTGTATTTTTAAACATCCTGTCCTGAATTGGATCACCTAATGTGAGTACCAACATAAAAAGGAAAATAAGATATACAAATTTGAACCCCGGAAAAAAATCATCCAAAGTTGGCCACTAAAGCGGAATTATCTTGAAAGAAACCGAAAAAATCGAGAACGAAAACAATGGTGTATGGAATGTTTAGCAAGGGAGACAAAATCCAGCAGCGGAGGAATTGTTTACAAGAAAAAGAAAAAGAAAACGCACGGAAAACTACCAAGAAAATAGAGTTTTGAGGGAAAAATAAGTCAAACTGACTCCTGATTCATGTGGGTGTTGGAGAAAACTGCAGTATGTTCTTTACTCTCTGAAAGCAATGATAAAAAAGAAGATTGAGTGCTCATAGATGATTTTCTTTTCTTTTTTTTGTTGCAGAGGTATCGCTCTAAAAGTGGTTTGGAGAGGAATATGGCAATACAGACGTTCAAACAATCCCAGAATGCAGATCAGCTGAAAGCAAAACGAGAAGAAAAAAAACAATCCCAATCTCAAAATATTCGATATTAAACCTAGGATTGTATTAAGAAGAACGAACAACTGAGGCATAAACGTGAGATAGAAAAATGAGATTGAAAACG
Organism: Cucurbita ficifolia; assembly: GCA_033971965.1. Classification (NCBI taxonomy): domain Eukaryota; kingdom Viridiplantae; phylum Streptophyta; class Magnoliopsida; order Cucurbitales; family Cucurbitaceae; genus Cucurbita; species Cucurbita ficifolia. Next base: position 11,021,949 of record CM066963.1, read on the forward strand.
ACAATGCATAAGATTTCCTGATCCCACAAAAACCCAACTACCAATTTGTTTGGACATTGAGGAAAACCAATGAAGCTGGGCAGTTTAATCAGAAGAATCTCAACCCGCCCCCCGCCCCCCCAAAAAAAACGCAGATGAATGTACATAGGCAATCAAAGACAACAGTAATCCAGCAAACAGGAATTGGCCTTAAAAACAACCTACGTATAATGAAATCAAATGTTATGAATATAATATGCTTACGTTGTTTGAAGGTGGAGGATAATCAGCAACCTGAAAGGGAAAGGAGAAGCAACCACAAGTACAGAAAAGAAGAAGAAAAAGGAGAATGTAAATAAATGTAAGAAAAAGGAGAGAGAGAGAAAAATTGGGAACTGATATAATATGATTAAAAGATGAAATAAAAAAGTGATGTTGAGGCAGACCCAGAAAGCAAGGAAAAAGGCCAAAATGGAACATTATTGTAGCAGTCTGCCAAGTGCCAACTCTATGCCCATAATAATGCATAGACATAGGGGTGGGGGTAGCAGCATCGTCACCCTCACACCCCCAGCTTTAAAAATATCTCTCTCTTTTTTCAACTCATAAGACTTGATATAAAAAATACAGACCTATTTAACATTTTTTTTAAATAGAAGAATATACCACTACTCACAAAATTAAAATTAAATGTTATTGGGCCGGATGGGCTGTCAAGGGCACTGAAAGCCCAAAAGTGCGATTGCTCCTTGTCTCGTTGGTCCTTTACTGTTGCCGTCGTCTCCTATAATTTGTAGTGAACAATTGGAGCTTACAATCGAGACTGTGTAGGAAGAAATTCTTCTTTATTGCCATTTTCTACTAGTAAGAGATTCATGAAGCGCTTGTCATGGTTCTTCTCCTGTAAACGTGTGAGTTTATCTCTCACCTTCCTGTAATGCTTCGCGGTTCTCTTGACATGTCCTTCATTTACCTCCTTAATCAAAATGGAGGCTGAATTCAGTGATTGCCTTTCTGTATGTTCCTGTAGAGGGTTGGAGGTGTGAGAGGATATTCCGCCACCAAAAAGGAGCTGAAAATTGATGGAATTAAGCATACCATAGCCATTGCTTCTGGCAAAGGAGGTGTGGGCAAGTCCACCACTGCCGGTACTTTCTTTTGCTTCTGTTGCCTGTTTCTTAATTTTAGGTTTTTGCTACGGTGACTCTTTTTCTAATTGTAATCTTAGGTAATCAAGTGGCCTAATCAAGCTGATTCCCTTGCATAATCTTCATTTTTCTCCATTCTTGTCTACCTCTAATGTTTAATTGCGTCCTTTTGAGTTTAGGACCAAAATGAAACGCAATTTAGACGCCACGAGTAATCCAGAATGCATCATTTTTAAAGTTGATCGAAAGTGGTTTTAAAAAAGGGATTTTAATTTTTTTTTTTTCTGACGTTTCTGATTGTCTTCTTTATTGCTTTATGTGAATAATATTTCGCATTCGTCACCCAGATTTCTAGTCTGTTATTGAGGCACTAATAAATCTTTCGTACTTGTTACTACGTGGGTGGTTGTTCTTACACAATTGGGCGGGTGGCAGTAAATTTGGCCGTTGCACTAGCAAACAAGTGTCACCTGAATGTCGGATTACTTGATGCTGATGTATATGGACCCAATGTCCCAATTATGATGAAAATCCATCAAAAGCCAGAGTTGACCGAAGGTACGTTATAACCTTTTGTAATTACTAATATAAGTTGTATAGTCAACGCGAATAGTGTCCTTGACCAAGAGGTCTCGTTGCAGGGATATGCTCGTATTTTCTGTCTTAAGCCTGCCTGTTGCTTGAACTACCCTTATTTAAATCTAAACTAGCTTTTAGCTTTCACCGGTGTAATAGATTTCTGAACCGGCCATCATTACTCTCACTGATAATTACATTTGTTTATTGTAGTCGACTTGATTTGGTTCAAGTTTTTTTCCATTTTAGATATCTGAATTTAAGCGCTACTGCAATAATCCGATCAATCTCCAAGAAATTCTTGTTGGTCCAATATTATGTACTTTTTTTATTTACCTGCATGATAAGTTAAGTCCGTTCCCAAGAAACGGTGGATTATCTTACTTTCTTTAATTTTCCGTGCCTGAAAAATCTGTTTACCTTCAGAAGAATTATAGCCAGCCAGGCTAATCACATTTGCTTTCTAGGCTTTGATATGATTCCCAGTGAGAATCCCGATGTTCATGTTTTAATTTTTTTCAAAGGTACAATTGCCCCATAATGTATCACTTTATCGTTCTTTCTTTCGCAGATAGAAAAATGGTTCCTGTTGAGAACTATGGAGTTAAATGCATGTCAATGGGATTACTCGTGGAAAATAATGCTGCTCTTGTGTGGAGGGGTCCTATGGTTTGTTTTCCCTAAACTTTCTGTTGAGTATTCCTCCAATATTTTGAGATAGCATGCTTTAATGCTTCTTATCTTCCTGAATGATAAGTTTCTCCATTTCTCTACCACCAAGGTGGCAATAGATCTCCTATGACCAAGATATATAATTCATCTTTTTTGTGGATATTAAGTTGATCTCCTTAACCACCTCGAAAGGAGATTGAGTAAAGGAAATTATAAGGAAAGGGGCTTACCTGGTGGATTGGAACATAATTACTTTGCCCACAGATCAACGGGGCAGTACCATGGGCAACAGCTGGTAAGGAATGTGGCTATTCTAGAGGAAATGCTTTGGTAGATCCCCTTGTGAACTTGAAGTATTTTGTAGTTGATTGCTAGCAAATTAAGTAGAGATAGGAGTAGAGCCCTGGTTTGACGTGGCTAGTATTTGAAATTGTGTTATCGGCTTCACCTCACTTTAGATTGGTTCACGTTCAAGGGAAATATTTTTTTTGGAAGGTGGTATTAATCATGATTAAGTTTGTTGGGCCTTTCCCGCTTGCTAATACCCACATATTAAAAACTATCTTTTTCTTGCTTTCCTTTGGGAAGATTCATACTTATGATAATATTAAAAGGATGCATCCAAATATATCTCTTTGGAATATTAAAAATATGTTTTTTGTATACAAGATTTAGAGGATATCGACCATATTATTGTGCACCAAGACTCAGGGTAATCATTCGAGTAGGGTGACATTACCTCTTGCTCTAGCGCTTGTGGTACTTGGTTCATTGTAGGCCACATAGCCAGGTTGCCTTTGGTGCACCTTGCTGCTATTTCAAGGATTGATTGTATGGGTTCGCTATCTGCAGTCTTTTACCTTTTATCCACCATATGCTCCATCTGGTTTTCTTCCTAGAATGCTCATCCAACCAACGACATTTAAACCCCTACTTGAGAAAAATGAAACTGTAGGTCTCTTCCCTGTTATTGTCTCCAACAAGAGAACTCCAAAACTACAAACGTTTGAATGTTTGACTTCTTTGGTGGAGCTTTATAATTTTACCTTCTTTTTTATTGTTTGAAGAGCCTGAAACCTCAATGTAATTCGGTTCCTCAATGATCCGTCCATGTATAATTTTTTATAACTAAAGACTTGATTAATATTTTTTGCAAGAAACATTCTAGATATCATGTTGTCAGTCAGCCTTTGACTCAACTTCAATGATTGCTTCTTTTTTTTTTCCTCCGAATCTAACTTGAGTCTGACTTGTACAACTAAACATGTACTTCAAGAGACTATGCTTGAAGAATAATTTGTTTTCATCACTGGACTTTTTCCACATTTCTTTAGAACTTGGCTAATTTCGCAGGTGTCAAGTGCTCTGGAGAAAATGACAAGGGGAGTTGCTTGGGGAGATCTTGATATTCTTGTTGTTGATATGCCTCCTGGTACAGGCGATGTTCAGATTACGATGTCACAGAGATTGTTGCTCTCTGGTAGGTAAAAATTTGTGTTTTCACCCTTTGTTCTTTGGCAGGTTTGTTAATGAAATTGTTGTGTTTTTAATCCAAATGCTAGCTGTACTGAGATATTTCCAAGTATGATGGTAGAAATATAACAGTTTCTCATATATACTTTTGTTCACAAATTTTATTTACTTGTAATAACACCTATAATTCATTTTCTTTGCTGTTAGGTGCATTGATTGTTTCAACGCCTCAGGATGTTGCATTAATGGATGCTCGTAGGGGAATTAAAATGTTTTCTAATGTCCATGTTCCGGTGTGAATTTCTCTATATTATTTTGCTAAATTTCCAAACCATCCTGATTGTGCAGTCTCGATCATTATCAACATCCTAAAAAGTATAAAAATGTTACAATAATGTGGTTAAGATGTTTATTGATAGTACTTAGTCTTTACCTTATTTTTCCATGCATTCATTGGGTGATAAAGAATCTGAATATGAATTATCTTCATTTTCACACTCAGACATTGCTAAGTTTTCTTAAAGAATCTGAATATGAATTATCTTCATTTTCACACTCAGACATTGCTAAGTTTTCTTAAAGAATCTGAATATGAATTATCTTCATTTTCACACTCAGACATTGCTAAGTTTTCTTAAAGAATCTGAATATGAATTATCTTCATTTTCACACTCAGACATTGCTAAGTTTTCTTAAAGAATCTGAATGTTATTGACTGCTGCTTCAGATTCTGGGAATTGTAGAGAACATGAGCTACTTTACATGTCCACATTGTGATGAACGCTCCTATATCTTTGGGAGGGGAGGAAGTCGTAAGGCAGCTGATGAGATGGGTATCCCATTCGTCGGTGAGGTACTTGCTAATACGAGCCATCTAATTATTATGCATGACCAGTTATCTTGATTTCCAGATGATAATGTGATATGAATACGCCGATAAGATTATGAATGAAGAATTTCTATGGTTGGGTCATTTTCCATATTAGCCAACCTGTGGATAATTTGTCACAGGTACCATTAGAAGAGAAGAACAGGAAAGGTTGTGATGAAGGTGTCCCTATTGTAATGTCAGAACCAAATTCCCTGGTTTCTACAAAATATGTGGAAATTGCTGAGAAAGTCATGGAGCGAATTGAGGAAGTGGAGAGGCAAAAACTACTCCATCCAAAGATTCAATTATAAGCACAGCAGCCCCGAGATTTGTTTTTCTTTTTAATATATAACAGGACAATAGATTATGTTTCATTCCTTTCATTCGAGCTTCATTCCTCGTGGGATATGAGAATTTTAACCTTCAATTTCAAGAAGAAAAAAAATATATGTAACTTACGGTTGAATTATGTTTATTTTGGTGCCTTTTACATCGTTCTTAATAAATGAGATGTTTATTTAGGTTCTTTTTAACTCTTATTACTCCATCCAAAGATTCTAGGATGGCTTTGTTATTTCAATACATACAATTCGATAGACTAAGCTATACATTTTTCGGTCCAAATGCTATAGTAGAAATGCAATTGCTTATTATAGAAGTTAGGTGTACATTTTATCAATAAAAAAGAAGAATCATTTCTCACTCACTTTTAAAGAGAATCTATTTTGAGTAAGCTAAAATATTCTTTATACCTAAAAATTAACTTAACTTAATATATATACACACTAACACAAATGAAAATAAATAAATAATAAAAACCTAGTTTTGAGAATTGGATTCCAGACTTCTTTTTTTTCCTCATATACTCGTTGTGTTTCAATATAAAATTTCACTTCCTCGTTTTTTTAGAAAAAAGGATACATAGTAATATTCGCGGGGTGGAATGATTCTCATCTTCTAAAAAGGAGGAATATTTGTGTACATTAAATTTGACTTTTGATACAAATAAGAATAGAATGATTAGATTATTATTATTATTTAAAACATTTTATTCGCTACAAAAATAAAATGACATAATTATTTAAACTGATGCTTCTTTTTTTCTTTCTAAAAAATAAATAAATGGCTGATCAAATGAAGCTTATATATTTTATCTTTCCAAGCCATTACAAATAATTAAGAGAAGTTTTAGAGAACAATAATCCACCATCTTATTAATAACAATAATAATACATTAATTATATTATTTAACCAAATACTTTCATGAGTGCATGCATATTTTGTAGTAAAAAAAATCAAAAGGTAATGTGCAACTTTTTTTCAACGTGTCGACATAAATGTTCTATATATGCTTAATGCTTCTTTAACAAAAAGTTAAAAGAGAAATGTCAAAATATGTTTGGCATTCAGAATATATCCTATTGTTTACTACATTAATTTAAATCTCTTTTAATGTGTCATTATCATAGTTGACTATATTAGCATCTAATCATATTATAATTATGGGAGTTGGTAGTTCTTTGAAAAATATTTATCATCGTCTTTGCAGGCATAAGCATAATAAGATTTGGGTGGTGCAAATGAATGGAGTACCAAAATTTAATTACTTTTTGTTCGTCAAGTCCCACAGTGTGGCCTTCCTTCTTCCCCAGCCTTTCGATCCACAACAATATCCAACATCTACAAAACCTCTAAACATTTAAGCCACAATGATCTAAATATTAGCCAGTAGATACACATAAACATGCAATATTGTGAGAGATTCCTCAAGAAAAAAGAAAGAAAAAAAAGAGCGAAGAGAGGGTTTAGATGAGGGTAGAAAGTGGAGTCCATGTCACAATGCCCATACCCAACAAAAGCCTTTCCTTATTACGTATAAAAGGACCCCATGAAAGTTTAAAATAATGCATGGCCAAATCAAATCTCAATCAAACCCCTTCTTTCTTTCTTTCTTTCTTTCTTTCTTTTCGTTCCATCTTTCTCGCTCTCTCTCTCTCTCTCTCTCTCTCTATGAACAGTTGAGGGGAATGTTGTCTGGTGCGAGATCTTTCACCCTTTGAACTCTTTTAAGTTTTGAATGATTTCGGACCAGGCTTCATTCCCCTCAACACACCCCATTAAATCTTTCACTTTTTTCTTCAGTTGGCTGGCCTCAGCGAGCCTCTGGTGCCCGTCATACAGGTATGCTGGTTATATATTTATGCAGGTCTGTGAAGGCTGTTCTAATTCACCCAAGTTTTCATTGTGTGTGTTTTTTGATTGTGTGGGGAAGTTTATTTGAAAGAAATAAGGAGGAATCTACTGCTGTTTCTTTGTTGTTCTGTTGTGCTTATATCCAAGATGAAGTTTTGTTCTTGTTGAGAAACTTTCCCCTCCAACCCAAACTATAATTCTAGCTACAAAATAGAATAAGAGGGGAGGGGATTCGAACTTCAGTCAAGTTTGTTGGTTAGAAATGATTTGGAAGATGTAAACCCGAAGGGAGTAGCTGTCAAGAAGCGTACTGTAGTGCTTGATTTTGTTTCTAATGGGTGCCACTTTGGTTCATTCATCTTACACTTGATATAGCTGATATGACGGAAGAATATCAAATCATTACTAACTAGAGAAAACTTGAAGTTCATACATTACCTAAAGAAAAAAAAGAAAAAAAAATTCTTTCATGTAATGTAATATGAAAAAGAAATTTGTTGTTCAAGATCAAAACACAAATTATTATAGACTAAAAATGAGAAAGAAATATGTGAACGTAAACAGAGTTTAAGCTAGCTAGCATACTACCACAAATATTGATGTATGATTGTGTAGCCTAATAGAGTAGGCAACGGTGACGGTCACATGACTACGACAATGATGAATTAACTGTAATCTAAGCAATAAAATACAACTGAAGTTAACTGTAGTGTATACAAAAGGCGACGAGGAATGTCAGTGGTCCATTTATTGTGGGCATGTCTACTGAAAAGGGTCAGAAATTGGTGTGGTTGGGAAGAAAAGAATAATGCTGGGGAGATTAGGTTACATGTGAAGATCATAAATGGAGGTGGGCCATAATAACGAATTAGAAGACATTGTGTGAATTTTTGTCTAATCTTTTGATCCAAGGATAAGAGAGTGTATAAACATAGCCCATCATTCTTTCATGAGTTTGTTTGACATGATGTTAAACATTTGGAAACAATCAAATGCAATTGGTATAAGTCTTTAGGCCTTGCTTTGGATGAGAACGGTTGTGCTCAAATTTTGGAGAAGGGAACGTATTTGATATTGATCTTCAGACAACAATGAAAGAAAAATGATTTGAAAGGGAGGTTTGAATGAGGTTAGTGAAGCTTACCTCGCTCCGGTGAAGTTGGGTTTCCTGCGTTTTCCTTCCAAAGTTGGGATAAAAGTGGATGGAATGTTGGATAGACGACCGGAATTGGCCGGACAAGAAGAAAAGAGGCGCAACCAAAGAGGACGGTCGACCGTGGGCTGCTTGGGCTTTCACCCGATCTTCCACTCACATGTTTAATGAGATGTGGATGTTCACACCTGCTGATGAGATTATGATTTAAGATTCTTTTGTAAAGAGTAATTGGGATTGGTGCCTAGACGGCACACAAAAAAAATCATCTCTAAAGGAAGTGTCCTGGTACAAAACCTAAAACTGACCTCAATCACTGTGCTTCCAGAAACTGAGAAGTCCATTAAGACCACTGAGAGAGAGAAAAAAAGTTGTTAAAACTTCGATCAACACAGAGATGAGAGAGAGGCAGAGTTTTATATCCATAAGAGATGACGATGAAGAGAAAGAGATTGAAAAAAGATGTAAGATAAGCAGAGTTTACATTTTCAAATTGCATGCCATTTTGTGAACCAAACTTTTCACAATTTGAAGTCGACATCTGTACATCTGAACAAATAATTAGTTGTTCACATACCTACAAAAAACAATACATAGAAAAGCACCAACTCTTGTAGTTTGCTGCACATACCTGCTTTTTTTGCACAAGACAAAATACTTCATCTTTTCTTTCTTTCCGAAACAGACTCAGGATAATCATTGAAGGCAGCAGAAGGATGAAAATTTACCAGACAATCAAACTTCTCGTCACCGATGTGCAGCTGCATATTCATCATTTCACTTTTCCTTTTCTACTGCATCGCCGTTTCGTTGGGTAAAAGTAAAGTGGAAATCAGCTGTTCTTTCACACACACACAGTCAAAAACCAAGTAGTTCCCTAAACAATCTTAGTAAATGATACACTTTCAAATCATCAATATAGCTAATCTAACTAGGATTTTCAAACCTGGTTCTTTGTTTTTTTCTTTTTTTGGTTCAACGGGAGGACAGTGTGGAAAATTTTGAACCTTTAACCTTGAAGACACATGTGCCTTAATTATATTGAGCTATGCTTCCTCATGCTATATTTCTTTACATAATTCAATATCTAAAAAAGTGTAGATGAATATCATTCCATAGACAAACAAATCTAAAGGGTGAGCATGGAATCTATCACAATAAAGTCATTTATGATACATTAGATTAAAACAAAACAAAAATGTAAAACAGGGCTCTCGAAAGGATCATATAATCTAATGATAACACGATTGGAATTTTGTTGATTTAAATTTTCTGTGTAGGATTAAAATTCTACCACCTCATTTGTATCCTTCTTTAAGAAATCACGTGCACCTTAAATGTGGTTCCTACAATATTCTTCACAAACTAAGGATGGCGACATTGATATAATCTTCACGAAGACCTTGAATAAATTAATCAGCCACTCATGAATGTCGTTCCTAGCTTTCTTTCTTTATTATATATATATTTGGTCTCATAGCACTTGTTTTTGGAGTTATTGGGCATGTAAATCACTTCCCCTCACGTTATAGCCTTGACTGGTGGCACACATTTTGCCCTAATCAACAAGCTAGGAAGGGCCCATCTCAATTGCAGGTCCCTTCTGAATAGCAAGGTATGAAATCTTGGTCGTACTAGTGTTCCAAAAGCTAATAAAATGATGTGCTCTAAATGGACGAACTGCTATATAAATATTGTTCAGTATAACGATACCTTTTGTACATCCTCTTGTACAAAAGACGAGCAATGTGAGTGGTCTAAACCTACAAAAAGCTTCACAAAGTGAGTTTTTGGTTACATCAATCCCTTTCTTCACTAATTCGGGTGTCATGTCTGAGACTAGTAAACATTCGTAATAACTAGCAATTCAAACCATTATCCTCATGTGAAGCCTATGTGTGAAGGTGTACCAAATGAAAAACATCTGCAAAGTAAATGGAGGATTCAATGGCTAAAGAGAAGGGAAAAAGAACGCACTTTCCTCCCTAAAATAACGGAAAGGGAGAAACACTAATATCTGAATTTGCAGAACCAACTCACTCCTATTAAGAAATATCACATCAGGAAGGATCGTGATGAGTAATTATCATCTCAGTATAGTAAGGAGATTAGGGAGCAAATTTCAAGGTTAATTCACTGAAGTAGTAGAAACATGTGGAATGTCAAGCAGCTCCCTCCAAAGGTTATGGAATGATAGGTCCTCCATTAATGGACAAAAACTAGAAACAAGGCTGGATTAATATCCAAAACATATATACACACACACACACACATATATCCGCAGTTTAAAGAAGTTGACGGACAAAGTTCTTTCAGAAATTTCAAATCACCTTAAGAGAAATCTTATTGCCGTAGCTTTTGCGAACCTATCTATGTTCACGTGAGTTGCTTGTTACTCCTTTCCATGAAAATTGAGAGCATGCTACTTTGCTGGACAAAGCTTCCAGAGATGCAATCCAGCGTCTATAAACATTTTGAGTAGCAGATAGCTTATGAAATATAACTTCAACTCAAACATTCCGGCGTTTGCAATTGTTAGTTCTTGGCCACATGGAAAATGTAAATATGTTGAAAACACCAGCAAAAAGATGAAGAAAATCAAGAGTGCTGACTTCAACTTACAGATCCTTGGAAGGAAAGAGGAATCTGATGCTTCTTTTGAAGGATAAACTATTTGGTAGAGATGAAGAATAAAAACCACAATTGAGGAAATCAAAAGAGCTGAAGGCCATGCAAGAGAAATCGACGCAGTCAACAGAAAGGATGCAAGAAAGTCATAAATGACAGATAGCAAAGGCATTAGCCCTTGAATCGTTTTGCAAAAACAAACATGCTGGCGTACATTACATGACATTGTGAACAAAGCATGAGTTCTTTAAGCAGTTACAGAAATTCTTACTATCAATATATATTAAACAAAACAAAACAAAAAAAACGTCTTCTTTTATTTACTGAGTTCTGTCTAAATAAGAAACGATAACTGTTTTATACAAATCACATAGACACACGTAAAGAAGAAATAGAAACAAGCGCACAGTACAAATGGTGGCAACTATAGAGATTAGAGGGGGAATATTGAGTAGGATCCTCCACCCATCATCAATTGCTTCTGATTTCCTACTACGTTTGTATTCCTCAATAGCTTCCTCTTTTTATATGTAAGCCATTGATTCCCTAGGATTTTACCCCCTATTGATTCCCAACATTTGTTGCTATCACTCCCTATGTTTCTGAGTTCCTATGTAAGAAATCAGAAATCTGTCAAGTCTAGAATTGTTTTTCAGATAAACAATTCTATGGGCGAACATCCTCAACCTTTGACATAGTAAAAGATAAAGAAATCGAACCAAAGGGCAAAGGGTATAGGTAACAGATACAAATCCCCTCACAATCTATCAAACAATCTACAACGGAGAACCAAAGCAGACAACGGGAGGTTATACCATGGAATGTGAGAAGCATGCTAATCTTCTGTCCAAACAATGAATACGGTTTGATCCAAACCCTAAAAAAGCATAGATCATTGCTAGATGATTAATTAAAAATTTTCTCTGAGAATTCGATGCTTAGATAGAAATTGTGCGAAATCGGAACCACAGAAACAGAAAGCTAGGGCAAGAAAATCGAGAAAGAATGAGATTTACCAAGCTTAGCAACAAAGCTAGACTTCGGTTACGCAATCCATATCCATTTCAAGCGCAAGAGAAACGAAACGTTTCCAGGTAATTGACGAAGTTGGATTGCCCATTGAAATCACAGGTTGAGAACCGAAATCGACGCTCCTAATTGATAACACAATTCCCATTAAAACTAAGCTGAGGGCGATACATCATCTTGGTGAAAGGTCTACCAAATAAACAAATAAAAGAAAAATTCGAAAAGTAAAACTCCTGGCATGTAAGGGTCGATACACCCAGAACGATAACGGATTTACAGGACCGCCGCTACGAATGCTAGATTCCTTCTATTTCCTTCACTTCTTTGCTCTTCTAGCAGGAGCCTTTCTTGCCGGCGATTTCACTTTCTTAGCCGGAACACTTTTTGCCGGTGCCTTCTTGGACGCCGGTGCTTTCTTCACCGCCGGCTTCGGAGCTGGTGCCTTCTTCCCTGGTGAGGTTCTCGTCGATGTCCTTGAAGCCTTGGCAGGCTTCTCCTTGGCTTTCGGCTTGGGAGCGGCTTTAGTCTTCGTTGCAGCTTTGGGCTTCGCAACAACACTGTTCTTTGACTTGGCTGCCGTAGGCTTAGGTTTAGCAGCAGCCTTAGGCTTGACAGCCGTCTTCGGCTTCGGCTTTGCAGCGGCTTTTGGCTTCGCTGAAGATTTAGCCACAGCCTTAGTCTTAGCGGCCGCTTTTGGTTTAGGCTTCGCAGCTGCAGGCTTCTTGGCAGGAGAAGCAGGTTTCACAATCGCCGACTTCGCCGACGCAAGCTTAAATGAACTCTTAAGCTTCACCAACTTCCCGGAAGCCACAAGTTTCTTCAAATGGAATAACAAAAGCTTCTTAAAGTTCGAAGGAAGATGTTTCTGCTTCTCCTCAATAAATTTGGTGATCGCATACTGACTCGAACCAGTTCTCTCTTTCAACGTGAGAATTGCATCCTTAATCATCTGAAACCAGAACACCATAGAAAAATTAACATAACAGAACAAACAAGCCAAAAACCAATTCCAAAATCCGAATGCGATTCATCAACACACACCTCTTCATATGGAGGATGAGTTGGAGGATTTCTAGTTTTTCTAGCAGCAGCAGCAGCAGGCTTCTTCTCTTTAGGTTCTTTGGACTTCTTCGACTTTGCGGCCTTGTTAGCTGGGTTCTCTTCTGGTGGTTCAGCGATGGTCGGCTCTGCCGCAGACTCCACCGGCACGACCGGTTCCTCAGTAGCCATTGGAGTAGAAAAGAGATCAAATTCCACAATCCAAAAGCAAGATTAGGGTTTACGAACAGAAGAATTGAGTTGGCAAGCGAAAATAATGGGGATGAAATTGGGATGTACAGACAAGTGATAGAAGCTATTTGATATCTTACTGGTAATTTAGTTGCGAGAAATTGACTAAAATGTTTAGGCTTAAATAGTCGGCGTGTCATATTCAACACCGGGAAGCTGAAATGTGATTGGAGAATAGGCCTATGACGCGGATCGCTACCTTTTCCAAGTTTAAACTACAGCCGTTCGATCAGGCGTCATCGACGGCTGATAGCGCTAGATTTGGGAGGCATTGATGGAGGAGCTTGGAAGGGGGAGGTGTTAGAGGAGTTGGGTGTGTTTTTAAGCTTGATTAATATGGTCATAACTTAGCCTCAACTAAATATATTTAGGCGATTTTTTATTTATTTGGTAGCTTATTTTATTAGCTTTCTGGTGAATATTTTTTCATGTTATTATGTTGATAAATGCAAGAGATAATTGGTTTTGAATGGGAAAGGGTCGTGATTAGGGTTTATCGCGATGCTATTGTAGTTTATACCAATTTTAGAACAATGCTTCAAATCAAAACTTCAAGTTTTCATTCCTATGGATAATAGCTTAGTTAAAGAGTCCAACCGAACAAGAATCGAAAAATATGAATATCGTTTCGATGTAAAACTATTACCTGAAACATCATTAAAGTTGAACATATAATATACAAATATAAAACTTGCCCCAAAAATAAGCTTGTTTTTACGAGATGGTTTAAATTTTTATCCGTTATTTTAAAAAATACTAAATTAATTGAATAGTACATGACCTCCGAGTTATATTAGACAAAACTTTTGTTAATAATTTGCAAAACTATATTATTTGTACCATTTATCTTTCGTACATGTAGCTGAGCAAAACTAATTGCTTCACTATAGTAACCTATTTGAATAATTTACGTAGTCGTCTGAGTGAAATGCTTTGCTATTAGTTAGTTAGTTTCGTAATTCATTCTTAAACTTGAATTGTGTGAAGATTACGACATAACGATCCAGCCATCCTCAACTCAAAAGTTCAAAAAAAAATTCTCTACTTTCAATGAATTTGAATCTTTTAATAATTGAGTCGATTGCTCTTAAAAGGAAAAAAAATATATATTCCAATAAAAAGAAAAAGAATCATACATTAAGTATTGTATTAATATTGGAAGTTAATAAAGTTAAAATTCATTTGCTACCAAGTCACGATTTCATTAATGCCAACCATTTTCAACTAACATGTTTGAATTTTCGTTTAAACTTGATAAGAAAGATTGTCTAAAAAAAACATTTAACAAATTAAGGATATATTAATCATAAATAATAATTACTTGGAGTTCCTTTATGTCTTTATCTTTTTATCTTTTACAGAAATATACTTATATTTAATAATTACTCCCATTGATTTTCTTCATAAACAAAGGACCCTATGCATGGAATTTATATATATATGTATATATATATTATTGTTTGACTTAATCATGAAAAATTCATGTTTTCTTTAAACACTTCCAAATTGTATTTTATTGTTATTATTTTTCATAAGAATGTCATGTTTATATTGATTCTTTTTTTTAAAAAAGAAATTGTTTAGTGACTAACGGCAAGCGGCCCAACATGGGCCCATTTATAAACAGAGAAGTGGGCAAAGGCCCATTTTAGAGCACAAAATAAATATTTAATTGTGAGCAGCTAAGTGTGTGCGGACATTGTGGGGTGATTGTGTTCTCCTTCGTAGGTTACAATAAGCATGGATGGCTGTTCTAAGCACCGCTCCACGTGCTTTCTCGCGGGACAACCTCTCATGCTGCTGCATTTGTAGTAACCCCTGCACCCACACATTTTGGATTTCATAAACGCAGACTTCATGGTCCTGCTTAGATCCAAGATTTGATCATACCTGGGATGAGGGGAGCCCTTAATCGGCTTCTGCCCATATTTCCTCCATGAATACTCATCGGAAGGGATATCAGCAAGTTTGTTGCTTATGGCAGCCACCTTGATTGATCTCTTCACTCTATGTTTCCTACAACAACAACGCAAATAAACAAAAATTGTTGCAGCAACAAACAAATAGAGATATGAATCCAACCTTTTCTTTGAGCAATGGCATTTGGCAGTGGTTCCACATTTGAAGCTCCCTTCGTCCATACTGAGTGAAGAAATGAAAGATGTAGGTGATGACATTGTGAATGAGCAATTGGGGTTGTCAAAACTCAGATTCGTCTGTTTCTGCTGTTTCTGCTGTTTCTGCTGCTGCTGCTGCTGCTGCTGCTGCTGCTGCTGCTGTTGTGGTGGGAAGCTGAAGCTTAAAGATGGAGGTTGTTTGGGAATTTGGATAGGATTGTGAGGCAATCCCAAATCTGGGTTTCCCAAAAAAATAGAAACTTGGGTATTGGAAGGAGGGTGAAAAGGGTGAAGAGCTTTGGTGGGAGGATGTGCTGTGTAAATTGGGGAATCCAAGAGAGTGTTAGGGGGCAGAGGGAGAGAAGGAATGTTGTTAAGCCTTCTGAGTCTTGCATGACCAAACCCAGAATTCAAAAGAGAAACCACTTTTCTGAACTTGGAAACTGCTTCTCCAGTTTCCACCATTAATGTGATCAACTGAGGAGATTGATGAGCCAAGAGATTGAGAACTCCATGGCAGCTCTGTATGGCAGCTCTGTTAGCTTCTTCAACCTCTTCCATTTGCAAAACCCCAGAAAAGAAGAGAGATGGTTCAGAAAAGAAGCGAAACAGGTGAAATCCAAGAGGGAATCATGAGAAGGTGAAGAAGTTGGGGAAAATATAAGAAGAAACAAGGAGAAATGGAGAGGAGAGGAGAGGAGTGGAGGAGCTCTGTAAGTTTCACAAACCCTAAACAAAAACTTCCATCAAAATTGATTATTATTACTTTTGTGGGCCTTTTCCTCTCTCTACCTTACCTTAGCTTAACCTTAACTTAAACAAGGGAGAGTAGGAGAGTAGGAGAGTAGGAGATTGAAATTGTTTGTATTTTTATTTATTTGTTTGTTTATTATTATTATTATTATTTATTGGTTGGTTTAGAGCCGCAATTTGGAGTTGCCAAACATACACTCCAGCACACATTCATCGTCCCACTCCTCAATTCTTCTCTCTCTCAAACTACACATCCTTATCCTAAACTTTTTTTTTTCTCTAAAAAAGAATTTATAAGGGTTAGAAATGATTTTATTTAAATTATTCGTGTGAATTTTGATATTTGATATCACATATGGGTATGTCGTATCCCCTTATGCACATGTCGTATTCTCTCCATAGAGATTTGATAGTTTATTTATAAATAAATTTAAAGTTGATTTTAATTTATTATTAAGTTGGAGAGATAATTATTTTTACAAATATTATTAGGTAATTCTTAATGTCCTTGGGTGAAATATAAAAAAAATAGATAGTTATTTTGACGGAAAAATAAAAATGATAGTAATAAATGAATAATAGATGCCTTAATTCGTAAACTTTGCTAAAATTTGATAAAAAAAAGAACGATATTAATTTCTTTTCAATTTATTATTTGAGACCTATAGTCTTGTAATTTAGATGTAGCAAGGATAGAAATCCGAGGCTAATTTTGTAATTATTTCAGTTTTGTCATATATAGATATATATATTTGAACAGGAAGGCAAAATAATAATAATAATAAGAAAAAAACAAAAACTGCCATTACGGCCAAAGATTCGACCTGATGCAATCATAGCCAGAGAGACATGTTTGCGGCTGACATGGAAGTGGGTCCCACTGGGCCGACATTAGTTGACCCTTTTCCGCATTCGTTACCTCCAGGTCAAAGTCATCCGACCTTCAATTTTTATTTATTTGTTAAAAATAAATGCTAAGTTCAAGTCATCTAATCTAAATAATGCCGTACCCTTATGTTTTTTTTTTATCCACACTTAATGATGGCAGATGAGTAATTAAGAAATTAATCTCATCCATCCAACTGTCTCAAGAAGAGGACTAGAAAGAAAGAGAGGCATTAGGGTTAGTAAGAGTAGTTTGAGTACTTTAAATAAAGATATTTTGATATGTAAATGAAGTGTAAAGGAGATATATTGAAGAGAATTTGTCTACAAAGTTTGATGCCTTTATGACCTTATTTTAATTTAGTGGGGTAGGTTTTAAAATTAGATGATACCATAATCAATGGAAGTTAGTGGGATGATCATTATTGTAAATTAATTGGCATCATAAGTGCTCTCCATACACATTCACAAAAGCCCTCCATTTCTTTCCACGTGTATTAAAATGATTTGCTTTGTAAGTTCCTAAACCAAACCATAAAGTAAAGTCGTATTTGAATTTTACTGTTAGTGAGTGACATACCTAACTAACATTAAGTCTTGTTTAAGATAGTCATCTAAATCAAATTCATTTTGGGCAGGTTGGTGATGATCTCAAGATGGTGCAAGTCTTTTTCTTACTTTTAAAAAAAGAAAAATGGACGAAGGAGGACGGAAGGTATAAGTTATATGATTTTAAAGGTTTAGAAATTTGAGTTAAAATTGGAGGTGATGCCAATTTTTAATATGATTGGGAAGTACTAAGGAAAGTTCAGAGAAGACTTAGAAATGAAGGGGAATTAAAGATAATGGGTGTCACCCTCTACAAAGTGAGAGTGTGTCTATTCTAATTCAAACTTTCAACTTCTTCCACTAACTCATAATCCTTTTTATGTTTTAAAATATTTCCATACGAATAATTCCACACCATCACATTAATAGAGCATCCCACTAACCTCTAACAAAAAAAAAAAAAAAACAAAACAAAACAAAACAAAACTTCAAGACTAAACTTAGAGTTTATAATTCAACTGATCAAGTAAGAAACAAATATTTAGCCATGTCTTCCAGTAATCAAATAACATCCCTCAACTTTTCTTTTCCGAAAATCTCACTATTGGCCCTACTCGCATGGGATCTCACCCCACTAGCAAAGATATAAAACTTCTATTGAACAAGGGGAAAAAGGAACAAACAGTGTTTGAACTTCTAAACAAGATAATGAGACACATGAATTTAAACACTTTTCTTTCCCTCCTTTTAATAAAGTGATTCAACAAAAGGAAAAAGATGTTGGTTTTGGATTTTGGTTTGGTCATATTGTGGGCTACCGATGTACGATCCCACTAGAGAGGCTTTAAAAGATGGTGGGTTTCTTGCCATCCCTTGAATCTAACCCTTCTTTCATCTCCAGCATCATTGGATTTAAGCCAATCAGTCAAGAACTTTGATGTAATCTAATCCTATTTCACAAACTAGTTTCAACCAATCTTTCATTGAACTTGGAAAACCTCTTTCTTTGTTTTGTATCTATATGCATACACACATAGCTATTGACAAATAAAACTCTTAGTCTGGTCAAAGTCAAACATAACGTCACATGAGCATTCATAAATCTAGTTGAGTTAGATTAAGAAACATTTCCAACTCAAATGATGTGATCGTACGTTTATCTAATCCAAAATGATGCTTTCAGTAGATGATAAATCCAACTATGTTCCATCAAGGCTATGAAGTCTTTTTTTTTCTAATGTAATAAGCTGAGAACTTCATACCAGAATTTTGTCTTCATAATGGGGGCAAAGGGTCTAAAATACAGCCTTGGAAAGTGGCCATTATAATTGAGTGGGAAACTCTGAAATATCAACAACATGTTCATAATCATCTGTCTGAAAGGAATCTTCAGACTGCAGCTCAGACTCGGTAGCCGGTAGCCAGTAGCCCTACATGGATAACAAATTCAACATGGCAAGGAGACTTTATCTCCCCAAAGAACAGAAGTGTGGTGGTGTTTTTGCTTGGCCAGAGAAGCCAAGAAGATTTCACTCGACAGTGACTAAAACAGCTTTCTTCAATCTTGACACAATCACATGCTAAAAATGAAAAAGATGTGTACTTTTGGGGAACAAATTCCTATAAATGAACCAAAGGTGAAAGCAATAAAGTTGAAGGGTGCGATACTTCTACCGGGCCCAAGACTACAAAGATGAGTTTTGTGTTTTTGGAATTTTGAATTTTCGGTTCCTTGTAAATCCAAGTTAAGGCAAGATGACCTGAAACAAAGATGGAAGGTTCGAATCTCACTCCCACATGTTAATCTGAAAAAAAAAAAAAAAAACCTAAAAACTTTTGAGATTACATTGCTCTATTGGCCATTTGACTAACTCATACATTTTGTTGCCAATGAACCATACAAGGTTCAGGCAATAGGTACAGCCTAGTATTGAAGAAATGAGACCGTATAGATGGATTGATTCTATGAGAGAATAGAGCATTATTTATAGTATTAAGAAATATATTCCAACTTCTATAAACTGCCAGCAACCACAAAATTAAACACCAGAACATCTTTTGGAGAAGAGTGGGCCATTATAATTGTTCTCGGTACTTTTCCCATTCAATTTGATCGACTATAGAATACTGGTCGGGTGCTTGAATTAGTTTTTTTTTTTTTTTTTTTTTTTTTTTGATATCTTAAACATGATTTTAACTAGTTAAAAATTTTTCGATGATGTTTGACTAAAGGTCATAAAAGTTACTTTGAAAATTTTAAAGACATCTCAGAGCACTGCTCACAGAGAAGGCATCTCAGAGCAACTAATGAAGGTGGCTTCTATGCAGATTTGAAGATAACGCTAAAATGGTGATGGTGGGGGCATCTTGGTAAAGACTAAAGGATTGATAAAGAAAAATCTTGATATGCATGCACTCAAGTGGTTTCAGTGGGCTGTCCTAGTGGTTAAATGTTCAAGGCACATGATTGAATCTGAAATCAGGAGGCACAAGAAAGCAAAGTCTGCCAACTTCTAATAATCTACCAAACAAAATACTCGATCCCAGTTGATTTTTTAATGGAAGATAAATAATCAAAGAGATTTAATTGCCTTGCACTCAATAATAATGGATACACTACATACAAAATTGTTTTTTTATATTGAAGCAGACAATCAAGGATATGAACAATTAAAAAGGTCTACATATTAGAAAAAAGAGGAGAATCTCTCCTTGTTTACACGGCAGCAGGACAATACTCCTTTAAAAAGCTTTGAGAAAACTCTTCAAACCTTGTGCTATAGTTAAATTCGATCATATGACCATTCTAGATTTTGTGCTTTTAAATGAATTTTTGAAGTTTCAACTAGTCTCTCAAGACAACCATCTAATCCTAAATATTTGGCTGCCAGAACCACCACGAAGTCTAAGCCATTCTTTAAAAGTGCCTTTACTTCTGTTACTTGCGCAAACAGAAAATTTCTTATATTACTTTGAACCAAAATATGATGAAGTTTTGGCACAAGATGTTAACAGATCGTGCAGCATATGAACAAATCTGTGTACCGAGGTAGAACTTGTGAAAATGTCTATCAATATAGAAGAAAAATCATGCATGACAACGAGCTGCACACCAAAATTTTTCAAGAAAAATGGGATGGCATACGGTAAATCTACTCCAGAATCCTAGCAATCTATTCTGAAAAAAGAACGACGAGAAGATGAACCAAAATAATTCGTAAATTGAGATTATAATTCATCAATGGGTTTAGAGAACAACGAGAAACCTATCCGTGCAGTAGTCAATGACAAGTCATTGCTTCCTCCCCCTCCCTTTCTTGGTTGGCTGTGCATCAGCCTGCTCCTTGCCTGTGACTTCCGATATATCCACTTCACAAAAGAGAAAAGGCAAAACATAAGAGCATTCCAACTAGTAGAACCGAGTGCACATTAGATTTATAAGTTGAAAGTTTTCTGGGTAAATAATAATAATAGGAAATAAAAAAATATAAACAAAAGATGGCCCATGAATGCTAGGGTTTCATTTTTCAGATCATAGATTTTGAGAAGTCCAGGCACATTGAGAACCATTTTTTCCAATTTAACAAAGTTAGCATGCAGGTATACATTCATTCACGGACACGAATCAGCATACAGAAGAGACGTGATCTCGTCCTTCAAGTACTGATATCATCATGGAACTAATTTACAAGTTGCTCAAAGTTAAGGACATGGGACTTTCATTCAATTAGAGAATATATAATTTTCATTCCATTCATCCATATGGACTACAAGGATTCAAATCTTAATAAAACTGTTAGAAAATCATGTCAACAGCAAGTGGATATTTATTATTCACAGAGTATTCAGATGCTCCATTAATGAACATAAATGCAAAGAAAAATACCATCAGGTCCTCGGGCCATCAGTGCGAAGAATATGTTGTTGAGTTTTTCCATCTTCTTGGCATCCTGTGCCTGGTCAGTCTTGAACTTGAGACACTGGCAAACAGGAAGAAAACAAGAGACAGAAAAAGAAAAAGAGAAAATTAGTAGACCTTTCACATCTAGAAAGATAAGAAGTACTATTCCAATAAAAATGTTATTATGATTTGACAAATGTCCTTATGCCAATTGGTTAACTTCCAAAGTGTCCGTTTCAATATAAGATCATAGAATTGTCCCCGTTTATCATGAGGATAAATTGCACACATAGAGTAAATTTCCCATACAAGTAAGAACCAATATATGAGTTTTAATCATCATATTCTTAGTTGATAACTTGAATCCATGTATTTCGCCGTAATTAGTTTTCACATTTCCCCACATGAGAAAGAGAAGAAAACGATTCTTAACATGGTAACAAACACTCACACGTCCTAATCTTCTGCTAGAAAGGTTATGAAAGACCTCTTCGGCCAATATAATAAAAGAAACCGAAGGAGTCAGTGGAACTTTTGGTTTGGATTAGGATTAGATATAAGACCTAATTTCTAAACTAGTAGTTAGTTTGGGGTTGCATAAAACAGTGGCATCCAATTTAATACAACGCATCCAATTCAATGGTTGTCTACTCAACACTATACAGAAGAATAAAGCGGAGAAGCATATATAGAAGGAAAACTTGATCACAAGTCTACTTGGATACACGTGCATCAAAGCCTGAACACGCATCTTCAAACATTGGCATACAATATCCATACGGCTAAAATTTTGCCATATGAACCAAAGAGGGATGCATTTAGTATCACTAGTCACAAGAACACTGACATGTTAATCAATGATCCAAAACCAATTCCTTACCTCACGGTTATCGGTGACCTTGAGAACCAGTTTCCCATCGCAGTGCCGATACTTAATGTTGTACCGCGTCTAAATTTCCAATAGGATTGACAAAGAAAGCAGTGTTCGCAGTTAGAACGAAACAAAATACGACGAAAGATGCAATAAATGGAACATATGGATCAAGTGTAAGTTCGCAATAGCAGATAATGTTCAGATAAAGCAAGAAAGTGAGATAGATAAATTAGAACGCTCTTCACAATTCATTATGCGCACGTCATATCATTCAATTCCGCAGCGCTGATTTGCTCAGTTTCGTGTAAATCAACAGTTAAAGAGGCAATTAGAGAATAAAGAATGCAACGACGCGATCTATTTTCTGATGTGTGATGTTAATTTCTCAGCAATCAAACAGAAGACGATATGTAGGGAATCCAATTTCGAAGATGTAACTTACGGAATTGGGATCGGAACGGAACAATTGCACAGAACGCTCGACGAATTCATCCCATGAGGCGATGTACACCATGGCTCTGCGGCAAAAGGTAAAGAGCGGGAAAGCTTGGGAAATTTAGGGAGCGTGCGACCACTTTGGTTTCTTCGGAATGAATTTCAGAAGCGCGATGTGAAAAATGTTGGAAAATAAAGAGAGGGAAAGCATGGCATTTTTTTTTGTTGGGAATTAATGAATATTTTGACCCTAAAATGATATATCAGTTAAAAGGAGAAGAAAAAAATAAATATGAAATATATCAAACAACACAAAATGATCGACTAATTAACGCTAATAAAGCTGAACACTAAAAATAGTGAAACCTACTCAAACAACACAAAATGGCAATGTAAAATGGGTGAATAACCTAATTAATTTGATAGCCAATATTATTATTACTATTTTTTAGTTAATAATATAAAAATAAAAAATATTCAACTCTTGTAATTTTTAAAATGAGTTTAGTAAGTACAAGTTTTCACAATTTTCACACTTCTTTTAGGCCTATTATAAACCTCCAAAGATTTATATGACAATTTACCTTCAAAATATCTTAATAATTTATCTAATCAACATAAAATACAACAAAGCATAAAAGGCGAAGCTTCCATCTCTCTCCCTCTCCCTCTCCCTCTCTCACTTGAAAGCAGGCTCCAGAGACTCCCATTTCCTTTCTCTCTCTAAAGCCCCTCTTAAGATCCTGTCCCGCCGACGCTCAATTCCTGTTGGGATTTTATTGTCTCTGCAATGTCCACTGTCCACCCATCTCCATATGCCTTCACTGGAACTTCCATTCTGTCCTCCGATTCCGCTTACGCCACTTTACGGCCATGGCGGGAGCTTCTCCAGCCGCTCTCCTCCTTCACTCGCCCTTCATCCCTTGGCGAAGCATCAATTCGTTGTAAGCGCAATCTCAAATACTTTCGTGCCAATTACACTCTCATCGTCCTGCTCATTCTCTTTTTCAGCCTCCTCTGGCACCCTGTTTCCTTGATCGTGTTCTTGATCGTGTTCGTTGCCTGGTTCTTCCTTTACTTTTTCCGGGATCAGCCGCTGGAGTTGTTTCATCGTGTCGTTGATGATCGAGTTGTGTTGGCTGTGCTTGGATTGGTCACGATTGTCGTCTTGGTGTTGACGGATGTGTTGTTGAATGTATTGCTTTCGGTTTTGATTGGGGTTTTTCTTGTGCTGATACACGCCGCCTTTAGAGTTACGGAGGATTTGTACATCGACGAGCAAGAAGCCGCCGATGGAGGATTGCTTTCCGTTGTCGGCAGTCCGACTCGGACAGGGTATAGCCGAGTCTAGAGATATCACTGGTTCATTTTTTGCTAGGTTATGGATGATGATCTCGCCTCGTCCGGTCCAAGCTCTTCGAGATTTTCCATTGACCGCTTCTTTCATTCAAACGGTGATTGATCTTGCTGCCCAATTCAAAATTCGAATGAGCATAATAAGGAACCCAGCTTCTCTGTCTCGCCGCCACCAGGAAATTCGGTTTGCTACACCTCTGAGTTGATTTGGCGACCATTTTTTATGCCCATTAAATTTCAGGGCTTTGCTTTTTAGTTATTTCTTATTTGTTCAAAATGTTTGTACATGTAGTGTTAGTTTACAGTAGCGGTACACAGAGTTTTGGTATGTTAAATCCTAGATTTTTATTCCGACACTACTTTTATTTGGGTGTGATTTGGTTGCAATGTTGGGTTTGGTGTGTTCTTTATTTTTGGAAGGAAGAAAGAAATGGCACGTAGTGGATCTTAATTTGGTTTTCAATGTCTTGTTAATACATACTATTTCTGACATTTTTTGGCGTTCCTTCTCTTCGTTGTACTGGAAGGTTTTTGGATATACTTGTAGATTCATATAAGCTATAGTGGCATATAATGTTGACTACAAATTTGATCCATCATTTACTCTGAATTGTATGAATTGAAGTTGATTGTAAAGAATAGATACTAGATAGCATTAGATGAGCCTTTTCAAAGTTTCAGAGAGAACATTCGCTGAGATTTAATCTGTGACAGGATGCGATGCCAATACTGATTCTTATGTTTGTTAGGTTTTGAAATGCTTTGATGCCAATAATGATTCTTATGTTTGTTAGGTTTTGAAATGCTTTGGTTCGACATTTCTTGATTGGATGCTCATCTTTGTCGAATTGTAGATCGATAGAGTTTCGATGTGGATCAGTAGGGCAAGTCTCTATCGATGTGGATCAGTAGGGCAAGTCTCTATCGATGTGGATCAGTAGGGCAAGTATGGGATGGCTCAGCTTAATAGCTGTATCATCTACCATTAACCGTTTTTTTTTTCTTTTTCCTTTCTGGGTAGAACTTCTGGTTCACTTTCCAAATGATCCGACTTTATGCCATCTTTCTGATTCCCATGTGACAAAAAGTTAAAGTGATGATTATTTAGTTGTACGCTGACTATGCTTTTATGATGGATCCCAAGTGAAGATGCTTAAACTAATAACTGGTTTTCACATGGTGATTGTCTTAGTTCTGGGTCTTGATTCTTGCCACATAGGCAGCTTGCATTGAAGCGGGTGAACTGTGAATGCTTTTGCCTTTGGCTTGTATTCGAGTTGAATTCATTCTGAGTTGTGACTTGGTCATAGAAGCTGTTTTTGACTTTCCAGATCTTTGAAACTGTACTCGTTAGGTGTTTGTAGGTGTGAGTGAATGCGATAGTTTTGTTTTCCTTTACCTTCTCTGATCTGTTCCTTGAGCAGCTCTTCAATTTCGGCTCTGAAGTTTACTTGGAAACGATGTTATTATTACTTTCTCCTGAATTGGAAACGAGTAGGCTAACACTTAAATTTTGACTTTTTCTTTCTTTCTTTCTTTCTTTCTTTGGCGTGTAAATTATTTTTGAAGGTAGAGAAAACAAGAGGGGGATGGGATCTGGGAGTATGGGTTTGAAAGGCTTTAAAAGTTGGCAACTGCTTGGATTCCAAACACTTGTTTTCCTTGTCGTTGAGTATGGAAGAACTGATGCACAAAATAGGAAGAAGAAGAATACCCTTTTGAGGTAAATAGGAAGAGTTCTTGGTATTCCCCTCATCTGCTTCATCTCTCCATGGTTGTTTGATTCCTCAATTCTTGTTTAATTTTAATATATCGGTAGCCGATTCCTCAATTCTTGTTTAATTTTAATATATCGGTAGCCGATTCCTCAATTCTTGTTTAATTTTAATATATTGGTAGCCTTTTCTTCTGGGATCTCTCTCAACATACTTGCGCAGTTTATATGCTGTGTTTTTGCTGTCCTTTAAACAACACACACACATGAAACTCGATTTTACAGGAAGTGTTTAAATAAAAGAATCCTGTAAACACTTGATAGATCTATTAGGACAAAAAAAGAAAGAAAGAAAAAAAAAGGTTTGGAGTAATAATAGTAAATGAAAGGGTTGAATTAAAGAGGAGCATGACACGGAGGGGTTTTGCTGAAAAAGGGAAGAGGAGTTTTAGCTGTATCTAAAATGGAAGCATCAGAACAAAACTGACAGGCTACCCACTTCTTGATTCTCATGTTTCCTTCAAACACCCAACGTGTTTGCCAAATCACTGCACAAATTTGGACACACACAACCCCTTCTCGCACTCACCTCATTTCATGCATATCTGGTAACATGCAGACTTTAACAACACATGGAACCTGAGAAATCGGAACCACTTTTGCACAAAGATCTTCTATAGCCTCTGTCTTATATCCTATACTTCTCCATATGGTTCCAATTTTGGAATCCGTATCCTACGAGTTCTCTAAAAAGGAATTACATCAGTTGAAAGAAAGAGAGAGAGAGAGAGGGAGCTCTATTAGAATGATGCAAATTTGGTATTGGCTACACAATTCAAGTACATCCTCTACCAAAGTAAAAGCAACTGCTGAGGGAGTTACTAATGGTTAAATATTTCATTACACCCAACACCACTTGGTTAAATAAATTAGTTGTTGTTGCCTTTATTTGATGATGTGGTGTAAAAGGAATTTCCATTGTGTTTATGCCACTCCCATACCTGTGTTGCTTACCCTAAAATGTTTATGATCAAGTCTAACAAGCTTTTGAGGAACTAGGATTGATGCAGTAATTGATACTCAACTGTGATTAAATAATAAGCATTTCAGGGCCTTTTCAGCAGCTTTTGCCGGGAAGAGAGCGAACGGTGTGAAGACCCTTAAATGCAGATTGAAGGCAGCAATGTGAAGGAAAGTGAAGATCAAGAAACTGTGATCTTTCTAGCATAGTAAAGAACCATAATGAAATCCTCAGCTGACGACCCAATTGATGCTGAGATCTTTTCGGAGGTTGCTGCTGTTTGTAGCCACAAATCAACTAAACTATGCAAATCCAGTGTGGGCACTACTGGATGTCCCATGCACTTTACCTCAACCTGCACAATAATAAGCATCAAGCTTAACCCATTTTATAAAG
The DNA here is from genome assembly GCA_033971965.1 of Cucurbita ficifolia. Taxonomy (NCBI): domain Eukaryota; kingdom Viridiplantae; phylum Streptophyta; class Magnoliopsida; order Cucurbitales; family Cucurbitaceae; genus Cucurbita; species Cucurbita ficifolia. Next base: position 11,048,962 of record CM066963.1, read on the forward strand.
ATGAAACAAGAAGCTCAACTAAATTAGAGGATATCAGCCTTTTCACCTCTGATTCACTGGAGAGGTCCAGCTTTCTCATAAGGTACTTCTGGACAAATGATACTGGCAAGTTTCCATCCCTGCCACAAAGATTATAATATATAATTTGAACTCCAACTCAATAAAAGTATTCTTCCACACACACAGACGAGCAAACATGTGAGTAGAAGTAAGCTTCATTTGAGTATCAATTAACTCGCAACCATTAGTATACATTTACGTGCAAGCTAATATAAAGTTGGTTAGTCAAATGACAACCAAAGTGCCGATTGGAGTACCGACCTAATCATAGTTCAGTCAGTTAAACATATATCCTTGGTCAAAATGTCACAAATTTGAAGCCTTAAAAAAATTGTCATTTGAGGCTCCTTCCTGGTCCAAGATACAAGAAAAACTATTCTCTCACAATATCCTTGCACAAGAGTCATGAGGAAACTTGACAAATAGTTTAGACAGCTCAAATTTTCAGATAATTTTTCGATACGCTCAAGAAAATTCTATTCTGGAAAATTTGAAAACAGGCATGAAAGTAACTCAAATAATAGGATCAAGTAACTTGACAACTACAATAAGGATGAGTAGAGCTTATCTATATCGAATGAGGCTAAAAGGGACTTACTTTATTCTCAAATAACTAGCAGGAATTTGCGGCAACGTTACATCTCCTTCCCTGAAACCAAGGTTTAGTTAAGTAAAGACATAAATGTTCGTTGAAATTTGTTTAGTTTTCGAGCATTTTGTAAGGAACAGAGTTTGTCTCACTGATCAGAAGCTATGAGTGAAAGCCAAATTGGACCAGCTCTTCTTTCAAGCCGAGCACTAGAGCCATCCAACACAACCTGGGGTGTAATGCTGGAGTTCCCATAAAAAGGCTCCTTTTTCTGGCGAACCCTACGCAGTTTCTTAGGTTTTTCAGTTTCTGGAGATACTGGGTCCGTTCTAGTTTTTCCGTTCTCATGTTTTTGCTTGCGTTTGCTTTCCCTATTTCTAGACTTACTGGCCTGAGCTTCACTTCCATCGACTTCCGCAAGCTCGACTTTATTCTCTGAATTAGATTTGAAACATTTACTCCTATTTGCAACTTCTACCAAGTAATTTAAAGGTTTCCAGATATCCATGTTTCCTTCCATTGAATCGACGCCATTTTCGACTTCTTTATTTCGCAAAGATATGGTAGACTTGGAAGGACTGGAATCCTGCACTAAGTCCAATATTAAGACAAAATGTTACTATTAAACAGAAGCTCCTGATGGGAAAAAAAACAACCTTGAATTGGGACCAGAAATTTCTTCCTTTACCGGTCTTTTGTTCTGATTGAATTTTTCTGATGTCTCAAGGGAACTCGAGCTCTCTGAACAGTCTTCCATGGAATCATCCTCTTTCTTCACACGCTTCTCAGAGGAGACTCTTGGTGTCCGTAAGATAGCAGCAATTCTAGCAGCAGCTGCTGCTGTTCTTCTTCCACTTGTGGTTGCATGACTTGACACTCTGGGACTATTGACCACCAATGAGGAAAGTGATCTTTCCTTTCTTCTAACTGGTGGTAGTATAACAGGAGCAACTTCAGGCGTTTTGGCTTTTCTCCTTTTACTAGGGAAAATCTTGGCCCTTAAGTCTTCTAGATTGTGGTCTGGCCTGATGATTAGGAGCACAAGTTTAAATTCTCTCGACAAGTTATGAATTCTTACTAAAAACTCTATATTATGAGATTTTGAAAATGAAGAAATGAAGAATGTCATAATCTACATTTTGTGAAGAAATGTGAATAAATGGTAGCTTTTGATCTCATTCAGCCAATTCCATAACATCCAAATTGTAAACTAATACGAAGCAGAAAAATGGGGTATGGCTGTGCTAAAATGCTTGTTTGATTAATTAAAAATCGTGCATTGATGTACCGACTGGTAAAACCAATTATGTTATGGAATGAATATCATGTTCAAATCAAAAGAATCATATATGTTCTTCAGATAATCCCATGGAAAAGGCACAAAAACAACTAAAAAGGTTTTGTTGACATCTGCAAATCTAGGCAAATAGAACTTCACAACTATGTCGAAATCACTAGAAACAACTACACTCAAAGATCAGTATTCCAAACTACGAGCAAGTATTAGTGCAAATAGAGACTGGGAAAGGAGTAGCTGACAGGCAGTGGCATTACGAAATTACAAATGTTACCTTAATTTCTCCAATGGGGCACACCCAAGGTCGATGTTACATACTGGACAGCTTTCTAGTTCATCATCAGAAATCTTATCATGTATGCACTTTCTGCAAACTGAAAAAGTTTTGACACCAAGCTGTCCATAAAAACTACTTGTACAGTGATCAAATGCAACAACATGTTAAGTCATTTCCATTCATTCGTATAATTTTAAGCAGGAAAAACTATATATATGTCACATATCACCCGTCTTAATTGGCAAAGAAAAAAATAGTCCTTTCCCTAAAAACTTGTGATTACTTCCAAAAAAGATCATTAATTTAGTGAGTTCTGCTTTATAGAACAGCAGAGAGATAAAATGTGACACACGGACATAGAGAAGAATCAAAATATGCAGTTTTATTAAGAAGTAATCACTTAACTTGTTTCGAATTTGTAAAGTTGAAATAATCATATGAACTAAAAAATGAAACAGTAGTAAACCAAATGAAGAAGAAAGCTGATTGTCCACTAGAAATCAACTTTCATTTATGAAGAACATTAGTCAATGACTAACAAAAGGGTCAACAGCAATTAATCTCAACAAACAAAAAAGAATTTCAAAATCAAAGATGGAAACTACCATAAATAGCTTCAAAGAACAAAATTGGATCGAGAAGAGTAAAAGAAAAAAGAAAAGAAAGAAGGTAATGAAATGAAGAATGAAAGAGAAAAGAAGGTAAAAGGGGAGATATGAAGAGAGGGGCAAAAAGAAGAGGAGGAAGAAAAGTGACTCACAGGTATGAAGACATTCAGAGATGGTGGTGGCTTCTTTGAGAAGCTTATTACAAAGCGGGCAAGTGATGCATGCCGCAATCGCTTCCCTCTTGACTTTAACGACCTGATTCGCCATGCCCCAAAAACCTGAAACCTCAACCACGTACCGGAACTCTGCATGCCTTCAGCATTTGTTGATAAGAGAAATTTACGTGCATTTTTTCAGAGACGCATCCCCATGAGAGGCAGAAGGAAGAGCATGAGAGGAAAAGGAAGAGAAGAAAGGGGGGTGAAAAGGGGAGTCAAAGATCAGAAAAAATGGAGCATTTGAAGATGGAAAAGGGATATCTGATGGATTGGAATGGAGAGTGGGATTGAAGATTTGGAAATGGGTTGGAGAAATTAGAGGGAAATAGACGTGGGTTTTGAGGGATTTGGAGAGATTCAAGAGGGTTGATCTGGGATCGATGAAGTGAAACAAGAGAGTTGCTTTGGCATCGGAGCATGAACAAGAGTTGTGTGTGTGTGTGTGTGTGTGCGTGTTTTTTTTTTTTTTTTTTTAAATTTGGTGAAAAGAAAATGGATTTAATTCTGTTTTTCACGTTTTAATTCGAAAGGGGAGGGGAGGGGAAGAGAAGAGAAGAGAAAAGAAAGGAAAAGAAAAAGAATTGAGAGAGAGAGAGAGAGAGAGAGAGAGAGAGGATTGAAGAGATAAACCGCGCCGAGTTCTTCAATGCTCAAAAACAACGATGCCTTTGTCTTTTTCTTTGCCTTCTTTCTTTCATGCACTCATTCCATTTCACCGGAGGAGTTCTTCAATTTCTTTTTTTAATTTCACTTATATTATATTCTAAGAAATTTCATAAATAATTTTTTCGGATAAAATTTGAACCTTTTCAAAATCTACAATTTAATAGCTAAAAGAGAGAGAGAGAGAGAGAGAGAGAGAGAAATGATGGTAATGAGTTAATATGTAGGTCAGTCAATGGCTCATTTATATCACCGAGTGTGACACAAAACAAAATTAAAAATCTCTACAACCCTTTCCATAATCGCATATCTATGAACCTCCAAAATCCCACTCCTTCCTGCATCCTCTAACCAAACCCACCACCTGCAAATTACACTATGAACAACAAACTGCAAATCTCTGCAACATTCAATCAACAATTTGAGTCTACAACATGTTCAAATACATTAAGAGTTTCAGAACACTTCCCTCTGCTACATTCACTACACTAATCTCTGCAACATTCAATCAACAATTTGAGTCTACAACATGTTCAAATACATTAAGAGTTTCAGAACACTTCCCTCTGCTACATTCACTACACTAATCTCTGCAACATTCAATCAACAATTTGAGTCTACAACATGTTCAAATACATTAAGAGTTTCAGAACACTTCCCTCTGCTACATTCACTACACTAATCTCTGCAACATTCAATCAACAATTTGAGTCTACAACATGTTCAAATACATTAAGAGTTTCAGAACACTTCCCTCTGCTACATTCACTACACTAATCTCTGCAACATTCAATCAACAATTTGAGTCTACAACATGTTCAAATACATTAAGAGTTTCAGAACACTTCCCTCTGCTACATTCACTACACTAATCTCTGCAACATTCAATCAACAATTTGAGTCTACAACATGTTCAAATACATTAAGAGTTTCAGAACACTTCCCTCTGCTACATTCACTACACTAATCTCTGCAACATTCAATCAACAATTTGAGTCTACAACATGTTCAAATACATTAAGAGTTTCAGAACACTTCCCTCTGCTACATTCACTACACTAATCTCTGCAACATTCAATCAACAATTTGAGTCTACAACATGTTCAAATACATTAAGAGTTTCAGAACACTTCCCTCTGCTACATTCACTACACTAATCTCTGCAACATTCAATCAACAATTTGAGTCTACAACATGTTCAAATACATTAAGAGTTTCAGAACACTTCCCTCTGCTACATTCACTACACTAATCTCTGCAACATTCAATCAACAATTTGAGTCTACAACATGTTCAAATACATTAAGAGTTTCAGAACACTTCCCTCTGCTACATTCACTACACTAATCTCTGCAACATTCAATCAACAATTTGAGTCTACAACATGTTCAAATACATTAAGAGTTTCAGAACACTTCCCTCTGCTACATTCACTACACTAATCTCTGCAACATTCAATCAACAATTTGAGTCTACAACATGTTCAAATACATTAAGAGTTTCAGAACACTTCCCTCTGCTACATTCACTACACTAATCTCTGCAACATTCAATCAACAATTTGAGTCTACAACATGTTCAAATACATTAAGAGTTTCAGAACACTTCCCTCTGCTACATTCACTACACTAATCTCTGCAACATTCAATCAACAATTTGAGTCTACAACATGTTCAAATACATTAAGAGTTTCAGAACACTTCCCTCTGCTACATTCACTACACTAATCTCTGCAACATTCAATCAACAATTTGAGTCTACAACATGTTCAAATACATTAAGAGTTTCAGAACACTTCCCTCTGCTACATTCACTACACTAATCTCTGCAACATTCAATCAACAATTTGAGTCTACAACATGTTCAAATACATTAAGAGTTTCAGAACACTTCCCTCTGCTACATTCACTACACTAATCTCTGCAACATTCAATCAACAATTTGAGTCTACAACATGTTCAAATACATTAAGAGTTTCAGAACACTTCCCTCTGCTACATTCACTACACTAATCTCTGCAACATTCAATCAACAATTTGAGTCTACAACATGTTCAAATACATTAAGAGTTTCAGAACACTTCCCTCTGCTACATTCACTACACTAATCTCTGCAACATTCAATCAACAATTTGAGTCTACAACATGTTCAAATACATTAAGAGTTTCAGAACACTTCCCTCTGCTACATTCACTACACTAATCTCTGCAACATTCAATCAACAATTTGAGTCTACAACATGTTCAAATACATTAAGAGTTTCAGAACACTTCCCTCTGCTACATTCACTACACTAATCTCTGCAACATTCAATCAACAATTTGAGTCTACAACATGTTCAAATACATTAAGAGTTTCAGAACACTTCCCTCTGCTACATTCACTACACTAATCTCTGCAACATTCAATCAACAATTTGAGTCTACAACATGTTCAAATACATTAAGAGTTTCAGAACACTTCCCTCTGCTACATTCACTACACTAATCTCTGCAACATTCAATCAACAATTTGAGTCTACAACATGTTCAAATACATTAAGAGTTTCAGAACACTTCCCTCTGCTACATTCACTACACTAATCTCTGCAACATTCAATCAACAATTTGAGTCTACAACATGTTCAAATACATTAAGAGTTTCAGAACACTTCCCTCTGCTACATTCACTACACTAATCTCTGCAACATTCAATCAACAATTTGAGTCTACAACATGTTCAAATACATTAAGAGTTTCAGAACACTTCCCTCTGCTACATTCACTACACTAATCTCTGCAACATTCAATCAACAATTTGAGTCTACAACATGTTCAAATACATTAAGAGTTTCAGAACACTTCCCTCTGCTACATTCACTACACTAATCTCTGCAACATTCAATCAACAATTTGAGTCTACAACATGTTCAAATACATTAAGAGTTTCAGAACACTTCCCTCTGCTACATTCACTACACTAATCTCTGCAACATTCAATCAACAATTTGAGTCTACAACATGTTCAAATACATTAAGAGTTTCAGAACACTTCCCTCTGCTACATTCACTACACTAATCTCTGCAACATTCAATCAACAATTTGAGTCTACAACATGTTCAAATACATTAAGAGTTTCAGAACACTTCCCTCTGCTACATTCACTACACTGCTACTTCTCCCCCACTGCACTGCTACTTAGCTTCAATTTCCGACATCTCCTTTCAATTATATTGCTTTGTCGCCCCTAAAAACTCTTCTATAATATTACTCATTTCAATAGTTTTGTTAATCAACGTTTACATTTCATTTTTTAACATTTATAATTATCTTCCAAACATAAACATAGTTTATTCATAAAAAATAAGAATTCACAACACCAGTAATTCTCAATCCCATATTCGGAATATTAGTAATTCTTCTTTCGTTAAGATCAACCTTTCATCTCAAGAACAAAATTATAAAAAAAACACTTCTTATTACATAGAAAATGAGCAAGAACCCAGTAACTTCAAAAACTAGGCTACTGTAACAACAGCTGAGCGTTAGTAGTAAGTAATACAAGTATCAAAACTGTTCCCACCAATGATGATTAAATATCTGGAGATCAAATCTACGCATGATGGTAATGATGTAGTTTATACAATAATACCTTACCAGCAGCATTTCCCACGGCCATGTAACCTCCTTCAGGACTGAAATCCAAACATGAAGGGTACTGAAGATTCTTCTTTGGTGGCGGCCAGTTTGAAAATGTAGTCAAAGAAGGAACGTGTATCAACTTCAAACTACTTTTCTTCATCCTTGAACAGATGGCCAATATTTGAGCATCGTGATTGAACTTCAGAAACTCTACTTTGGTGGTCAGATTCTCGATGGCTTTCAATGGCTTCTTCTTGCCCCCTAAGAATTCTTCTCTGTTGTAGATGTTAACGATGCCACTGTCAGAACCAGCTGCAAACAGTGCTCCATTAGGTGAAGTGCAAAGTGCAGTACCATTTATGCAACCTTCGTCCACACCCTTGTGGATGCACGTTCTTGTTCTCAAATCCCAGTGGTAGACTTGCCCATCGCCCCCAGAGCTCAGTAGCTGTCGTCCATTGTCCGTAAACGCCAAAGAACGTATGGTTCCGTTCATCTTAAGCGTACCGATGAGCTCCTTTGTTTTGGTTGACACTAGCAGGATATAGCCTTCGTTACCTATAAAGGCAACTGTGCTAGAATCAGGAGAAACTTCAAAAACCTCAAGGCTTTTCTCCTCTCTACCAACGAGAGGGCCAATTTTATCAACTTTTGCTTTCACTAGATCGAGGCTATAGAAGAACCTCCTCCTCCCAGATATGATTACCTGAGATCCATCAGGCAAAAATGATGCCTTTCTTATGGGACAATCCTCAAGAAAAATGCTCTGAATTTTGGTATTCCGTTTACCATCGATCTGAAAAAATCTAAGCCTCCGATCCAGCCCAGTAGCTAGCAGTAACTGAGCGTTGCGATGAAACTGAACCGAATGAATAGGACCATTAGATGGCTCCTCTGCGTTAGCATCTACAAGTCTTGAGTATTCCAGAAGACCGGGCAATAATTTACCACCGCTCTTCTCTACAAGATTGTCACTCGTTCGAAGGATATCATCAATAGAATCGACATCATCATAACCATCAGCCATAACAACGGCATTTTCATCATCTGATGATAGATCATCATCATCACTACCACCACTGGTTTGTACATCAAGTTGAGCCCACTCAGTGCTTGGATTTAGCTTTGCATGTTGAGCCCTCAGTCTGGACACATACTCGGAGCCTGAAATCGATTTCTCATCCTCTTCCTTCCTCAATTTTCTCAGTCTACTAACATTAGTAATATTAACAGTGGCCTTCTCCTCTTCCTCGTCGATCCAGACTGGTTTTCTTTGCTGAGGTTCCTCCTCATTAACACTCTCGTCTAGGAGCCCAAAATCACCTTCATATGCAGAAAGGGAGCTATTTGCAGAGCGGTCCATTATGTACAAAGCAGGAGCTTCTTTTTCCTCACCACTCAAACCGTTTACCTCTTTATGTTTCCCAAATTCAACAGGGGAATAAAGTGATCCAAATAGAAAGTTTTCAAGCTTCTGCATTTCCTGCTGTTGTTCTTTTACCAGTCGTGCATCTTCTTTTTTGTGTTCTTTCTTTCTCTTTTTTGGCCTAGTAGTATCTGCACCAGAGATTTCTACATCACTAGCATCTAGGTTTCTCAAAGGAGATGAGGAGCCAACAATTTTCTGCCCTGTAACCTTCTCAAGACTACTAATTGCAGCAACATTTTGAGATATTAAACTCATCTTCCACTCAGCTCCTGCAAAATCAACCATATCGACAGCTTAACCAAAACTTGATAAGAAGCAAAACATCTCATAACCCAAATGCTCAGTACATCGAAAGTCCTTCACAGAATGAGCAGATGCATTATCAATGTAGGCTACAACGGACTCAACAAAGGGAGAAACTCTGATTCCTGAAAACCCATTTACAATCTATACTACGTAAGGCACTATAGGAGATTTTGCCATCTACTTTTTAATGATATATCTATTTTGCCATTTTTATTTCATTGAGGATTTTTACGAGTGTTGGTTAAACATGAAAATCAGAACAGCCAATACACAAACCACGTCCCAATTTGCCGCAATGCTGCTTTCATTTTCGTTACTATTCGGCAATTCTTATTCAGAAAAGAATCCTCCATTCTTTCATTAAACAAGTTCTAATTTGTGTTACTCAAGTGAGAATAAAGACATATACGGAGATTGGGAGAATACCTGTAGCAACAGAGGAGTAGAGAAACAATGCAAAACCCTCGAGAAGGAGGAAACTGCGGTGCCACGGACGGAAGAAAGACAATGGCGGCGGCGACACCGAGCTGCTGAACCGGAGGAGGAGAGGAGGAGAGGAGGAGGGCGTGAAGAAGAAGTGGAGTGGAGGGGTTAGGTTTTACATTCTTTTATTCTTTTTTATTTTATTTTACGAATGGGCTCAATTTTGTGGTGTTAAGAAAAAAAGTGGGGTGAGCTCTTTTAAATAATAATAATATTATTATTATTTATTAACTTTCAATAATATGTGTTTTTAAAAGATCAATAATTGGTTTTGGTTTTAACTTAAGATTTAATTTAATTTTTATTTGTGTTGAAAAATATGAAGTATTGAGACTATTGATATAATCGAATCGAGAAGTCTACATCGAATACTTCTAGAAATCTACATCTCATAATTGCAATCTTATCCACAAAATGAAGCACATATGAATCAAAAGAGCATAGAAATGAAAATGGTGTTTAATCTAGGGTATTGCAATCTCCAACAAACGACTTTTGCTTGTCTTTCTTAGACGTGCTCATATTGTCTGTTTAGATTACACACACAAAAGCTTGTGAGTTTGTCAACTTTTGTTGCAAGGGAATGAAAAGACCAACTTCACATAAAACACGCAAAGCATGAAAGCAATTTAATTACTACAAAAGCAGACCATATTGTATACACACAAAGATACATTATACAGTTTATCTAATTTAAATATACATACAAATTAATCTCCCAATTTTACACGATTCATTCCAACCCCATTATGTATCTTTGGTTAATATAAAGGCACCAACCCATCTGTCCTCAAAACCAGACCATATTAATTTGGAGAGCAGACATGAATCCACTTGGTTGGAAACATTCTAGGTGAAGTTAGCCTTTGTAGTTCTTGCACTTCTCTACAGCCCTCGGTGCTGAAACCCCACAGTCAAAATAATAAATAAACATCCATGTGTTATTTGAAGTTAAAAAAGTATCAAATATAAAATAAAAAAGAAAAGAAATGCAAATCTATGAATCTTACCAAGACCAACGGCTTCTTTTCCTTTCATTATGCGTAGACGCTTGCAGGATTCAACAAACATCCTGGATGATATAATTTTATAATAAGTTTGAATTCATCTCTAGCCTAAAAAATTAACTTTATTTTAGTTCTTATATTTTTTCGTGTTATGCAAGAAAAAAGAAGACTTACTGCCATGGAACATCACCAACCAGCATCCAATCACCATCCCTGTCTTGATAGGTTGGAACATAATGAGAGCCATTTAAAAGATCTATTAGCTTGCTTTCATTCATGAAATCTTTCATCCCACCGGCTTGGGATCCACAGTTTCCTTATGAGATACATCAGAAGAAGAGATCATCATTTGCATTTGATGGTATGAAAGAGTTTTAGAAATGAAGAAAATTTACCAATGGTGAAAGGGCCAAAGAGTTTGGCGAGGGCATCAGAGAGTTGTTTGTAGCTGCTGTACGGGGTGAAGTCCACTTTGCGAAGATAAGGTGCTCCATCAAGGCTAACCTTCACAAACCTGGCTGCTGCTGCGTTCCCAACATTCTTTTGTTCATCACTACTTATTTCATCCTCACATGTGGTGCCCTTTTGGAGGCTCAATCTGTTCTTTCTGTATGACCTTATTGGTGGCCAACCCACAACCACCTGTGCCCTACAAATTTACAAGTTTACACCAATAACAACCTTCCACACTTTTGTTCTCCTCCTTTTATCACCCCAAAAAAGCCTTTATCCAACCAAATATATTGTAATTTTTGGTTGGTTAACAAAATGGCTGTCAAGTCTCGTGTATTTGAGGTCAGAGCAAAGGAAAAAACAAGATACTTACTTGGGTGGAGGGGGCTTGGGATTTGGATCCAACCCATAGGATGCTTCTAACTTCAAATCGGCCATTGTTATCATTGTTTCAGCTGCTGTTTCATGGAATCCTCTCTTCCTGGCCATCTCTCTTCCATTTCCAGGCAACCCCAGCCTCAGCTCTGTCTCCTCAAACGACATCGTTTCCTTCTCTCTCTTACAGGAGCTTTGAGAGCTTGGTGGGTGGGTGTTGTTCTTGCCTCTTGGTTGAAATGATAACAATAAAGGAAGTGTATTTTAACAGATATCCATATAATGATCAAAATCATAGCAAAAACTGTTTAGATTATTGGTCATAAATTGGATGTAGCTGAATACCTTAAATGCATGAACTTGATATGTAGAATAAATTTAAAGAGAGAAAACATTAAGCCCACCAGAATTAATGAGATAAGAATAACAATAATTGATAGGAGGAGTAGTGGCATTGCAATGATGGGTGTGAGAGAGAATTGTGTGGTTATAACAAACTTCCAAATTGAAGAATATGCGTGCCACTGGGCCTTCATAGTAACCCAAACAAATTATTCTTCAAAATCCCATGCACAGATAGAAGCACTTTTCATAACTTTAATGTAATACTTTCATTTTGGACCATTGGGAGAAAGGTACCCAACAATATCCAACTCTTGTTTGTGGTACAAGATGTAGCATGATTAATTGCTTTACCAATTTGATGATCGGTATTCATGCCTCGCTCTACCATTTGGTTAATATCTACTTGGTTGCCTTTCTTTCATTTTCCTTCCAACCTTTTTCTTTACTTATTTTATCTGGTTGTAGCTATGTTATACTCTCTTTGATACCACCACTAATGAAAGAGATTTTATACTTAAAACCCGACACAAATAAGGTAGATAATATATGTTAGAGATTTTGGGAGTAGGGTTGTCTCCTTGTCTAAATTTCAGACATAGATTTGAGTGTACCAAAACTTCACAGATCATTTAACACTATGCTCAATATGTTTAGGTAAAAATCATAATAAATATCAAAACGTAGAAACTGATAAACGATTTAGAAAGTGCAATGTAAGTACAAATATATTCATGAACCCAGGGGTCAGAAAGGCGTTGCCGGTGAAGGGTTAAACACTTTCCACGGAGCTTTGTAAACAGAGAGTTATCATATATAACATGCAATCCCCTAGATAGTGTTAGATACAGTATTCCCATTTTTGTAAGCTTAGAAGTAACACCGCTTGGATTGGAAGACTGAAATCTTAAAAAAAAATGAAGGAAAAAGATAAGGATAGTGGGCAACTTGTTGAATCCAATTAACCTCGAACAATTGAAACCAATGTCCATTTGAGGTAGGTAAATGAAAGGGCAAAACAAGAGGGCCTGCTGGAATTTTAGATAGGAAATTACAACGGTTACAAATATAAGTATATTAAAAAATATATTTCCATTTTATTTTTATTAATGTCTAGTGAATTCTTTGATTTAAAATTCTTTTCTTTTCTTTTTCTGAACGGTGGAGTAAAAAGGATAAGCTGCTAGGCTACCTTAAAATACGCTACCAAGTAACCCAACGTGAAACAACAAGGAAGATCATCAAGTTGGGTCTCTTTTCATGTCAAATGTGTGCTTCTCATCTCTCTACATATATACATGCAATGTATGCCCACATTTAGCTCCCTACTTGTAGTTTTAAATATCGACTCATCAAATGAATTAACAAAAAGCATACTAAACTTGTAATTTGATATTTATGTTATATACATTTCTTTTCTTTTCTTTTTTCTGAACGGTGGAGTAAAAAGGATAAGCTGCTAGGCTACCTTAAAATACGCTACCAAGTAACCCAACTATCATACAATCGAGAAAAAGAGAGTTACCCGATATTGACCAAGGCTCTGCTTTTTCTGTTTTTTCCTTTTGCTTTCTTGTTTTTAAGACATTCCTGAAATAGAAGCACGTCAACCAAAAGTAACACGAGAAGAGAACTCAAAGCTTATTTAGAAACTATTTTGGAAGACATTTATATCATGGAAGATACGTGGGTACCTGACTTGGGAAACTTCAAGGGATTAGTTTGACCCATTTATATCATGGACGACAGGATCATTAAAGAACTTCTTCTCCCTCGTGATGCAGAGGGCATTCTTAATATCCCTTCATTTCAACCAAAAAAGAAGGCTTGAATATCATTTCAAAAACAACAATTAAACCTTCTGCACCGCCCAACAATGAGGTTTTTGGTGGGATGTCTCTCTCTTGAGTGTCAACATTAAAGTCTAATGTTGAAATAATCTTCATTATATCATATCTCCATAAGGTTTAAGACCACCAAATTCAATTCTAAAGTATAAGTCAAGGACCCACACTAGATTTTTCTTTTTCCTTTTCCTTTTCCTTTTCTTTTTTCAAAGACGCGTAAGAAATAGCATAATAAAAATCAATAGATAATCCTATTAAAGTAAATCAAGTCTAATTGGAGAAAATAATAACAATAAACCAGAGGAGAATAATCTAGTGCAAATTTCAAGGTAGAAGGTAAGCTGATTCCTATTGTACAAAATAGCAGAAACGACAATTTTGAACACACACACACACACACACAAGCTGGAAATGGAGAGATTCTCAAGTAAAAGCAGAATCCTTCAAACAAGTTTATCGGTGCTCTATTCTACTTGGATGGAGTCTACTTTGGAATTGTGTTTATTCGATTAATATACTAAGATACATATTATTTAATTCGTTTCAACCCCTTTTGAGAATATTGAACAATTTAATAACATAACCTGTTGAAACTGGATGGACATAAAGTCATTCTTTAATTAGGTCAGTGGGCACAGCCAGAAACCCAGCCTACCCACTCAAATCAGAAAGGGAGGAGGTTAAAAAGTAAATATAATGGGGGACTTTTAAGAGCAACAGTGCTTTGCTTAAAAAACAAAACAAATGGTGCACGAGAAGTCCATTTAAGCAAAATAGTAATTACGGTATAGTTCTGGACATGGTTGTGAGGAACCAGCCTATAATAAATGTAAAACCACCCACCACCTCCCTAGTACTCTCCTTTATTTTATCCTTTTTCAGCTATGCCACCCAAATTTTGCAAACCAAAGTTCTGTTTCTTAGCCCCACTCCCACCTTCCCTTTCTTTGTTTGCTTCCACAAAAATGGTGTAAGATTCTTAAACCATGGGAGAGGGAAGGAAGTATGGAGTTAGAGGCCCACATGCTGAACAGTGAATTCTACCCCATATTGATCAGTAACCAACCTCAGATTATACATATCTAAATCATACCCCACAACATCATGAACTTCAGAACAGCAGAAAGCTATGTTAAACTAAAACAAATTTGGTTTTCCCTTCTCTCAACCATTTTATATCTGTGCACATATTTCTAAATATGGCTAATATTTCTTAACTCATCCACCCAAGACAGATAGATAAATCATTAATGCTAATGAACTATTAACAAAATATTATAGACACTAAAGAGATTCAGGAGAAACGAGGCGTATTGTCTCGTAAATCAGGACCAGGAATCATTCATCATTATATCACACTATCTTCCAGTTGCAGGATGATGGAAAGAATATGGATATGTCAGAGGGGCCATTTTATCTTCAACATAAAAAGGAAAGAAGAAGAATTATTAACTCACCTCACGGTGCTCGAGGCAACAAGGCTTTATGTAACCTTCTTCAATCATCAAATCTGTTCCTGCCAACCTCAAGAACAAAACAAGATTTTCAGTGCTGGAATATCAAACCATTGTTCCCTGAAAAGAAAGTCATTGAAGAATAACCGCAGCGAGTTGCTTTTCTATCTTCGTTGCTTACAATTGCACCTTCCGTTACAGATCTAAACAGAAACCTGATAATATTCCGGAGAGAGAGAGAGAGAGGAGGGGGGATTGAAGGAGAAGGCTTTTACAAACTTGATAACTGTCAACTATTCATGCTTCAGATTTTATTGATACCAGTAATATCCAAAACCAAACCCAAACCAAAACCCAAACCCTTACACAAAAAAAACAGAAGGGAATTTGAAGGTTAACACGAGTCACCATTGGTAGGCTTGTATATAGCTATTTGTTTATACGGCAGTCAAAAACTCAAAAAAAGAGAGAAGGAAAGAAAACCAAAAATTTCAAGGCTAGTCTTCAATAACCGATGCCAAACCGGTTACAATCTTGAGATTTCTAACCCCAACCGATGAGCTTTTTGGCTTAAGCTCTGGGGGCTTCCACTCTTTCACAACGGCAGCAGTCTCAACGAATTCGTTATGATCCATCGATTTCTCAACGTCGTGACTGTACGATGGATCAATTTGGATGTTTTCAAGAGGATTCTTCGACTCAGGATTAGAACCCAAAATCGCCAAGGATGATGCACGACTATGAGGAGAGAGCCACTTCGCTTTGACATACTCGGCTTTTCTCCATGGCGGAACTGGCATCCCCTTCTTTTTTAAGCTCTGTTTTGCAGCTTCTGATACGATTGATACAATCCTCTGAAGCCGACAAGCCTTGCCGACAAAGATATAAGGAATGAGTTGGAGGATCGATTTGTAGCTTTTGGTTGACCGCGCGATTTCGAATTCTGATCGGAAGTCGATGTCTATCAATAAGCGTTCTCCTTCGATAATTACGTCAACGTATTCATAATCACCTGGTACATCAGAAATCGGATTTCAATCAACTATAATCACAAACAATCAGAGTTCAGTTGCCTAATGAAATTCAAATTTAAAGAGAAGAATAGACGCGGCCCGGTCCAAGAATCCTAGGTTTTCTCCAGATTAACCAAATTATATAAACTTTAGGAGAAAAAGGAAAATGATGGATGAACCGCTCGAATTCAAATTCAAAAACCTAATATTTTCCCACAATCAACAAGAAGAGTAAGTAGGAAAAATATACCGGCTGGATATGAGGGGGACTTTTCCCAGTGAGATTTGCAGATTGAAGCGTCGTATCCAAGAGCCAGCAATCCATTAGTAACAATCTGCCTTGCTAAGTTGTCTTTACGTTTGCAGACCTTGTTCTTCTCTACGATCCTGGCCGTATCCGCTAATATATTCCTCTCATGAACGCTCGAACAGGGAATTAAGCTCTGTTCGAATATGAAAATGTTTCTCAAAATGATAGAAACAAGAAACATTTACCATGAAGGGAAAAATAAAACAATGAAAATCCACAATTCAAACCAAAACAAACAAAAATGATATGTTGTACCTTCAGAAGTTCCCATGCCTCGCCACCGGAAGAAAATTTGGAATCGCCAAAACCACTTTGTGGATCAAATTCCTCGTCGGAGCTGTCCGTATAGTTTCCATTAAAGCAGTTGCAGCGACTGCGGCCGCACCTAGACCCGCTGAATTGTTTCTCATTGTTGTCCTCTAAGAAATTCTGGACCATATTTGCCAAGCATATAGAGCTAGGCTCTAACTCAGAGAATTCGTCGGAGCTTTCCTTGTTGACGCTTAATTCTTCAAAATTGAGTTTCTCTGCGGAATTTCTCAGTACGTTTGGGAACTGTCTCTCAAATAGCCGCTTCAATTTCGACTTTGCGGCCGGCTTCACCAACTCGAAGTGAGCTGCTTCGTCGGTTGTGTCAAAATCGATTGGCTGGATTTTCATTTGAAAAGGCATGTTGAGAGCAACCAGCGACCGGTAAGCTCCCTCGAGCGAATTTAAGCACCTCCACAGATAGTCAGATCCCAACAACAATTATCTTCATCATTTTCCAAAATTGAAGCTCGTATTCTTCAATTCCTTCATTTAACTCAGGATTCGAGAACAGAAAATTGTGTTTACAGAACCAATTAGAAAAACTAATGTTATACTAGGAAGACGGGAAATGTGAGTTCCACAGCCTACAGTTGGATTAGAATCATCATCGACATCTCTGAAGCGTATCTCAATACGGATATCAGGAAATAAAATTGACACAGAAATCCAGAGTTTTGCCCCCAAAATTAAATGTACACAGAGGAATTTGAGATAAGCTCAAAATCAAAATCCCAATCCCTATGATTATATTGAAGTTTCTTTCCTAGTTTTCTAAACAGAATATGGAATAACTTCAAAACACAGCCAAGTAAAGTCGCTTTCGTTTGGGGAAACCAGATACGGCGAGAGTGCACAGGCCGTATCTGCAACGCAACCGACCCTCAGAAACTCCATAATTTCCGGCAAGAAATAAAGTTGCCGGCGAGGTACAGCATGGAGGCGGGTAAGAAAGACGTAGAAATGAACTCGGCTTTGAGTACGCTCTCGGCTCTCTTTCAGTGAAGGATGGAAGAGATGCAAGGCGCGTTTGAGGACCTTAAAAAGAGAAACGAGGGGGTGCTGAGTAGGAAAGGTATCCACGTGGGACTTCCGACGTGGCATAAATACGATGTTACGACTCCAAGGACCACGTGTCGGGCAATCAACGAAATTGCTTCCACGTTATGTTTAGATGACGATGGTATGTGGGAAAAGGGTTTATTACCGAAACTACCCTCGAGTAAAATTTGAAAACGAGGAGTTTAGCAGCAGCAAACCCTCACAGACGGAGGCGTTCACAACCCCACATGATCGTGTGGCGTGGGCGAAGGGCAGCTAAAGAAAACCAACCAACCCCTCCAGTGAGGTTCTCGAGTGAGTGCGCAATGACGATAATAGGCTCCGTCGCAGGAGAGACAAGGCTTAATTATGTCCGAAATGGCGACCAGAAGGCCAAAGGAGGAAGAGGTGATTATGTAATTTGGACGTAGTGGAGTTCCTTGTGTTTGAATAATAAATAAATAAAAACTCTAATTTTGTATACGTCCCCACATTATCCATTTCGATTTTTCTTTGTTTTTTTGGAATCCAAAAAAACATATAGAAAAAGAAATAAAAAATGAAACTATGAAAGAGAGGATATATGGCGGTGGGTCCGATGTAAGCGTTGGGTAATGGGGTAATGAAGGAGTGGGTGGGTTTGGCGTTGGGTATTAGGCATTGGCGTTGGGTATTAGGCATTGGCGTTGGGTATTAGGCATTGGCGTTGGGTATTATTAGGCATTGGCGTTGGGTATTATTAGGCATTGGCCCAAGTGAGATGGCTATACGGTGTCGTATGCACGTCATTGATCTCATACCATGTCATGGATTGCATCAAATAAGTTGTAGTTTAATGTAGTTAGTATTTATATAATTATTAAAGACATCTTAGGAGAATAGGGAAGTAAATAAGTTGGTAGGAAATAAAGCAATAAATAAAAGAAGAAGAAGAAGAATAAGCAAAGTATTTGCAATAATTTGGGCTTGCTTTGGTTACTCAAATATAGAACCGAATATAAGAAAGTTAGTGATGGATGATGGTACCATCTCTTCACATCTTTCTTTCGAACCAAAAACCACATCACACGTGTCCCTCTCCCTCTATCTTCTTCTAAAACCAAACATAAAAAGTTGGCCATTTATTTCTTTGGGTAACCAAATTAATTTTTGCCAAACCCAAATCCTCATCCCCTTAACAACAACATAACCAATTCAAATATACTTACAATTAATCAAACTTAGCTACATTTTTTATTTTATTTTATTTTACACCCAAGTTAAATTGCTTCCTTAATGATTAAGCAATCCAAAAATGGTAGGTCATCCCTATTGTTTTATAAATGTAGTAACTATTATGTGGGTTTGTGTGTATAATGTTGGGATAGAGAATAGGAAAAATGAACCTAAAGCAACGTTTGTAGGCATTTTAAGTGCACTCGACGGTGAACCTAAAGCAACTCATGGTTTGTCTTTTTGTTTGGGGAACACGTTGGGCCCCACACCTTCATAGTGCGTAACAAGGATGGATTCAGATTTTTTGCACAAGTGCTCCAATTTGATACTTTATTATCAAATTTACCCCTTTATCTTTACCATAAGTCTCTTGGCAAACCCTAATAAATAATATATATAAATATATAATTAATTTCCTTTTACGTTAACTTCCCATTCAAATGTATTTTTAATAAATATACAAATTTTATTAAAAACGGTGAATAAATAAGGTCCAGTAATTTAGATTATAAATTTCACCAACTTCACAGAGAAGTTATCACATTAGTTTATAAATTATTAAGGCACCACCTTAACAGAAAGTGTTGATACAAGTGAGAATAATATACATTTGTGTATTAATAATGCAATATATTGGAGTAAACATGTTTTTCTTGAATAAAATTGAATAAAAGAATAAGTAATGAAAATAGATTTGATAAGATAACCCAAAGTTAAAAATGATTGATTTAGTGGTTGGCAAATTAAAGATATAGTTCCATATAAAACAAAGGGTTATATAACTTTAGTGCAGGAGAAGATGGTGTGATTGATTTCATTGACGTTGAAAACCCATTCTCATATACTTCAAATTTCAAACCCAACACTACAATAATAAATCAAATCGAGTTATCAAGTGCTTTTGATTTAATAAAACTATGGTGTGATATATATAAATTTCATTTTAAAATATATATTTGACATATATAAACTGTCATGACATATTTTCGTTACATCGGTAATGGATAAAGTCGACTAAAAGTTAAAATATTTGTTTTTAATCAAGAAATAAAGGTGCAGTATTTTCTCCCAACGAAGTTTCATATAATCAATTAAATTAAAATATAACAAAATTTTAATTTATCTTTTTCCTGCTAACGTAAGCTTAATTTAATGTACTATTTTGTATTAGAAAACAAGTTATATATATTTTTGAGCGTGACGTGAACTAAAACAGACGCATACATTTATTAAAAAAAAAAGTTTTCAAGATTTAAATGGCGACTGAAAATATTTATTTTTGTTTGAATATAATATTTGAATTTGTAATTTTGCTTTTCTTCAAGCCTATTTGGTCGTAGTCCATGTAGCAACGAGTGAGAAAATATATATTTATTATTATTATTAATTTTTACCGCCGTTTTTGTGTTCACTGTCACCACTCTTCATTATGAACATCTTTGAAATTTGATTCAATTCCTTGACTTTAATCACCGACTTTTACTTCACTTTAACCCTCCAACTTTACTTAACTCAGGTTAAATTAAAAAAAAAGAAAAGTAAAAAAAGAAAAGAAAAGAGAACTGGGGAAAAGCCCAACCCAAAGTATTGTTTAATTTGGGTACCGAGATGGGCCATACTCCAGAGGCCCATCTACGAGAAATAGATAAAGTCAAGGGGTGTTTGTGTAAATATGAAATTTGAAATTTTCAGAGTTGAAATTCCCACCAAAAATAAACCGCCAAGACGAGAAAGGAAGGCATTGAAAAAGCAAAAGCGATCCAACAAGCGCACAAAATCCACTCTTCTCTCATTCCTTCTCTGCTTCCTCCATCTTCAGGTCTCCTCTTTCTCTCTTCTTTTCAACTTTTTATTTCCCCCTCCATCTCTCCAGATTTTGTTTCTGTCTTCAATATACTAAACGGGGATTTTACTCTGCTCCACATGTTTATCTGAATGCTCTACCATCTTGCAGGTTCTAAAATGGCGGGAAAAGGCGGCAAGGGGCTTTTAGCCGCAAAGACTCCTGCTGCCAACAAAGATAAGGACAAGGACAAGAAGAAGCCCATCTCTCGGTCCTCCCGTGCTGGTATACAGGTGTTCTTTTGAATTCCTACTCTGCCTTTTTTTTCCTCCAAAATTTGCAAGCAATTGAAACGTCAAAGCATGTTTAATTTTTCCTCATCTGCTGAAGACCTATGAATTTCGAATGATTTTGATCTCTTACTCGTATAAGGACATTACAACAACTGAGATAAGGTTATGTTTATGTTTCTGTATTTTGCGATCTTTGTTCCTTGAAATTGTTACTGTGATACCATATTTTGTTGATAGCTTAGAATTTTAACATGGGGCTCTGAAATCTTTTTCAGTTCTTGGTTTAGGGGCAAGTGTAAGCTAGTTTTTTATAGGTTGGGCTAACAATTCGCAATTCAAATCCCCTTGTAGTTTTATTTTCAAGCTACATGTTGTTGAGATTTGTACAATTATGTTGATGTATCTGCCTATGTGGATCTGTGTTCCTTAAATTTGTACTACAATACAATTTTTTGTTGACAGCTTTTAATTTTAATACGGGTCTCTGACAATTCTTCTAATTATCTGCTTTTGGAGGGATGTGCAAGCTAGTTTTTGTGGGTTGGGCTGAAATTTCGCAATTCACATTTTAATCTACTTGTAGTTAAGCTCAGTACAATTATGTTGTACCCTTTTTTATTGACAGCCTTGAACTTTAACATGGGACTCTGAAATCTATTTTAATTCCTTTTTTAGGTGAGAAAGTGTAAGCTAGATTTTTTTTTTCTTTTCTTTTTTTGTGGGTTGGGCCGAAAAATTCTGAATTAAAATGCTCTAGTTTTTGAGGAACATGTAGTTAAGATTAGTATAACTATGTTGATGTATCTACACCTTGTGATCTATGTTCTTCGAACTTTGACTGTATTGCCATTTTTTGTTGACAGCTTTGAATTTAACTAGTGCTTTGTGGGTTGGGATAAAAGTTTAGAATTCAAATGCCCATGTACTTTTTAAGCTACGTGTAGTTAGCATGATTTCATTGATGTTGGTGTCTCTGAGTATTGTGATATTTGTTCGTTTAGTTTTTATTCTAATAGCACATTTCGTTATCAGCTTTGAATTTTAACATGGGGCTCTGAAATGTAATCTTCTGTAAACTATTATTTGTTTTATGGCGAAAGTGTAAGCTAGTGTTTTGTGGGCTGGGCTGAAAATTTACAATTCAAATGCCCTTGTAGTGTTTTATTTGTAAACTACATTTGGGTTGAGTTCAAATGATTTCACACTTAATTTGGGCCTTGAATCGCACCAGTGTTGGGTCACTTTAACTTATGTAATCTCCGGATTGTGGGGTTCTAGTTCCCAGTGGGACGAATTCACAGGCACCTTAAAACAAGAATATCTGCAAATGGGCGAGTTGGTGCGACTGCTGCAGTGTACCTAGCATCAATTCTGGAGTATCTGACCGCGGAAGTGCTGGAGTTGGCTGGAAACGCGAGCAAGGATCTGAAAGTGAAGAGGATCACTCCAAGACACCTTCAGCTGGCCATTAGAGGAGATGAAGAGCTTGATACCCTGATCAAAGGAACCATTGCTGGAGGTGGTGTGATTCCTCATATTCACAAGTCCCTCATTAACAAAGCCTCCAAGGATTGATGCATTCACTTGTATCACTAAGTAGTTTAGCTTAATCTTCAGACATTTACTACTGGCATCCAAGGATTGACACATTCATTCCTTGCATGCTTTTGTGAAGCCTTGTTATTATTGTCCCTCTTCTTTCTTTTGTGTATTTGGACAAGTATATTTGTTCAGTGTAAGATTGTTATGTTTTGTTGGATGGTTTTTAATCTACCTTACTTTCTACAAGTTCATATCTTCATTCTTACTACCCTACTTCAATGCATATTTAAAGTATATATACATATATATATATATTTACCATCTTTGAATCTTCTCAGCATATCCGTCCCAAAAGAGGATTTTTCATAGAAAATGTCAATTGATTCTTAAAAATTGAAAAGGACATTGTTATGAATGAAATGGAATATTTCCTAAGCGGGAAAGAATATTTGTGTTGGATAAAGCTAAGAATGACTTAATTCCATTATTTAAAAGTACAAACTATGAGAACCCAAATCAAATGGCATCTTTCCAAAGCCGGGAAGAATATTTGTTTTGTATAAATCCAAGAATTAATACATACAATTGATCATTTTTAGGGCATTATTCTAAATCCATAAATTAAATGGATATAAATATAGTTGCCATTTTTATGGTCCAAAGCTCCAAGCTTGAAATCATCTTATCTTATATATCCCATCTTCCATTGCCTATATAAATACAACCACGCTTTCTTCTCTCAGCCCAAAATCTCATTTTTCTTGCCTCTCTCTACAAAATTATAATAAATAAAAAAAACACTTTTTTTTCTTTTTTCCCTTTTTCCATTTCTTCATCTGAAAACAAAGAAATGGATGTAAAATTAATTCAAGAAAGGAGGATCATTTTGGGGAATTGGGGAAACTTGAGGGGCCACCACAAAAGAAAGTTGAGAAGGAAAACCAATTGTTGTGTTGCAGTGCTCACCGGAGCGGCAGAGAGAGGAGGAAATGAAGAAACGATAAATCTCAATACGGTTTATAGAGATAATTGGTTTGATAAGTTGGCTATTGATCATCTATCTGAGGCAGTGCAGGCAACTTCAGGTGATTCATTTTAGTTTCCTTTCAATAAAATGGTAAAATGGAGTTATGGGGTAGGCCATATTTTTGCAGGTTGGAGAAGCAAAAAAAGTGGATATGAAAGCTTGGTGGAAGTGGCAACAATGGCGTCAAGAAATTTGAACCAAATCAAGCAAAGAGAGGCCATGATTGAGGCACTTCAAAGGGCGTTTCCAAGGCCAATACTCTCTTTGGTAAACCTTCCTTCATTACCATATTTCATACCCTTTTTGGATCACGTCTAGTTTTTTCATTCTACTCAAAGTGCAGATAAGAACATTGCTGCCACAATCCAAATTCGCCAGAGAATATTTTGCTGCATTCACCACTGTCTTCTTTGCTTGGTTAGTCGGACCCTGCGAGGTAAATTTACCCGAAGCCCCTTTCACTTTCCATGGATTCAAGAGCATTTTTTTTTCAAAAAAGATTACTTGATACGCAGGTGAAGGAATCAGAGTTGAATGGAAGAAGAGAGAAGAATGTTGTTCATATCCACAAGTGCAGGTATCTTTGTGTCGTATCAGAGTTGTATAATTATTATTATGCTTCCTCTAAGCAAAGCCCTCAGTACTTGCAGGTTCTTAGAGCAAACAAACTGTGTAGGGATGTGCATTAATCTATGCAAGTTTCCAACTCAGGATTTCATCAAGGATTCTTTGGGAATGCCAGTCAGCATGATCCCCAGTAAGTCTCCTCGCTAAGCTACACAATCACCAAACATTTGCAGCAACCAAAGCAGCGTGTCTTGTCTTCTTCTTTGCAGATTTTGATGACATGAGCTGTGAGATGAAATTTGGAGAGGACCCACCAGCTTCAATCGAAGATCCAGCGCTCAACCAGCCATGCTACAAACTATGTATACTCTTCTTCTTCTTCTTCTTCTTCCTTTTCTCAGTATTACCCTTTATTTCTTTACCTTCACGTGGCATGGTAATACAAGTTAAAAAATGAATTCTAACCTACTTCCTTTACTCTTGGCAGGCAAAAAGAAAGAAAAACACATGACAGAGACAAACTGAATCATTTAAAGAAAAGAGACGCAGAAAGCAAGATTTTTGAATCACATCCATTTTAGCTCCCAATTGTTATTGTTTTCAATGTTTTCACGAGCGCAGGACAAACTCTGTTCTTCTTCTTCTTCTTCTTCTTCTTCTTCTTCTTCTTCTTCTTCTTCTTCTTCTTCTTCTTCTTCTTCTTCTTCCTAGATTTACACTTCGCAGGAATCTGGGTTTCCTAGTATGTCCAAACATGAATATGAACCACAAATTAGGAGGACAATATTGATGATAACTTCTAATTCTCCCACTTTTAGTGATATAAGGCTTAAAATTGGAATTATATGTAATTATTTTCTTTTATAAGGGTATGGGGATTTATTGATTTAGTATAAATTTAATGACTCATATTTAAAGTCCCTCAAATAAGTGTGTTTAATAAACTATTAAATCTATAAAATAAAAAATAAAAAAAACATTTAATAAATCTACGTTTTCTGAGCTTAATTTTATATCTATAAATTTCCAAGGCCCAAATGAAAGAAGCAGACCCCATATTGTAGGGACTTGGGCAGGAATTGTCTTTAGCCCATTGGGCTGCTTCCACAACAACTATACAGATATCAGCTAGGTATCTGTATAGTTATTTGTGTCCCAAGTAGAGCGAAAAACGTAATGCACTAGTAGTACTGTAGAACTAGACATGATATCAATTATCACCAAACTAAACTATTCTTGGGTCTGTGCCACTCAGAAATCCAAGCCTCGGTGTTCGAAGATGTCAATTAGTGTCATATATCTCACACATCTTCCAAGTTTTAAAGGAGCAGAGCCTGCTGTTCAGAGAATCCAGCAGCCACAATCTGGTGAGCTTGGGGATCCTTCAAACCAGCGATCCCATAGTGGATTTACAACACCATTCAGCCTGTACACAAATTAAGCTGATTCAAAAATGGATCCAGATGGATGAGGGCGGGCGTTGTGTGGAACTTACGCAGGCAAAAGTGGGTCTGATCTGGTTTCGATGCAGGGAAGCAAACTGAGAGCACGAAAAAAGATCATTTAAAAATTTGTATTCAACTCCTTTTGAAATATAGAGATGAAAAACAAGCTTCTTTCTTCTTTCCCTCATGAAAATTCAATTGCACAACACCAGAAATGAAAGGGAAAAAGAGTAAAGGACTGGTTGACTCACTCTTTGCATAAAGATGAGATGTTTCCCATTTTCTCAACTTCCTCCAACTCTTCCTGCATCAAAATTCCTTCTTGTTATGTTAGTCAAATTAATGATACAAAGGCTTTAAAGTCGATCTTCATTAAGTGACAATTTTACCTTCAAGAATGGAAGGTAAGCAAAACGTATACAGCTACCTCAAATAGGCAGCTGCATTCACAATAAAAAACCAATACAAGTACATAGAGGATTTCAACCAGTCTCTGTCCACCCAGCAAAATATATGGAATCAAAGTTAAAAATACCCTTCTCATGGAGCTATTAGCTCATCTTAGATTCATAGATAGTAGATCGCATATAATATTACTGGAAAGAATATGTGAAATGACGAAGAAACAACTTTGCAAAGGGGAACCACAAGGGCTTACTGTTTTACTTAAAGAGGAAATAAGCGCTTTAAGTCTTAAATTCTGCAATTATCGAACAATTCATCAGATGATTCTGTTGAAACCTCCAAGGAATAGCAAATAAGCCTAATTTCTCTTCTTAAAAAAACAAACAAACAAACGTTGCCTTGCTGTTTTACTTCAGTTTGTAAACATCAAAGGGAAAGCAAACAAGGCTGATTTTTCTTTCTATCGCGCCTTACGGTTTTGCTATTACTGAATCTTTTCCTAGAAAAGGAGCCATAATTTCCTTCGCGGTTTCAAAATTTTCATACAAAGATCAAAAACAGGCAAATGCTCGAACTGTTGGAGAAATTAGAGAAAATGCTCGAAACAAACAGCCAATAAGTGACAGTGGGAGACAAAACCTGCAAGTATCTGAGTTCTTGTTCAAGACGCTTGAGCTCCGCGAGAATGCGATGCTTTCCTCGTGAGTCAACGACGGTTCCGACACGAATTACAGCCTGGGGGACGAGCTGGCCATCGAAAGACGAGGGCATTACCACAAACCAAAATGGAGCTCCGGAACGCACTGTTTACACCAACGGCTGAAGCATTGTTGGAGCTACAAATCCGATCCCACAGACGAGAAAGAAAGTAATTTTGGTCTTCTTCTTGTGCGCGGTTTCCGTTTTGTTTCTATAACTTCCCACGCTCAACGTCAAGGAATAATAAATTTAAACTAGTTTTATGTTAATTCGCTTGAAATTCTGAACATCGTTCTCCTTTTTCTAATTCTTGATCTGAAAAATTTAAATATTGTGAATTAGAAACAAAAATGGGAATGGGCAGATGTATTTATTTTTTATATTTATTTATTATTTTCACCATAATGAGCAAAGGTCTAGAATCTTGGCATAAAGGATTTTTATTAGTTTAAAATATACTCATGTTGGCTTTATAACAGTTTTATTTATTTATTTGAGATTTTTGTCAAATTTACTCGTAGGAAGTAAGTAAATTAGTATTTTATAAATTATTTATTTGTTATAAGATAGCATACAACAAGGCAATTTAAGAAATTCAGTCTTTTTCTTATAGCAAATTTGTGTGAAGCAAACAAGGAAGTAGCGCCACACATTCGCTCGCCTCATTCCATTCCCCCTCTCAACTGTCCGCCTCACTCTGCTAAGCTCTGCCTTCCCCTTGGTCGCTCCATTCACATTATCGACTCTCTCACCTTAGAGATTCCTTCACGCCTTTGCATGCATGTACGTTACCGATTCACTTCCACCCAATTTCTGGTCCATACGGGTATACTACTCCATTTTTGCCCTTGGTTTTCTCGATAAGTTTTGAACCTATCCATCGTTTTTTTTTGTCAATTCTCACAATCTTTGCCTATTGGATTGTTTGTGGCTATAAATTATGGCCTCTGCAATGCTAAATGGAGCTGAAAGCCTCAAACTCACCAGAGGATTGGTTCCGAATGGATTGGGTTTTTCGGGTTCGCATCTCCATGGGAAGACTTTACCCAAATTAGGTCTAGTTTCCTGTTTTAGGTTTTCCAAGGTCGTGTCCATGGCGCCCAAGTGTAATCTTTCTGCTTCGCGGCCGGTTTCTCAGCTTAGGTTCATCCAGCACAAGAAAGAGGCCTTCTGGTTCTATAGGTTCCTGTCGATTGTGTACGACCATATCATAAACCCTGGGCATTGGACTGAGGATATGAGGGATGAAGCTCTTGAGCCTGCAGATCTCCACAATAGGAATATGATTGTGGTGGATGTTGGCGGTGGTACTGGTTTTACCACTTTGGGGATAGTGAAGCACGTGGATGCCAAAAATGTAACCATTCTGGACCAATCGCCTCATCAGCTAGCTAAGGCTAAGCAGAAAGAGCCCTTGAAAGACTGCAAAATTATTGAAGGGGATGCTGAGGATCTTCCATTTCGTACTGATTATGCAGATAGATATGTATCTGCTGGAAGGTGAACTGCTGAAACTCTACTATGGGTTTTTTGTGAATGTTTTTTTGTAATGTGTAACTATTTATGTTGCTTTACTGGTTGGAACAGGGGTTTGGAGGATCTTGTTTTGAGTGAACATTCTAAAATAGAAACAAATTAGAATATGAAGTGAGTCATTCCCATTTGAGCAATAACTTGTTTAAAAATTTGTATGTGGCTGATGGTGGATTGGGGATCAATAAAGCTCAAGTCTAACTAAAGGAATCTGCAATTTAGCCATTTGATATAAGGAGATTATAGCTGGAGGACAGAGAAGTCGCTTTTAGTACAAGGGCTGTGTGTGTTATACGTTTAACTTTTTATATGCGAGAGAAAAAGAGATGTTGAGAGTTTTAATGGTATCTCTGATCTTGTTTTCTGATATCTCCGCTCAGTATTGAATACTGGCCAGATCCACAACGTGGCATCAAAGAAGCATACAGGGTTCTCAAACTTGGAGGAAAAGCATGTATAATTGGTCCAGTGTACCCAACATTTTGGCTGTCTCGCTTCTTTGCAGATGTGTGGATGCTTTTCCCAAAGGAAGAAGAGTATATTCAGTGGTTCACAAATGCTGGATTTAAGGACGTTCAATTGAAAAGGATTGGTCCAAAATGGTACCGAGGAGTTCGTCGCCATGGTCTAATCATGGGATGTTCCGTGACTGGTGTGAAACCTTATTCTGGTGACTCTCCTTTGCAGGTAATTCTTTTCTCCATTTTCAACTTATGCTGTAGGTTGTCGCAAGGCTTCTCATAAAGCATATCTGATTGCTATTGTGTTATAACCATTGTCAAGAATGACACGGTGCTGGATAAATTGTTGTTTTACCTATTATGTGGTTTCCATTGTTAAAAAAACCCCTCACCAACACACACACACACACACACACACACAAAACAACAACAGCAACAAAAAGTGAGAAATTCCTTTCCTGACTACCATCTGTCGGGAATTGTGTGCACGTACAAGTACATTCTTGTACTACTTCTTTGCACTCAATACTTGCTGCTTCCTGAGTAATTTAAAGAAGGCAATTGAAGAGACCTAGAACGATTATGAAAGGATTTTTCAACTGAGAGAAATAGTTTGTAATAGAGCAATAATATGGTATAAAATTGCTTATCTATTCTTCTGTTTAGACGCTGCAGCTGGTTAATTAAAAGTGTTCTCATCTCAAGGATTCTTAATCAGAATTCTGTGAGTTTTGACACTGAAATTCAGACTTCTGGCTCAAGGAAAATCCAGATGGTTTCCGTTTATTGTGATGCTTGAAACTGTAAGTCCTTGACAAATGAGGGTGAGATAGAGATTGAACCTTAGTTTAAGTGCGAACTTACTACCTTCGGTTTGTATTTGACATGTTTGCATATTTTATTTTAATTCCTCCAAATTCATTTCCGTTTACATATTAGAACATGGCTCATGCTACCCCAAGACTTTTTGGGATTCTGCTTTGCACCTCTGGATCCCCCGGAAAAAACCAACCGGTATATTTATGGTTTTCATTTGGGTTCAGTTCTTGGAAATCAAGACTCTTCAATGTGAACACTCAGTCTAGCCACAAACAAGTATTGACCTGAACATATGCAAAAACCAAATGCATGGTTATCATATGGAATCAGTTCTTTGAAAACGTGACTTGGAACATGTACACTGAGTCTAGCCACAAGAATTATGAACATGATCATCTGTATGAAGACTTTGAGAACATAAAATTTGAGTGATGAGATCTTTCACTATGTCATAGTAAACCATTTTTGACACAAGTGTTTTGTCTTTGTAAGTTTGTTTTTACTCCAAGATTGGCCTCCCTGAGCGTTAAATGAATTCCTTTGCAGCTTGGTCCCAAGGAAGAGGATGTATCGAAACCTGTAAACCCGTTCGTGTTTCTTGCTCGCTTCCTTCTGGGAGCCATGGCATCTACATACTACGTGCTGGTTCCCATATACATGTGGATCAAAGATCAGATTGTTCCAAAAGGTCAACCAATCTGAGTTGAAAAGAGGGGTTGAAGCTGATATTCTACTCTTGCACATGCAGTTTTAGTTTGCAAGTTGTGTAGTACTGTTTGTTTCTTGCTGTTGTCCTTTCTACTTTGACAATAAATTTGAATACTTATCAGAAATGTGTATGATTTTGATTGGAACTTTTGCAGGGATCAGAAAACTTCCTTGGAATCAATTCTTCCAAATTAAAGCTCATAGCGTCATCTTGAGGTCAGAATGACTTCGGAAGCCATCCGAAATAATTCCGACTCAGAGTCCACTTTGGTCTAAAATAATTGTGCAGACATATATACATGCATACATTTTTGTGTGGATTGTCATTAAAAAAATTTGAGGTGGATATATTAGATAGTAAAGAAGCAATTTTAATTTAGTATGGGGAGCCTTCTGCCAAGCAATCCGAAGACTACGGCACTTATGGGTTGTGTTGAAATATGGACTGGACACTTTTATAGGGCCGAATTAATTAGTTGACCCCAAGAAATGGGGGTTGGGGGTTATCTCAATTGCATGCAGTTGAGTTTTTATTATTTTATTTTGGTCCAACAAAGGCTGTCAATCTAGAAATTTTCTCATTCAAAGC
Organism: Cucurbita ficifolia; assembly: GCA_033971965.1. Taxonomy (NCBI): domain Eukaryota; kingdom Viridiplantae; phylum Streptophyta; class Magnoliopsida; order Cucurbitales; family Cucurbitaceae; genus Cucurbita; species Cucurbita ficifolia. The sequence continues at coordinate 11,079,750 of CM066963.1, forward strand.
GGAGAAATTTTTTTAGGAGAAAATTGTAGTTTTCTTTAAGCTCGTTTGACTATTCCAAATCTCATTGAACAATCAACAATATTATTCTTTTCTGGCTCACCAACATGTATATAAGACTATATGGAGTCCCATTGCATTACACCTCCTTGGTTTTCTTCTTCTCGTTTTCGTTTCTGCTAATTGTTCACAACAGCGACCCAACTTATTATGTCTGTTGAAGCTCTTACTGAAGATCAGATTGCTGATTTCCGGGAAGCCTTCTGTTTAATTGACAAGGATGCGGATGGTGGGTTCATTCTTCTCTCTTCCCCTTTGCTTTTGCTTTTGCTTTTGCCCACCTCCTGTTTGATGTTTTTCCTGAATGCAACATGATGCTGAAACTTACATTTTATTCATTACACTTTTTTGGTTCTGCGAAAGGATATGCTTGAGGATGGATGTTCTGTTTTTAATCAGTACTGGGTTGTAATAATCTTAACTTTTACAAGTCAAAAATAGTTTTATAGATTCTTTGTGAGAAAGAAGTAGTTATATTTTGGAGTTTAGAAAGAGTGAAGGCTTAAAGTGATTGTTAAAATATGTTCGTGGGGATATTTGCAGGATTCATCACTGTGGAGGAGCTAGCGGCAGTGATTCAGTCATTGGATGGACATCCCACCAAGAATGAAGTTAGAGATATGATATGCGAAGTGGATGTGGACGCTAATGGGACGATAGATTTTGATGAGTTCCTGAATGTGATGGCAAGGAAAGTGAAGGTAAAAAAAAAAAAAAAAGAGGAAAACGCGAAGGGTAGAAATGAATTGTGATAGGGATTTTAGTGTGCATGGAGGCTGAGGAGGAGTTGGGTTTTGCAGGGCAATGTGACGGAGGAGCTAAAAGAGGCCTTCAAAGTGTTTGATAGGGACCAAGATGGTTATATCTCAGCTTTTGAGGTAAAATTTCAATCCATTTCTCTCTGAATAGGGTCTGATAATGCTTTATTAAAACCTCCATTGATTCATTTATTGTGTGAAATTAATTAGCTTAACGTCTTACCGAGAAAGTGAATGTGCAGCTGAGAAATGTAATGATAAATTTGGGAGAGAGATTGACAGAGGAGGAGGCCGAACAAATGATTCGAGAGGCGGATTTGGATGGCGATGGCAGAGTGAGTTATGAAGAGTTTGCCAACATTATGACAATCACTTGATCCCATTCCAACATTGCTAAGAACAATCTTTCATTTATGTTTGTTGATACCATTTGCCCATTTGCCCATTTGCCCTCACTGTGTACCAATAAAGTTCAATAATAATAAATTATTATCGTCTTAATTTTTTTTATGACTTCTAGCTTCAATTTGTTTAGAATTCAACTATCTAGATCCTCTAATTTGACATTAAATTTCCAAGTTTTTTTTAAAATCTTTTTAAACAATTTGACTTAACATGAACTTTGAAAAAAAAAAAATTAATTTTATCCTTAAAACTTGACAGTAGTATCTATCTTAACCATAAACACATAAATACAATTTATCAAAATTAATTAAGTTTCAAATAAAAAAACCTACAATTTTCAGTAGTAATAATAATAATAAATAATAAAACTCTAAGGTAAAAAGAACCAATAAATAATAAATTAAATATGTTTTTATAACTTATTAGATATATTCCAAAAATATCTTTCTGATAGGTTTAAAACAAGGGTTCAGGTTAGACTTATAATTTCCCTTGTATTGTCCCTAGAAATTAAAATAAAATCTCTCTGTTTCAGAAGTTTAACGTGGACGGTGACGATGAGCTTTCTGAACCCTCCGATGATGGAGCCTTCGCAGCCCCAAAATCCCGACGACTACTCTGCTGCTACGACGATTATCACCTTCCAACGTCCAATTCCTCTTCTTCGCGGACCAATTCGAGCCGGTCGATCTGAAAACCCATCGGCAGGTCCGTACTTGCTTGCATTTAGAGATCCTCAAGCTTGGGAATCTGCCTACAAAATCTGCGAGTCTAAAATCATCGAACAATGCGAGGCCGGCGCGAGGATCGGTTGCTCAATAACTGCTATCAACAAATGCAAGCGGCCATGGTGGAGTTTTTTGATACAGTCGAAGAAAGGGCTGGATTTGAAGGATAGGGAGCAGTGCGAAGAGCGCGAAATGGAGGCTTGTTTGGCTGGCGCGAAGGAGAAGTGTGTCGGTTTTGCGAAGGAGAAGTGTTCTAAACCGTTCATGGAAGCTAGAATTGTAGCGAGGGGGAGAAATATAACAGAGAAGGAGGCGAAGATGTGGATTTGTTGGGCTTCAGTGGCTGATAAAAAAAATTCTGTCCCTTCGTTTGAGATCGGACGAAAGTTTTCTGGAGTTGGTCTTGAGAAGACGACTTATCGGGCTAATGAATTGTTTGACAATTATTTTTCTTGAATGGGTGCTAGTGGCGCTGTATCATTTAATGGTTGCCCTTCATGGGGGGATTTTGATGGTAAACTCTGTGTATCGCCACAAACATTTGATATGAAGGATTTTTTTTTCAAAGGTCCGATCTGGTGGAGCATGTACGGTGGACGAACAACTGCTGCAATGGTTCAATCGAAGATGGGCGATATGAAGGTATATTTTCCTTATTGATTTTTTTCAGGAATTCATAGACAATTGAATTATATGAAATCAAAGTTTCTTGATAAATCACATTGTGGTTTGGCTGTGGTTACATGTTGACGACATTGTTTTCATGTTCAAATATAGAAATTGACTACAAATGGCATTCTAGGACTTCCCAGCAATCTCATTACTAAATAAGGATGCATAATTGCTTTTATTTATTTATTTTTATTTATAGGAGTAGGATGCATAATCGTAGCAGTATCTGTTGTCAACTGGCATAGTATTGATTATTGTAAACAATATAATCTAATCGTTCACTATTTCATTGCAGGACAGTTTCTTGCATATGCCTAATGCTGTTAGACGGCCAAACATACCATAATTTACGGGTCAGTTTCTTGGCAATTCCATGGTTCACAAGCATTTATTTCTAGTGATTAAGTGACTGTGGTGTAGGGAATAATAATGTAGTGTTGGTTTGATTACATTATTGGTATATTAACTTATGTTTAGCTAAATTAATTTAGTATATTACTTTAGTTAATTTGGCAACTAGTTTCCTTGAAATTTTAGTCTTTTTCTTCCCATTTCTCTGTACGGCTAAAAAATGCCAGACTGTTGTTCTTAAAAAACCTATGGAAGATGATGAATTAGAAGAGCTCCTTCTATGGAATATTTTTTTCTCCTTAGGATGGATATCCTATTTCTTTAATAACTTGAATATTAAACTTCTAAGTCTGTTTATTTAAGATGATATCAAAGTAAGAGTTTGGGAGTTTGAATTCCTTTACCACTATTTTCTAGGTGTTGGATCACATGAATCAAAATTAATATTCAAGCATAATAGCTTGAGTTAGGCTTTTTGATCTAGTGCTGATTCAACAGTCAACACCACATAAAAACCCATCCTTCGTGATGAAATCCTTATTAAGTGATGACTACGGCGGACAATGCATCCAAATTAAAGCAGCTGCTCGGTGCATAATTTGATTCTGATCCTTTATGGCTGCTTTGATTAAATCAATGTGAGTTTGACGAAAATGGTTTGCTTGAATAACTCAATACTTACTATAGTCGATTTGATTGATTTAGATTGTATGGCAGATTGATTGGAATTTATGGAAATTGGTACTCATTTCCACCTAATAACTCAAGGTACAATATATATGTATGAAGATGATAAATAATCGAGATATTTTTGTGAAAATACATTGGTGTAGGCGCAATTGTGTGGGAAAAGGTATAAATGCTTGTTATTTAAATACGATGTAGGTTTTTCTTTTTATTAAACTTTAGGATAAGAATGTTTTTTCTACCAACTTTGTGAAAGAAATGTGTCTACAACAGAAAGAAAAGCCTAAAGTAAAAAAAAAAAAAAAAATTGAAATCCCTTGAAACATTAAAACTTAGTTAAGAAAACTCAAACACCTTGAAACATTTTCCTATTCCTCAGGTGTATTCAGGCCTACCCGTTTGGCATGCTATCATAGTTTCAATACCTCGTCATGACATTTGGACATCTTTGCTCCAAGTGGAAACTAGAAAATCCTTTTTTCAGCAATAAGGAGGCAATTGAATGAATATGGCACCCTCAGTTTAACTCACATTAAATCAACCATTCCCCGTAACATTAAAAATCATTCAAGGCATTGTTCTTGGAGACTCGCAATAGACCATCACTATCACTTAGTCGATTGGTTTTCTGAAAACTAATGAGGAAATTATGAAAATAAAGTTTTAAGGTTTGGGCAGAATTTGTTGCATTAATTTGGAACGATCTCCAAAGAGAGCTGTGGATTGGACTCAACCACTCCCACTAGCCAGAGAAGTTTACTTATTTATCGGTTTAATAAGCTTAGTATGGTGAAGCTTGAGGTTAAGAAGCCTAGAATTGCATAATGAATTATAGGAAACGAGTGTGGTTGAGATTAACAGCGGCAGAGTTAAGAGCGAGAAAAGATGGAGAGAGAGAAGGGATGAAAAGGTGAAATGAGCTTATTAAAGTGATTGAAAATGCATACAAAGTGAAGACAAGAATGGTAGGAGGGCAAGGAAAGAGTGTAGCTGTATACTGTTTCAAAAGTGGAATATAGGTTTTCTCGAGTCCTTCATTCAGACAAGCGCCAAAAAACAAACATCCAAAACTGTTCATGTTTGGGAATAATGGAATATAAAATGCCTCCAACAACATGGAAATAGTACTTCTAACATTTTTAATACCCTTTTTTTCTTTTGATACTTCCTCTGGAATAAAACAAAAAAAAATCCCATTTAGATGAAGTATTCGAATCACAGTCCCACAGGAGCTTTTAAGATGATGATATATAAGATGGAATACTTATATATACAATACATTTTAGAAAGAAATGATTTCTAAAAAGTTGAAAGCAATAAGCATAAAGAAGGGGAATCTGGAACGCACCAAAACCAAAACCTCTTTGGATAAGAGAAATTCTGTGACTCAAAACCCTAACAGTAACCAAAGCTGAAGATCAATCTCCATTGCTCTCGCCACTAACTCTTCCTACGACTAAATTATAAATTAAACCAACCTGCAACACACACAAGAGAATGACGAAGTGTGTTTTTTGGTATACAGGAATTGGATGAAGCACACAGCAACAAGAAATGAAAATAGGGAGTTGGGGTTCAATGATGGGGAGAAGAAGGGGGATTGGAATATTCGTGATACCACCAAAAGGTGAAGCTACCATATGATCTGATCTTTCCTTGTGTGAAGAGCAAGAAGAAGTTTAGATCATGCTGGCAGCTTCAACTGCTGGTGATGCACGGCAGAGTAAGAGAGTTTGTGTTGTAGTAATTTGAAGGAAGAGGAGGGCAATAGGTAAGGGGATATAAATAGAGTTTGTTGCTGTTGATTATTATGATTGCAAGGTTTTGAAGAAAATGAGATGGCAGAGTGGCAGTGGTCCAAAGGTAAGACAAAATTGAATATTATTAAGCCCCACGCCATTCACCAGCAGACAAGCTAATGTGTAGCTCTAAAATTTACCTTATGACTTTTTCACTTTATGCAGCTCTCTCTCTCTCTCTCTCTCTCTCTCTCTCTCTCTCATTCAAAAATCTTCCATGAAATAGCAAAGATGAAGACAGCAGAACACAAAGTTAGTGAGCAGTCTCTTGGGGACCATGTGCATGGCTTCTAACAAACTTTCGGAGAAAGAAATAGCCACCATCTTAAACCAGCCAAATCATGCATGTGACTCTCTCTCTCTTACTTTGTTGGTTTCTGTTTTGTTTTATATATTTCTGGTTGGGTTTTTCCTTAATGGCGAGTGAGATCTATACTTTATCTTTATTAGCAAAGGGGGATGCCATTTGCTGGAGGCTTAATAATTGGACTCTAAAGTTAATACCCAACATAGACTAGTAATAATATCATATTTTACGACCACCGTGAGATTGCCTAGTAGTCAATAAAGTCAGGTAAATGATAAAGGACTTGGAGGCTCAGTAGTCAATAAAGTCAGGTAAATGACAAAGGACTCGGAGGGAATGGGTTTGTGTAATAGTGATAACCTCTCTGGCTAAGATTTAATACTCTACAAGTTACCTTAGGAACCATGTGTGGTCGAATGATAGTCTTGTAAGAATAGTTTGAAGGTTGTGCAAGCTAGACTCAAAATACAATAATAATAATAATAATAATATCATCTTTTACTCTAATCTTGTATAAGATAGAACCATCTGGTGCAGGCCTTATTTATGTGTGTTCGTTTTCCATGTACTGTGAATTCATATTATATGCGGATGAAAACATAGATGAAGTTGGTTTGGCTTTATGGTTGTGACATTGACATCCTGTTTCTTTCTATGTTGTTTTGGTTCATAATTTGGTTGGTTGAGGTAGATGATGATGTCGCTCAGATCTCATCCCCAAATAAGCATATCCGTATAGAAGTTATCAGAAAAAGTGGAAATGTAAGTATTCTGTACCAAAAGTTTCTCCAGTTGGGTTTCATCCAATCCACCCGCAACCACTTCACATGTGTTTTTTGAAGTTTTCTTCTAAATTGCAAATGACTCTTTTTCTTGCATCATCTGTCCGTGATTTTGACTGCTTTTGTTGCCCAATGTTTCCCAAATAGTTCAATAACATTAAACCGATACTCTGCTTTGCTTATAAATAAAATGGTTGCTTCTTTTTAACAAAAGCATATATCGGACTATTTTTAGTACAACTTTCACAAACTCCTATTCACATATGGTTAAATCACCAAGGAGTTGCCCCAAATTTTATAATCACAAATTACAAAAGTAAAGAACAGAAGGGACAAAACTCAATAAAAATGATCTATATTTTAAGCTATTTACCCTTTATTGTTGATTGTGCAAACTGCAAAACTGGTTTATGAATTAATGTCATAACCCCTTTTGAAAAAGTTGTACCATGCTTAATATTTAAATTATGATGTTAATTAGCTTCGGAAAACACAACACATCAAACAAAATATTATTTGAACCCATTAACTTGTTTTTTTACACGTGATTTTCACATTCTATCTTAAAATTGAGTGTTTATTGGAACATTGAATTTCACATTTTGTATTAGATGTGATCCCATCAATTTTGATAATGCCATTAAATTAATATTTTGCACATCTAACACTGCTTCTCTTAGCCCATAGATTATGCTCTTAATTGCTACCAAACATGTTAGGGAAAGCTGCGGTTTTTATTATGAAAAATCAAATTATATATAACCATAAAATTAATTAATTATAGAGGATTTTAATAATATAAATTTCACATCATAGCTCATAAAATTAATTAATTGGTGTCGTGTACAAACAAATATAAGACTTCTATTTTAATTTGAGTATGGATAATGATAAGATTTATAAATAAATATATATATATATTTATATATTTATCTAACACTTCTATTTTAAACTTTTTCGGTCATCATAATCAGTCAGTCCGAGATTATAATTGGTTGACAAGTTACAAAAAAAAAAAGAAGTATTTACCCTATATAGATTTGAAATCTAATTTCCTAAATAGGAATTTAATAAACCATGTTAATAAATTAATAATGCGCGGCCTAAATAAGTCTATAGGGTTATTTAGTAATTAATCATTGTTTTTAATCAATAAAATTACAAATTTAAGAATTGAACGGTTAAACAAATGTTGGGTATAACTAACAACATTTGGAAGTAGAGAAAGGGGGGAAAGGGGCGGCAATGTGCGATGGGGAACTGAAATTGGCGCGCTGGGGAACTGAAATTGGCGCGCTGGGCTATGTCTGTGGTGTGCTATGTCTGTGCTGTGCTATGTCTGTGGTGTGCTATGTCTGTGCTGTGCTATGTCTGTGCTGTGCTGTTGTTGTTATGGGCGTTTGCGGTGAAGCAGGAAGAAGAGGTTCGAATGCTTACATCTCCTTCAACCCCTTTTCTCATTTATACCTCTACTTTTCTTCTGGTCTTCACATCTTCAAGCTCCACCCTGTTTCCACAATCATCTACTCCTTTTTCATTTCTATTTTTTGCTCTCTCTCTTAGCTTGTGTGGAGAAAGTAAGCAATGGGAAAGGAGCCGCTTCAAGTTCTAAATGCCCTTGATGTAGCCAAAACACAATGGTACCATTTCACGGCTATCATCATTGCTGGAATGGGATTCTTCACTGATGCATATGATCTTTTCTGCATATCCCTCGTCACCAAGTTACTTGGACGCATTTACTATCATGTTGATGGCGCACCAAAGCCCGGGACATTGCCTCCCAACGTTGCTGCTGCGGTTAATGGCGTCGCATTTTGTGGAACGCTATCAGGGCAACTCTTCTTTGGCTGGTTGGGTGACAAAATGGGGCGAAAGCGAGTTTATGGCATGACTCTAATGATGATGGTTATATGCTCCATAGGCTCAGGCCTTTCCTTTGGCCACAATTCACAATCTGTCATGACTACTCTCTGCTTTTTTCGATTCTGGCTCGGCTTCGGCATCGGTGGCGACTACCCTCTTTCTGCAACCATCATGTCTGAATACTCCAATAAAAAGACTCGCGGTGCATTCATCGCTGCAGTGTTTGCTATGCAGGGGTTTGGAATTTTAGGCGGAGGCATATTTTCCATTATCATCTCTTTGGCATTTAAGGCCAAGTTTGATGCTCCACCTTATGCAGTTGATCCAATTGCCTCCACTGTGCCCCAAGCGGATTACGTTTGGAGGATTATTGTGATGGCTGGAGCTTTCCCAGCTGCTCTTACTTACTACTGGAGGACCAAAATGCCCGAAACTGCACGCTACACCGCTCTTGTAGCCAAAAATACAACTCAGGCTGCATCAGACATGTCAAAAGTTCTGCACATGGACATTGAGATACAAGCACAACAACCTACTCAGCTGACACCAAATGCAAACGCATATGCCTTGTTCTCAAAAGAGTTTCTTCGTCGCCATGGAACTCACTTACTTGGAACTACAACTACTTGGTTCTTACTTGACATTGCATTCTACAGTCAGAACTTGTTCCAGAAAGATATATTCAGTGCAATTGGATGGATGCCTCCAGCAGCCACCATGAATGCTATTGAAGAAGTTTACAGAATATCAAGGGCTCAAACACTCATTGCTCTCTGCAGTACTGTCCCAGGCTACTGGTTCACCGTGGCTTTCATTGACAAGATGGGAAGATTTGCGATTCAGCTTATGGGATTCTTCTTCATGACAGTCTTCATGTTTGCTCTAGCCATTCCATACCATCACTGGACTCTGAAGGGCCAACATATTGGTTTCGTCATCCTCTATTCGTTAACGTTCTTCTTTGCAAATTTCGGACCCAACGCAACAACCTTTGTTGTCCCAGCTGAAGTATTTCCAGCACGATTTCGTTCTACTTGCCACGGTATATCATCGGCGTCTGGAAAGCTTGGAGCCATGGTGGGTGCATTTGGTTTTCTATATTTAGCTCAAAACCAGGACAAAAGCAAAACTGATGCAGGATATCCTCCTGGCATTGGAGTCCAGAACTCGCTTCTGTTGTTGGGTGGACTTAACTTCTTGGGAATCGTGTTTACTTTTCTGGTGCCCGAAGCGAAAGGAAAATCGTTGGAAGAGATGTCGGGCGAGAACGAAGATGGAACCATTCAAGAATTGGTGAGCCGGGCATCTACCAATTAGAGACAGTCAGTCTCATATGTTTAAAGACTCCATTTATGGGATGGGATTCTCTTAAGAATAAAGTTGTATTTCTGTGTGATTTATGTTTCTTTGCAGACAGGTAGTGAGGGCCTTTATGAAAAATTGTGTGTTCAAAGGAAGATCATTCCAAACTCCTTGTTAACTTTTGAGAATTAAAAAAAAAAAAAAAAAAGGACAGGAAATAAATGCTTCTTTTTCATATGTTGGTTTGGAAAATTGTTTTTGGTCGATGCCATTGATGATGAGCTGAAACTCAGTTCATGAAAGACAATACACAAAGCATGCTATGATCCATTCGGCATTGTGTTCTTCATTTCACATCATAAAATCTCTTTCTTGAGGGACAGTTGTTGTTTCGTGGTTTCATTTCCTTGTTTCAAACGAATTCTTGGAACCCATCTTCAGATTATTTCTAAATTTTGATGAGCTTGTTCAACAACAACCCCAATTCCCCAAATTTGAAAAAATAAAATAAAAAAATCAAGAACCTGTGCTTGTTTTTGCTTAAGAAGAAGAAGAAGATGACGATGAAGAAGCTGCGTCTGTCTTGTAGCTGGTTTTTGTACGGACCAAATTGAATTTTGTCCTATATATATATATATATATATATTTTTGCATAATTGAATTTTATGTTTATAAATAATAAATTATAATTATTAATTTTGGTATCCTACATGTTATTAGTCTACAGTTTAACTCTAAAACCTCGTACAATAATTATGCATTTCCACGAAGATGTGTAGTAGATAATGAATATCATGGTCTAATTAGTATTTTTTTTTGACATAGCTATTAATCTTAATAATGTTTTTATTATTTTAATACAATTAATCCTCATTAATCGTACTTATATATATATATATATATAAATAAACTCGAAGCCTACTGTTAATTGGATACTTTGAGTCTAAAGACCTAATAAAGTAACAGATTTTTTAAGATTTAAATTGTTTATAGAGTTTTTATTTTTTATTTTTATATAAACAAAATTTATTTTTATAAATTATATAAGCATTTTCTTTTAATATTGAATATTTATTTAATTTTGAAATTACTCTGTTTTTTTTCCTCTTTAGGAAAGAAGACGGTGCAAGAAATCCCGCGCCCTTGCGTTCTTCTGATCTGTTTCTCCCGCGCCCACCTCTCCATTTTCCTTCATTTTCAGTCCCATGAGTAACCATGGCTTTCCAGAAGATCGAACTAACCCAATTGTATTCGATTCTTCTATGGTTTACTGTGTACGCGATAACGTACTGCTCTTCGGAATCGTCGACGTGCTTGATGGTGTACAAGGAAGGCGGCGCTCCCGCGGTATTTCAATCCCCGAAATGTCCTCTCTGGAAGCTCTCTGACTACACTTTTCAATCTCCCAACGCCCCCCATTGTCAAATTGCAATGCATCAGGGTCGACGAAAGTATCAGGAGGATCGCACTCTCTGTGCTCTTGATATTCGAATTCCCTTCCCAAGTACCGCTCTCTCTTCCTTGTTCGCTTCTCTGATTTGTGAATATGCATGTTCCAAATGCACGTGGGAGCTCTGTTGCAAACAACGTCTATTTGTTTAAGATTCGAGAAACCATGGAATTAGGAGCTTTGTGCATGTCCTTCACTTAGTCTATTTGTCAAAGGGATGCGTTTTCTTTATATTTGGGGAAGCCCATGCTTGGACGGTAATTTTAGTGATGTTATTTCCATAGAAATGTTACTCACTTTTACGAATAGGTCTCAAAGTTTCTCTTCCAAATTGCATGTTAAATAATCCTAATGATAATTAAACAGTGTGAAATTTAATCTTCAGCTCCTTTCTTAGAATGGTTAGCAGCAATCAGTTCCTTAGTGTAAAGCAAGTTGCCGTTTCTTTTTTCTTCTGTTTTGGAGTCTGATATCTTTAATGTTTGTAGGTAAAACAGGTATTATGGAGGTCCCTGTGGGAATCATAGCAGTTTTTGATGGTCATAATGGAGCTGAAGCTAGTGAGATGGCTTCAAAGATTTTGTTGGAGTATTTTGTCGTGCATACTTATTTTCTTCTTGATGCCACTTATTCTGGAATTTTCAAGAGACCCATTAACTCATTTTCAAATGAGAAGGAACATGGTACCAAGTTTAATCAGTTCAATTGGAATGAGGAAATTAGTAACCGTGATCGGGAACTTGGAAGGTGCTTCTGCTCACAGCTTTAAATGTTTTCCATATATCGTATATTTCTGTAGCTATGGATTTAGAATCATTATTATTGTTACTATTATTATCATCTTGTGTTTCATCTGGAGACAAATCCATTTTCCAATAAAAGAAAAAATGTTAATTGACAAATTTTTTTTCCAAAGAGGACCAATTAGAACCTTTAAATTTTCTCCTGTCCACAAACCTTTCTTTTCAGTTCCTTTTTCTGAAAAGATCTCATTGTTGCAATCTAGCCTCAATTCCCAACGCAAAGCCTTCACCTTGTTCATCAATTTAATTCTTCCCTCCCTGATAAATGATAGAGATCTCTGCAAGTGCATGGATCACCTTAAGTAATGCTGTTTTGAATAGAGTAGTTCGTCTCCATGGGATTTTTTTATTTATTCATAATTATCAAATGAGCTAGAGCTAGCTCTACTTGATTAATCTCTTATGCAGCAGCATTGACTTCTACTAGATTGCAGCTCATGGCTTGAGCTGCAATGCCATACATCACATATTTACACACGTATATGTGTATGTGCATATGCATACATGTGTGCATTTTTTGTGGATGGAGAGGGTTGTTAATATAAGAGGAGATATAATTAACTTAAAGGGCATCAGTTATGTTTATTATCTCAGTACAAGAATCTTTTATTCATTTGTGTTCAAGGTTTTATCTTTTTCCAGGCGTAAATACCTACTTCCAGCAGATTTTGTTGATGACTACCATTTGGAAATTTTGAAAGAAGCACTGTTGAGAGCTATACAAGACATTGATAAAACGTTTTCCAAGGTAAGTTGCATTTGATGTCTCTTTAATTTGTGTTAGATTTGTTGCAATGGATGCTGACATAATCTACTGAATTATGAAGGAAGCACATAAAAATAATCTCGTTTCGGGTTCTACTGCTACTGTTATATTATTGGCAGATGCACAAATTTTGGTTGCAAACATTGGTGACTCGAAGACTTTTTTGTGCTCTGAAAAATTTCAGTCACCTGCTGAGGCTAAAGGTCAGAAGGAAAGCTCTTGAGATTAGATTGTATTAAATATGTGCCATCCATGTGCATTGGACTGGTCTTCTTTTCAGATCGAACCATGAAACTGAACTAAACTCATTGTATAATCTGGTTTCCAACTTTTATTCTTCTTACTTCTTCTTAAGTCAGTTGTCTAGAAACTAATAATTTGGTTTTGTTTGGTTCATGCGTATGCTTTTCTTTCCTTTTAATATAAACTATTTTGGTTCCCATAACATATTTCGTTTTGGTTTTCAAAACCACAAATGCATACCCTGGATGCATGGGTTCTTTGATTCTCTTGTCACTGTTGTTGAGTGTTTTCAGCCTGCAATATTTATTAGATAGTATTACTGAAATATAGAATTGAAACTTGTTTTTCATACATTTAAAGACGGAAGACAAATTGACCTAACCAATTAACTATAGTCTGGTTTGGTTTGTTGTAGTAGTATGGTTTGGTAATCTAGTGACAGGAGACCTTCCACATATCTCCACATAATCTACTTTGGACATAAACCCTCATGTCTTTGCTTTGGTTTCATCCAAAAGGCATTCCATAGATTTGTTGATTTACAAAATTTATTACCATGGTTTTAGGTTAGAAATACCAACCTTTTCTGATTGAATGTTGAAAAAGTTGAGTCCCATTTAAGCTAAGTTTTGAAAAACTTCAGCAGCTACAAGTTCATTAGTTGAATACTTTTTATGGTTATCATATTTTAAATTTGATCGGTTCATTATCTTAACAATCTTCTTTCTCTCTCTTCCACTGACCCTTAGGCTCTCCTTTTGAACTCTTGTCTGTGATCCAAAAGGAACTATCTTCTTTCTCATGTCAATGAAATCGTTGAATTGCAGCTACCTTTTTACGGTTATACAAGCAAAAAAGATATAGTGGCGCCTCACGTGCAAGGGGCTATGGAAATTCTAAACCAGACTCATTTGATGGGCTGACACATTTTTATGCCAAAGAATTGACTAGGGATCACCATCCAGATAGAGAGGATGAAAGATCTAGGGTGGAGATTGCTGGGGGTCACGTTGTTGATTGGGGTGGTGTACCTCGAGTAAATGGTCAGTTGGCTATAAGCAGAGCAATTGGTGATGTGTCTTTTAAAAGGTGAAATCTAAAATCATAATAACTATCTTGCTTTGAGGGAGCGGTTCACTTTAGTTTACCATAGATTTTGTACTTGATGCAAACATATCTATGAATCTGGGCAATGTAATATTAATAACTATGGGGAATCTATAATCATCAATATTCCTACCAATCATCAATATTCCTACTGAGTAACTTATTTACTTTATTCAATTATCAGCTATGGAGTTATATCTGCACCAGAAGTGACTGACTGGCAACCTTTGTCTACCAACGATAGCTATTTGGTGGTTTCATCTGATGGCATTTTTGAGAAGTTGAGCTCACAAGATGTTTGTGACTTGTTGTGGGAAATACACAATGATCGTATGTCAATTTCCGAGCATTCTCCTTCATGCTCATACTCATTGGCGGAATGCATCGTTAGTACGGCCTTTGAAAGAGGCAGTATGGATAACATGGCTGCTATTGTGGTTCCTTTAAGATCTGCTATTTCTTCTCAGAGGTTTCAGGAGGGGAGGTTTGTTGTGCAGAGGGACTCAAGTTTTCCCATATCTGGAATAGAAAAGCTTATTAAAGAGCACTCAGGTAAATTTTTTGGACCATTAAAATTATAATGTGTACGTGGATATATGACTTACAGATGAAAGGAATCTCAGCTCATAGAATCTCCGTTTTTTGTAACTTTGAGATTATTTTATACATTTTTATATATTTTTGAACAAGAAATTGAACTTTTCATTGAAAACATGAACAAAGACTAATGTCATAAGATATAACTCCAAGCTGAACTTTCTTATCAAGTTGAATATTCTTTTAGGTTTGTACTTTAGGTACTTACATGGAAGATGATAATCTAGTTATTTTAGTGATTATTTATATGCTTCAAATTCATTTTTCTTTTATTTCGCTGATCAGCCAATAGCTTCTCTTCCAATGCTGTGCAATTGGAGCATTCTCATCCAGTCATGTCCAAGTTCAAGAGACTATTAGTAAGGCTTAAAGAAAAAAGTTCATTTGATATGTTTTCCTTTCTTAAAGTTATGTCATTTTAAAAACTAATGTAATAATTTTACTTTAAATGATGGAGGAATGGCAGATTTTGATGGGGAAAAAAAAAATCTTTCTTTTTCCTTCGAAACAATTGATTTTAATGCTAGAAGTAGTCGTTTGGAACAATTTCCTTCTTTTTTCACATTTAGCATGGACATCAAATTCATGGTCGACAATTTAGTGGGCAGTCTTATGGTCATATCATTTCTTCTTCTTTGCAGTTTATATGCGAATGTTTCCTTTTGGTTGAATATTTGAGTTGCCTTTACGTCCATGCAATTTTTTCTTCTTGATCTGTTGATAGATTGATTCCATCCTCAGTGAGGAGGTCCTTTGCACCTTTTAGTTAGGTATTTAGGAATGAAATTCTGTTATGATGAAATGAGCTTTTCCTTTATTTACCAGTGACAAAATTGATTTTTTCAGGAGGTATTAGACTTTCCAGTCATCTCTCTCCTTTCTTTTTCTGCAGTATTTATAGCCCTGTTCACTGAAAAAACTTCTTCCTTCAAGTGTGTCAAGGTTACTGTATGCATTGTTTATGATTCCGTTTTGTTAAAATCTGGTTTATGGTCGGTGACATGGTCTAGGTCGAAGGAAGACACAATAAGCTGGGATGTTTTTATCTGTCTGAGAATCTGGATGAATACAAGGATTATGTGTTGAGGGCTCAAACTGATGAAGAAGAATATTTATGTGATCTACCCCATGCTCTTCCAGAGTCCCTCAATCAGCCATATGGTAAATGAAGTTTTTAATTCTTGTTTAGTGTTGTTTTCAGGCTGACGACCAGATTCCATAAGTTTGCATGTTCTGGAAACTTCTTAGTCAGGGAAGGGATGAAGTCCTCTGTTGTAGATTATGAACCATTTTCTTTCTTCAACTTTAGTGCCAATACATCTTACGTTCTCTAATCTATTATTGGTCAACTACATATTTGAGCTGAAACGTATGAGCACCGTACAGTAGAGAAGAGTGTTTTGATTATAATGCTTAAGAAACTGACACACAATAGCTCGTTTGTATTTGTTTCTCTTCCCTTTATATTTCTCCCCGCCCTCCTTTTTTTTTTGTCTCATGATCGCTGGTCTGTCTAATGATTTTGAAAATGACACATGATATTTTTGGTTGGAAAGGAAGTGGCAATTTTTCTCAGAACGTTTCTAATTTTTCCTTTTTGGTATTTAAATAGATTGTTTCTTTTTTTGTTTTTCTCCTTTGGCTTGTTGTGGGAATTTTCTTTCCTCTTCATGAGTGTTTTTCCAATTCTATTCAGACATTCTTAGTTTTCTCCATTCTGTACTGTAGCTTTCTCCACTCTTCTTCTTCTTCTTCTTCTTCTTCTTCTTCTTCTTCTTCTTCTTCTTCTTGCATGTTTCTTTCCTTCTATCTTGAAACTCTTTTAAGTTTTCTCCATTCTGTACTGTAGTTTCTCCACTCTTCCTTTTCTTCTTGTAGCCTGTCACTCTTAAGTTTTCTCCATCGTATACTATAGGTGGATCTTTAAATGTGTACAATGACCAAAGCTTGTGCTTTCATCTTGGAGCTAAAGATCAGTGCTTTCATCCTGAAGGCTTTGCTAGTTTTATTGGTTTGCTTGAATCAATTCCTTTCCACGATCCTGGTTCAGATTATCAACTATTTGAGCATCCACCACCTGTATTGAGGTAGGATAATTTTTCTGGTATTTTTTTGTTTGTTTATTTCTTTTTGATGGAAGAAAAATAGTTATGTTGGTAAGTTAAAGATGCTTGTAAAAAACTCAAAAGGATAAGGATTTCTCGTAGGAAAAGAATTATAAGAAGTTACCCCATCTAGAACTAATTGAGGCAATTAAAAATTTAAAATCTAAAAATTTACACTTTGAAACCAGCAATGAATAAATAATTTTATATTAACGTCGTTATAATTTCTAGTTTGTCTTTAAACCTAAGGTAAAAAATGTTTAGTAGCAATTACATTTACATGACATCAAGATAGCATCAGTGATGGACCGCTGCCCATAGTTGCTTTAGAATTACTAAAACAATATTGAAGGGAGGATTAGGATAGATGAGTGGAAAGGGAGTGCTCCATTTCTAAAGATTTTTGTATTGGAGTATTTTTTTTTGCATTTAGTGGGTCGATTTTTTTTGTATGTTTTGTATATTCTTTCATTTTTTTTTTCTTGAAAGCTTGGTTTCTTACAGCTTGATGCAAATTCTAGTAAATTTAGAGTCATTTTTTGAATCCTGTTAGTCCGCTGTTGGATATCTCATCTCCCCCTCTTTTGATAATGAAATGTCCATTTCGTGTGTGTATATACGGATCCAGTACTTGAGCAGGTTTACCTAATACTACCTATATGTCTATATGGGCCTCCATCAAATGCTTGCTACCTACATGGGCCCTCATAATAACCCTTTCACGCTTACTCCTTCCTCTCTTTCCCTTCTACCCTTTCTCGTCCATACACCTTTATAATCAGGGTTTATCACAATCCTTTTTTGTGGGGGATAGGAAATGTGAAAATATATTGATAAACAAGGCTCATTACAAAAAAGGGAGTGAGCTATCCCCACCAACCGACTGGATTACATAAAAGAGGCCCAGTTGGCAGTGATATTCACAAGATTGTACTTACGTAACTCATTAGATAAAGTGCACCAAGTAGAGGCAAGGACAGTCACTAAGTCCCACCCATGAAGTTGGTCGCCGAACCCTAGAAAACTCTTTGTTTCCTCTCAAATCAAAGTCTCCATTAGGCCGTAGATACCACTGATCCCATCCCTTAAACTGAGGCCTGCCACTTGAAAGGAGAACCACCCAGTTGCTGGAGACTGCATCCTTGCAACCGAGTTGGGACACCAACTCAAACCAAAAGTATGCAGAAGCTTGGCCCGCCTGCATTAGTAACTCTGCAAAGAAAGAACAAATGGTGATGATTTTCAGATTAGGTTAACACAAACGCACAGCTGGGGGAAATCAGGAAACTGTGAAGCAATTTTTAGAGCTTATCACAAGTTTTTAGTGTTTCCTGAAATCCCACCCTATTATTGGGAGTAAGGGAGCTAACTACAAGTGTTTATAATTCCTTCTTGGGTGAGTATTCCACCATTGAGCTTCCATGGACCAAACTTACTGGACCTACAGATTGGAGGGACAAACATAACCTCTGTTTAAGATTGTGATATATTTGGCCTTGCAAATATCAGTCTTAAACAGAGCTTGTATGTATTACACTGCAAGGAGGACTGAAAACCTTAGCAGAAAAGAAAATTGGTTTGGCTCGAAGTGAGGAGTTGGTTTTGAGCTAGTTTCTAAGCAGGGTAATAGCATTCTTGATGACGAAGGAGTTAGAGAAGAAATCTTGGGAACTTAATCATCGGTTCTCAATTCAGCTGACTGTCTTCAAAAGAGAATGCCATATGTCCTTCTCTCCTTTCTCCTTCTTGGTGCTTAATGTGCAAGACTACTTCAGAATTTCAGTGTCATTTGTCTGGCTGTTGTTCTTTCGCAAAAGACAAAACAATATTGGAATTTAATTTTGGAGTGCTTCAGTTGGAATATGGTTACTCGGGACATCCATAGGGAGACAATAAGACATTGTGGATTGCTTTCAACCCTTCCTTTTTTTGGTCTCTTTGGTATGAAAGGAACAAGAGAATCTTCAAGGACAAACATTCATCATTTGATGGTTTTATGCATTTGGTTTTATTCAATGCTCCTTATTGGTTAAATGTTCACACCCTTTTAACAATTGTAGTCTTTCTTCTTAAATTTATAATAGGATCCTATGTACTGCATTTATGCATGTTAAACTTACATGGGAAATTTTTGCATAATTTATATTTTCCCGAGAGCACACACAATGAGCACACACGTGTATATATTTAACTGTAGATACTTCAAGATTTTAATCCTATTCCTTGTTGATATTTATTTATAGTACAATCAATAAACTCTCCCTTGTGGTCTTTAGGTATGTGTTAAAGAAAAGGTTTGGTCAGGGTTCCTATGGCGAAGTATGGCTGGCTTTTCATGGGAACTGCCAGGAAGCTTTTACTCCAGTAGGAGAGAATATTTATGATTCGTGCAACTCATCTTTTGGAGATGCCAATGCCAGAGATGGTAGATACTCTTCAAATAGTTCTCAAGCCTATGCTCTGGAGGATAACGTGTTCATCATGAAACGTGTAATGGTAATTCTTTGAGATGCTGTGATTTTCACTTATTCACTTAAGATCCCATGATGGTTCTTTTCACCCACATTAGTCTCTAAAACGTGACCTGTGGGATGTGTTTTACTTCAATCAATTACTTTCACCTGCATCATTAGCATGACAATCGAGACTACCTTGGGTTAATCTAAACTAAATGCAACAAAAAGTTTTTAAGAGAATTATGAATTTATTTAATTATGGGAAAATTGAAAAAGCCACTCATGAAGCATGATGGTTGTAACAATTGCATTCCTAAACTTTCCAGTGTGAAAAACAAATCCTCAAACTTTGAAGAGTGAAAAAATTGGACCCTTAAACTTTGAATGGTAAAATCAAACCCTCAATCTATCATAAATGTTGAAATTGGGTCCAATGTTGAAATTGGGGCAGCAATCTTTTACATCTTAAACGGAACCTTCCTCAAATGTGTGTCAAATGAATTAATATTGAAGTCCTAGAATAAGTAAAGATATGATTACTCAAGGTGTGCTGTAGTGATGTTAGTTCTTAGTTATAACTGATCACTCATTTGGAAAGTATCTTATGTATTCAAAGGAAATCTATTTTTGAAGGTTAATTGTAATATAAGTGTTATATATAGTGCGGAAGTTGTCTATCAATAAATGCATGTAGCAAAATTGATACTTGCATGATGAGTTAATGTTCATGAACAGGTTGAAAGAGGTGCTGGAGTCTATTTGAGTGGCTTACGGGAGAAATATTTTGGTGAAATATTTTTGAATGCTTCTACACGACTTGAAGATGTGTTATCGACTGGAACATCAAACTTTGTCTTTGAAAAGTCACCATGGGGATCTAAAGACTTATTGGTAAAGGATGAATCCCTGAGTTATAAATTAGGGGAAACTAGGCATTTTAAAAATGCTTTCCCGAATCAGTTTGGACCAAAGAGTGTTATGTATGAAGAAGGTTTAAACCATATTGTGAGATTTGTAGAATCTTTTGAATCTCGGTCTAACGAAATATGGCTTGTATTTCATTACGAAGGCATATCCCTCTCAAAGCTCATATATTCTATTGAAGATGCTGATGAGGAAAAAGTTGAACAAAAAAACCATGTTCAAATTTTACAACCTTCTAAGTGGTGGCATTGGTTGAAAACAACAGAAGCAGGACAAGAGGAAATGAAAAGTTTGATACGTCAGCTGGTATGTTCCTGACAATTAATATATTGTTTTTACGGGTCTTCATTCATCCAACTAAATTATTTCTCCTCTCAAATATCTTAGTAGCATTAATATATAAATTTCTTGTTAAATACTTTTTTTTAACAGAGAAAATTTCATTGATATATAAAATTTACCAATATGGGCTCTGCAAATGAATGGTCAGACAAAACGATTCTGACTCGGATATTGTGGATGGACACCGATCCATGTAAGAGCATCCGTGCTTCATTTGAGAGCAAATATTGTCGTCCTAATATGGATGTAGATAGCGGGAAGTGTCTTTAGAGTCCTGGTAATTGTAAAAGTTCCAATTTCAGGGAACTCATAAAAGTTATTCAAAAACCATATGACTAACATGAATACAACTTTTTTCTTGAGGAAGTAAGTCAGTGTAGGGCACTTGTCTGGCATAGATAATTCCGTAGCAGAGTGCTAAAGCTATACTCGCTGAAATCTCACACAGATCATATCTTCATCTCTATGGTGAGCTTGCAACGAAAATTCAATCAGTCCAATATGATCAACCCAGACCTTCGAACGTATAACGTGGCTTCTTCTATTGGTTGCAAACTTTGTCAAGAGGATGCCTTTCAGGCTTGGATGGACCAATCGTGCCTGGATGTATTGCCACGGTCATAACTAGCTCAGTTTAAATCACTGTATTTGCAGATGGATGAATCAGATAAAATGGTATCCTGTATTTTGGTGGTCGTTGGTTTCATGCTCTGTAATTATGGTAGGAAGTAGGTGCTAACCATTACTGCAGAAAGGCAGTTCAATAAAAGTTAAGGTGGAAGGGGAATAATTATAGAATGTCTGGAGCATGAAATTCAATGAGAAATAACAAATGTAAAAATTATCCCAAGGAGTTGGAGAGACCTCGAGCTCTTGAATCCTTCTATTTCTTTCACTCCGATCTCCTGAAGAGGAATCTGAACATTCAAAGCACTTGTACTAAGTCTGGAAATGTGAGCCCAAGGGCTACGGTTGCTTAGAGTTCCTTATTGCATCAGTTTCTACCAAGATTGTTGGAAACAGTTGAGAGTATCGTTTATGGTAGGCACATTTGATATACCTAAAGCACCAGGTTCTCAGGGAGGTATTCCACCTAATTAATGAGATGACTTCCTCCAGTTTTTCCTGTCAGAGCGTTGCCAACATCTTTAGTCACTCTTACAGGAGCCCTTTAAACTGGTAGGAAATTTAAGTTGGCAGCTAAAGTGAGCATTCCACATCTAGAAATATGAACTTCACTCCGGCCTCCATTTAGTCATTTTGTATTGCTTTTCCCCTAGTATTAACCATATGGTGTACTTTGTAGATTGCCACTGCCACAATCTCTTCTCTAGCGGCATTGATGCACACCGTCATCAATTTATGTTGATTAACTTTAAGAACTGAAGCATGGCTAAGAATTTTGGTCATTTTTAATACCCTTTGAAACTTCAAGGGGGTCATTGAAATCAACAAAGTGTTGGTGATTAATGCCTCCGGTATTAAGTCTCCTTGAAGCTACGTTCTTCCCTGCGGTTTTCCTTTAAATAGAAAAGAGGAGGTAGAGGCAGGGCACCTTAATCCATTTTCTCAATTTCCCTCCAAAAGTTTTCGTCTATTCAAGAATGGCATGAAGAAAAATCACAATCTACTTTAGAAATACCTATTTTAGTATAATATTGGTGTTTTTTTTCCTTGGACTTGTTTGTCTGGTGTTAGCCCTTTATCCTTGTCAATTTTGGCAAGAAATACATTTATCTGAGACGTTTATTTGAATTTTTTTCAGTTGATGGCTCTCAAGTCTTGTCATGACCGCAATATCACTCACAGGGATATAAAACCTGGTAAGGGAAACTGGCTATCCGATCAACTGTTTAGAGCAATATTTTGGCTTATATTCTCGTTTCTTACGTTTTTCTCATTGCATTTTTCAAGCCAAATTTCTTGTTTGTTTTTGGGTGAAATCTTTACTTTATAATGGTTAAGTTACCATCAATCCAAAAACTTGTTGAGCATATGGATTATGGTAAATTTAATGATATCAATACTTTAACACTCCCCCTCACTTGAGAGTTTGAAGATTTTTAGAAGGCCCAACAAGTGAGAATCAATATTAATTGGGGAGGAAATGAAATTAGAGCGGTTCAAACTTAGAACTTCATACTTGTTACTATGTTAAAGCACCAATCAACCAAAAATTTCAAGTGAAGAGTTTTACCAAGTGAGTCCAAGCACTAGGTAAATAGAAATGGATTCCCTCAAAAGTATAAGACCTTGATGATAATTATAGAATCTTGAGGTAAGGACGTCCACAATGAGTTAGAAATCTAACCATCTCCCAAATTACTTCCTGGGACCTCTCCACCACTCTAAAAGTTCTACTATTAACTACTTTTTGTTCTGTCCTTTGTTGCCTACGAAGGTGGTTAAGGAAAGCACTGAAAAGAACGAACTTTGTTTCTGTCAGGAAAGTGTGATTCCTGTGGAGATCTATTTATATAGAAATCATGTTCCTTTTCCAGAGGAAAAAAATTTGTATCGGCATTAATGAATAATGAATTAATAAAAAAAATTCAATCTAACAGTGAGGACCCTTTAGACCCTCACCGCAGCACACACTTAGACACTTTTTAAATAAATATAAATTAAAATAATTAAGTGACCAAATGGACACAGATTAGATATTTAGGTACCAACATGTGTTGATTTTGTATTCTTTTTAAACTTTAATTGCATTATTGGGAATTCCAATTCCATTTGACAATTTTAATATCCCTGAAAGTGAACTTTTCCCTTTTAACTTGAAACTTTTCTTTTTTTTGTTCCTCTCTATAATTTGTAATATTAGTTCTTTACCTTGTTTTTTTTTACCCTTTTAGCATTCTTTGCTGTGTTTTTTGTTCTATTTTACGCTTTTAGCTTTGTTTAGTTTTTTTTAGATAGGAGTGCATATGAATTCAAATTCTTCGGCTAACTCATTAATTTTTATATTGAAGAGAACATGGTGATATGCTTTGAAGATCAGGCTACTGGAAAATGCTTGAATGGAAGTCGAAGGGGGGATGAGAACTTCTCTACTAAAATGTATCTTAAATTTTTTTGATTATTGTCATTATAATTATTATTATTTTGTTGTTTTATTGACATTGTCTTCTGCTTCATGATACATCTATGAATGTGGGGTGAAATTTGCATTATAGTTTCTGATGATGTCTGGTAGTTGCATTATGTTACTAGCTACCTTGGATTTCTCTTAAGTTTTTGTTCTCTTGGCAGTTCACTCTATGTTTCCAGTTTCTTTTGTTTTTTCTGAGTCCAATGCAATATTGTTGGTCTTAGTCTCCGATACTCTCTTTCTACTTCTTATTAAGGTAGATATTCATATTTTCTTAACGCATCTTGCTTTCCATTTATATAATTTCTTTTTACTTAGATATCCTATGGTTTAGCTGACATGGGCACTTAACCAATTCTTCAGGCGCATTATTGACTTTGGTAGTGCTATTGATGAATTCACAGTCAAGCATCTATATGGGTCTGCTGGGCCTTCCAGGTATCTCATTCCCCCTTTGAGATATTAGTATTGCTTAAAATTTCTAATGAGGTTCTACCTGTATGTTCTTCATTTTTCAATGTTTAGGTGTTTGTACTGTCTATTCTTAACTAATATTTGCTTTCTAGAGTGGAACAAACTTATGATTACACACCTCCTGAAGCGTTGCTTAATTCAAGTTGGTATCAGGAGATGTCAAGTGCAACTTTGAAGTAAGTTGTGTTTCATCCGATTGCAATTAATATTTCTTACTCTTTGTTCGCATATGAAACAACTGAATATAAATATTACTTTTGAAATTACGTTTTCCTTCTCTTGTTATTATAATGATTTTGATGCTGTTAGACCAACTATGGCCGAACATAGGGTTAGTAGGAACTTGGAAGCTTATGCAAATCTGTTGTCTAAAGTTGAATAATAGAATTTCAGAGGTAAACATCCCTTTTGATTAAGCTGGTGTAGAAGGAAAAAGGTGCCAAGGAAAGAGAGGTTCTTTCTATGGTGTCTTGCTTATAGAAGTTCAAATACCTAGGATAAAGGGCTGAAAAGAAACCCTTATCTGACCATCTTCCCCCAGTTTATAGAGGAAACTTTAGACACTCATTATTTATTAGTTTGCGTCTGAGTGTTGCCCCTTTACTTTGTGAAAGTTGGGCTTGTAGTGTCCTCTGAAGGATATTATGGACTGGGATCTCGAGATCCTCTCTGGGGTGGTTTTTGGCAAGCTACGGTCTTATGATTATGAAGATGTGCTATCAGAGCTCTGTTGTGATATACTGTTATTACAGTCAGAAACAAAGATTCCGAAATCATGAGCAGCATCTTGGAATGTACAAGATCATTATTTTTGTTTGATTAGTTCATAATAGTAATAAGAACAATAATTAAAAAAAAACTATGGACTGTACAAAGAGGGTTTATACTAAGGAATTAGATCATCCTTTTTGTTTGAATAGTTTGGCTCCTTGCAATTAACCTTCGGTGTCTGATTGAAGTAGGATGGAAGACAATAGGAGGATTTCTAGGCATCTAGGGTTTTTGATATGACCTTAGTGATTTACCCTTTGTAGGGGGTAATAGAGGATCTTGACCATATTCTTGGGAGTTTCTAGTTCGCATATTTGGTTTGGAGATGTTTATTCCATACGTTTGGTATTTTTTGGGTTCAGTCCAAAGAGTATAGTTTCATGCTGGAGTTTCTTCTTCACTTGTCCTTCCGTGATAAGGGCCTCTCCCCCTCTCTTTTTTTTTTTTTGTGGCTGGTTGGTGTTTGTGATATTATGTGAGAGAGAAGCCAAATGATTTTAAGGGGATTGAGAGATCGTGGGAGGAGGTTTAGTCTCTAGTGAGGATTCATGTTTCTCTTTGAGGATCAGTGCGCACATGCTTGTGTAATTATCCTTAAGACCTTATTTTTTCATATTGGAGTACTTTTTGGCTTTATTTTGTCTCCTTCTGTAAGGCTATCTGTTTGTATGACCTGTACATTCTTTCATTTTATTTCACTGTTTCAAGTTAAAAAAAAGAAGAAAAAAAAAAAAAATTCAGCCAACTTTTGTGCTGCCATTATGAGTCCAAATGACTAATGATTTGTTTAATATTGATGTAGCTATTAAAATCATTTCTACAATTGTTCTTTTAGCAAAAAAAAAAAAAAAAAAAAAAAACAAAAAACAAAAACAGTTTTAACTTGAAGTAAATCAATGTTTAGTAAAGATCAATTTGGAACCTAAAAAAAGCTGATTATAGTGTTTAGTAAAATAATGCTGAATTGTTGTGATTTATCCCAATACTAAAATTGATATAATTTTAAATTTTGCATATATTTTT
This sequence comes from Cucurbita ficifolia, assembly GCA_033971965.1. Lineage (NCBI taxonomy): Eukaryota > Viridiplantae > Streptophyta > Magnoliopsida > Cucurbitales > Cucurbitaceae > Cucurbita > Cucurbita ficifolia. The sequence goes on from CM066963.1 coordinate 11,105,619, forward strand.
TTAGAAAAATTATTTAAAATTTTATCTGCATTCAATTTATGTTTAAATTTTGTTTACTCTGAATTGTTTGTTAAAATATTAGATAGAATAATAATCATAATGAAGTGTGTTAAGATAAATTTTATTGTAGTTGTTGGATTATGCTCATATTAATAGGTGAGAAAGTAGGGTTTTAGAAATAAGATTAACCGGAGAAAACCTAGAAGACAGTATATAAGAGGTCAATCTTATTTTTTTTAAGAACAAAATTAGAATGTTCAAATTGGTTTGGAAGAGATGTTTGATTCGCTGGAAATCCATTTATAAAATGACGGTGAATAGATTTAGCAAGGGAACGTGTCTGGCTTGTGGCTAGTATCTCTGGATAACTTTTCTTTTGTTAGGCTTTTATTTCTCTTGATGGAAAAAACAAGTTAATTATTCCCATTTCATGTTATCAGGTATGATATGTGGAGCGTTGGTGTAGTGATGCTAGAATTGATCTTAGGATCACCTAATGTTTTTCAGGTAGGTGATTTAACCCGAGTTCTTTTGGACCAGCATCTTGAGGGTTGGAATGAAGGCTTAAAGCAGCTAGCATACAAGTAAGTTCATTCTAGACGAAGTTCAGTGATTTTGTTGTCAGTTGTTATAGTCTTTATTTTATAAATTAGCTGCGGATATGGTTTATTTCACCAATAATGATGTTTTCCCAGTGTTCTTTTCTGAGGTGGCCTACTTTTAAAATTCTGAAGCCTCAAATAGGACCATTATGCAGTCTCAAAATTTCTCTGCATACAAACAGCAGATATCTGATTTCCCAGAACTGCATCACCAGAATTAGACGGTTGTTTGTAGGATCAAAAGTTTTGATGTGCATAATGAAAACTGGGACTTGGTTTTTTTAAAGCCAGATCTTCCAAGTTGGTTTATCGTATGTGATCCCAAGGTTTTGAAAAAGTTAGATTTAGTCCCTATGCTTTAAAATTTGAAAATTAGTCCCTACGGTTGGATAAAATCCTCATAAACCATCCTTATGGTAGGGACTATTTAGAAGAGTCTATCTAGTCATACGGACTATTTATTAGGTTTTATCAAACCGTTAGGACGATTTATAACTTTTGAAATCATGAGAACTAAATTTAAACTTTTGCAAACTATGGACACCAAATTTGTAATTTAACATAGAAACAACTTTTTTTTTCACATTTTCTTAGTTAAGTTACATGTTTATTCCTTGTACCTTCAAATTTGTGTCTATTGAACCTTTAATTTTATGTTTTACAGGTCTCTGATAATAGATCTCTTAACTATTAATTTCAATTTTAACTTTTAATAGATTCGTGAACTTTCAATTTTATGTGTGATAAATTTGACATGTTTTAAAATTCACGGATTTTTGTATATAACAGTGAAAGGTTCGTCCTATTAGATACAAAATTCAATTTTATGTCTAATAGATTGGCTAATTTTAGAAAATGTTGAATATGTCAGAGATGAATTATAAGACAAATTTGAAAGTTCAAAGATCTATTAAATATTTTAAAGTTGAGAGACCTATTTAGACATAAAGTTGAAAGTTTAGGGACCTATTTAATACATTTAAAAGTTTAGACCTATTAGAACAAAATTGTTAAAGCTTAGAAATCTATTTGACACTCGAGTGTAGAGACTTATTAGACAAAAATATGAATGTTTAAGGATTAAACTTATAATTTAAAATCTCTTTTGCATTTTTGTGCATCTTTCCTCTTTAGTTTTATTGCTTGCAATGATCACTTTATTGATGAAATATTAAAAGAAAAAAATTGTCGCAAGTCTAAATTAGGTTGCTGTTTTTTTTTAATCAATTTTCAGAGAATTACATGTCTGGAGAAAGGTTAACTAAATGGATAATCTAAATAAATTCCTAGAGATTAGGTAATAATAAATCTAAATAATAATGTCTAGATACTAGTAACTAAATAACTAAATCTAAATAATGGGATTACACAAATATCTTTCTACAAAAGTTAGTGTAACCTATCAACTTAATCTTTTTAACTTGGTTAGTGGTAATTTAACATGGTATTAGAGTAGGAGGGTCACAATAAATCTTTTGTAATACTCCCTTTTTTGTCATTCTCGTTATCCAAGATTGGAGGCCTTTCTTGAATACTCCTTCCCCTTAGGCCCTTTTAACTTTTCCGGAGGGAACACCATGATAATCGTATTGTAGGGTTAGATATTTCGTTTTATGATGTGGAGTTTGTACAAATTTCTAAATCCTAAGCCTAAGCATCTAGTTGCTTTCAGTTTCTACTCAAGTCTCATTCTTTTAGACTGAGTAACTTTCTTGTAATGAGGGATGGGACTCCTTTCGGTGAACTTGTATTTTTGTTTGCCCTTATACATTCTTTCATATTTCTCTATGAAATCCCAGTTTCTTACATAATTTTTTTTTTTATTACTTTTAGATCCCTCTGACTTAAAAGTTCCACAATAGTTCACTGAGACCAGTATCTCCCTCTGATTTATGTTCTCAATGATTTTCTTTAGACCGGTATCTCGTAGTCTTTGTTTGATTTGCGGATGAATTTTCCTTTTTTTTACCCATCTTTGGTTTTAGATTTTTCCAGCTTTAGCAATTTTCATGTCAGGTATAGGTCCCATGATTATGTGAAGATCAAATCCTTCCATTTTGCACTGCTTATCTTGCTTTAAGATTGTTTTTTCCTTCACCAACTATTTTTCTAAATATTTTCTCAATTAAAGTTCCACTAAATAAAGTAGCGAGGCCAGGTAACATAATAATCAACTTTTTTTCAAATGAAATACCAGCTTTCATATCTGATTAATGAAATACAAAGCATGGACCAGTCAAAGAAAAGCTCGAAACAGAAAAGTCCACAGAGATATAAGAATTGCATTCTATTCTCATATTTCTCATTGGGATTTTTTCCCCACGTTTATACCACCTTACCAGCATTGGTTATTGCGTACTTATGATATTTATTTGCTTAATTTTGGTTTTTTTCTGTCACCTGTTGGATAGGGAATCTTTGGATGTGTCTGCACTTCTCTCTCTTCTGGAAGGTGCCCATCCTCGCCATTTGTATAGATATTCATTTTTTATCTCCCAACCCTCATTCCCGTCGATCCTTTCTCATCCTTAAGGGAAATGGTCATACGACCAACCATAGCCCCTTCATTCTTCTCGTTGTGGTAGGTGAAAATTTCTAAGAAGGTTAAACTTTTTTTCTTGGTAGTCTTACCTGGGAGAGTCAACACTATTAGAGTGCATTAGGTACACTTCCCTCTTGTTAGGGCCATATTGGTGAATTCTTTGTAGGGGGTGTTCGAGACTTTTGGTCATATCCTTTGGAGATGGATTTTTCTCTCTTGATTTGGAACTCATTTATGGAGGCATTTGGTGTGTGCATGACTCAAAGTGCTCCCAGATTTTCCCCCCCTATTTTATGTATCATTTGACTAGAAAGGAACGGGAAGATTTTTCGAGGGTTGGAGAGGTCGTGAAAAAAGATGTCGGCTCTTGCCAAGTGTAATCCCTCTTTGAGTGTCTGTCTAAAGTTTGTTTTCAACTATCCTATCAGCTTTATTATTTTTTATTGGAGCTGTTATTCTATGGCGTTAGGTCTTTAGGTGTTGGTTCGACTCTGTTTTTTGAGTGGTGTTTTATGTCTCTTTTGTGTTCTTTCATTTATTCTCTTTCGGTAAGAAAAAAGATTCTCATATTTCTTTCTAGTAAGATATTCTAGAGAGTAGCAAAGAAAAATTTCTTCCAAAAAGCCACCACTTGCATTACAAAAAATGTTCAAGTATAACATATTCTGACAACCTCTACTTAAGTAGATTTTTATTGATTTCAAACTTTGTGTTGTGATACGACACATAAACCTTTCAGATGCTTAATGAAAAATCCACACAACAGCCGACCATTTAGGTAAATTCCAAACAATAAACACGAAGTACAAGCTAAATGAACTGTATTCAATAATAAAATCTCCAACCATGGTCGACCACTTAGGTAAAGCCCAAACAATAAACACAAAACACAAGCTAAGTTAAAAGTACACGATAATGAAATCTCCAACCATGGCCAATGTAAGCATGACCTAACATTACTCAAAGCTGTCATCTCTGCAGACATGAGGCTTTAAACCATTGAGACTCTTTGGACAAAATCTGGCAAATCCTCCCTAAAACAACCAAGAGACATGTGATCGTTCGAGGCCTTTTGAGGATCTTACTTATACTTCAAGGATCCTTTCCACTTTTAAGCAATGTGGAATTCAGCCTGTTTTCCTTGTTGAATAATAACCATCAGATGCTCAACTGAAAACTAAACTAGCAACTTTGTAGTTATCAGTTGTGTGCTTTCCTTTGAAGAGAAGAAAGTAAAGGACTTCTTACAATAGCGCTAGAGAGTTGTTTAATATGTGGGGCTTAATTGTTCATATTTAGTTATTTATTTATATTTGTAGAAACCAATGAATTTATTATAAAAAAAGTCAAGATAAGCTTGGGATTATAATTATTCTTTAAGTTGAAGAAAGCTAAAATGATCTGTTGTGAGGGAAAAGAAAGAAAAAGAAGTGTTCCATCCATTCTTCTTGAGTAGTTTATTTACTATGTTTCTACTAATAAAACAAAGACAGGAACACATTTGAAAGATGCAGCAAATTATATACTTATATAGACATATTTAATTTTGTGGTGCAGGCTTAGGTCGTTCATGGAGTTGTGCATTTTAATTCCTGGGAGTCCCTCGAAAAGTTATAAAAAAAATGTTCATGTTAGTTATATGCAACCTTTCTTTCTAAATTTCTATTTGGTTGTATATCGACATGTTCCTTTTTCTCATTCCAATTACTTGAATAGTTTCTAGACAACTTTGTTGTCTTATGCGTTGGGGTTTAACTAGTATTATGCTTATTAGTTAATTGGGTTTAACTAGTATTGTGCGTGTTAGTTAATTTATGAGTAGTAACATGGGATAGTAGTAGGAGTTTGTTGGAGGGAATTGGTAATGGCTAGTGGTTGTATGGAAGGAAAGAGAGCAATGTGTGAGATACTATATTCTGTTCGATGCTGTCTGGAATAGAAATATAACATTTCTCAACGAGTGCCTTTGGAGATTTAGGGAAGAACGTCATATCTTTTGTGGTGGAGAGGCTTCTTTTAGTAGTTGTGATATTCATGATTTTGGAAGGTTTTCAATGGTTGCTGTGTTATATTAGTTCTTGGAGCAGTGGTTCTCCTTTCCCAAGTGTCTTCCTTTTTTCCTTATTTCTCTGCCTTTTCTGGTTGCTTTAGCATTTCAGTTATTTTAACCAGTAATTTATGTCGTTACATTTGCTTTTAATATGGTAGTTTACATGGAAGGGGAGAAACAAATACGAAGTATACTTAAAACATAGTCGCTTTGTAATCTTTTTGCTTGAGTGACATGTTCTTCACATGCTTACACAGTTGCTATCATCATTTTGATGCACAGTTGAGACATTTAAAAGCATATATGTACATGCACTCATACCTACTTGAGTTCTTTCGCATTTTACTTTGCTGTGCATGTCTGCTCTTTAAATGAACTATTTATCCTGTGTAAACAGTTTGATATTTATTGACACTGATAAGATATCAATGCGTCCATATCAATGTCACTTCTTGTGTGCATCCACATTTGAAATTTTACTTCGATGTCCACAATGCTGCTATATATGCTTTAGATATTTGGTTGACACTAAGATATTGTCATCTATGATGATCTAGCAAGGAGATTCACCAGCATCCTGGAAATGCTCTGAAGAAGTTTTTGCCCACCAAATAAAGAGTAGAGATCCTCTTAAACTAGGGTCAGTTCATTATTATTATTTTATTGTATTTCTCTTCCTTTTCCTGTATGATATTCTGGTTTAGTGCATATTCTTTTATAAACAAACTACTCGTAATGCTTTTTTTTCCAATATGTATCTTAATATCTATGTTTCAAAAGTCACCCTTATTTTATTATCTATATTCTGACAATTTGAAAGTTTACTTTGACACGTTAGGAGGCGTCATGTGAGCACACAATTCACTCTTGTTGTAGGGATTATATCACATATTTCTTCAAATGTCTTGTGTGAAAATGAAGTGCGATATTCAAAGAAAAGATGAGATGATAAACAGGGATAAATGTTGAGAAGAATAAAATTTGGGTGGCTGATGCGTACTTTGAAACATGATAACAATATGTTGAATTCTTTATTTGAGCTGCATATGCATTTTACACCAACAGGTCAGATTTGAGACGGTGTGGGACACACGTCTTTTTTCAGTGGGTTTAACAGAGGTTGGCTTTCAGCCATCAAGGAACTTGAATAATGTAACAAAGAGATTAATGTGACAAATACTATCGTAATTCTAGATTTCCTACTAATGTCCTTCTCATCATAAGTGGTTTTTACTGTGGCACCAGGTTTCCAAATGTTTGGGCTCTACGGTTGGTCCGCAACCTACTACAATGGAATCCAGTGAGTTTTTATTGTGGAAGTACGAATGTTTCATTTTTATTCAATGATATTGGAAGCACCCATCTTGCATGCGGTGGTAAAAATTGGATCGAGAAAAAAAAATTCTTGGAAGTTAAATAAGACTTCTAGCAATCTTTGTCTGTAAATATATGACGTGGAAAAGTGATTGTTGTGGTGTATGCTATCTACTTTGCAATTACGCATGCTTATATTTTCAGGAATTGTATTTGCTAACACAACTACAAGTCCTCGATGTTTTTATCGTTAAGACTTGTCCTAAAGCATTTAATAAGACATGCATGTATAAATCTAGAATTTTGTGTTCCAACCAACGAATTTGGGTTGCCATTAATAGGTAAAGTAAGTTGCTATATGCTTCTGTGCTAGACTTCCTCCGGCTTTTTCTACGTGTATTCGCCCAACAATTTCATCAGTGTAGTGTATGTACTGACGAATAATTCGCTCATTTGAAAGAATTGTGGGCTAGATAGTGCTCTTAGTAAATAGTTTCTTCTTTTTGTTTCATAATGCGTTATCAGACGGCTTAAGCAGTTTAACTGAAATGTTTTGAATGCGTATGAACTGCAGGAGGACCGTTTAAATGTCGATGATGCTCTGCGACATCCTTATTTCCACCCTTTTCCTAAATGAGTATGAGTTTGCAGATTGACAAATGTTACACAGAGATTAGTTATTTTCACCAAAAGTAAAGGTACCACTTTTTCAACAATCTTATATAAGAGTGAATAGTCTCCTACATTTTACCTAATTTTCTTTTACATATTTGCAGGTTATGTTGCTGACAATCGAAAATGCCCATGCATCAAATATCAGAAGCTTGATTGATGCACTTTTTTACGTCAAGCGAGAGTTCTCATATTGATGCTTTCTTGATCAAGATTCGAGATGTTTCAGTGACAGTATTACTATCATATTTTTGCAAAGGTTGTAATTGAACAGTACCCATATATCAAATGAGTATTGAACCATAAAACTGGGGGATCTCTACGACACCTTTTTAGTGATAGGGATGGGAGATTTTAATTTTTGACCCGACAAAAATAATAAAAAATTACAAATTAGAAGTAAATGACTAATATTGTGTGTTTATTTATGTACTTTTTTAAGATGCCAAATTTTACAAATTAGAAGTAAATGACTAACAAGTGAAAATAAAAGCCAAATTTTAATTGCCAAATTTTAAGATGCGTGGGATATTTGATATGCAAGCTTGAGTCATAGTTTCTGTAGTACTTGTCATTATATATTTGAGCAAACGCACCAATCATAAATGTTGATTAAAAATCTTAATCATCTGTAAATTAAGTTAGGATGTATCATCTCACCAAGAAATTAAGATCGTACTGAAAAAATATAACCACATTTGCTTTTCAATGGTTGGTAATATTTAGTTTTTTTTCCCCACTGTTTAAGCAGCTTTACACAGATTCTTCAGAATACATTAAGAACACAGGAATTGAAACAGATGATTTTACAATGACTGATTATAATTACCAAAAATCTAACGATTTATAACTTACAAAACCTGAAATACGGGGGAAAAAATCTACGAAATGGTCGTTACATACACATGCTCTAGTATACATTATGCCGATGGCATTGCAACTGGACATTTGTTTTGTCACCCATTCTACACTCATGGTTCGTGGCTGTTAACCCGGCTATGAAGCTCCAGCATTTCTTGATGATTTGGGTCAACCGAAAGAGCAGCTCGACAATCCCGAAGAGCACCCAAAACATTATTAGTATGCTCATGGAATGCCGCTCGCAGATGTAGAAGGTGAAGGTCTGCTTTGAACGCTATTGCCCTTGATAGTTCGGCAATAGCTTCATTTACCTTGTGGCTATCCATCAACACTGTTTCCAGAGAACAAATCATTTAGTTAACAAAAAAAAAAGAAGCTAAATCCTTAGCAATGGCCATATAGCAACATCAAATGCTATACATTTCCAATATTTGCAGATCCCAAAGGAAAAAAAAAATTCAACTTGTACATAGAATCACATGTCCCCATTCCACATTTATGTTTTATTATGTCAACTTCTATTATGGGCTCACTATTCCTCAAGTAATTATCATCATCATATGGCAATCTAATACCACAAAGTGATGAGATTGGCCAAAGACAATAATATATACCATCAATATTATTCTTAGGCATCATCCTAACAACAAATAAATTGGTGGTTGTAAAAGCTTGATGAATAAGGCAGTCAGAATAAACAAGGGTAAATAAAGGATATAACAACCTGCAGCGCGGTATCTGTATGGGTACACCCGAAGAGGATCCAATTGAGTGACCATATCTAGATCAGCTTTTGTCAAGTCACGGTCACCATACTCAGACCTCTTCTCGTATGCAGATGCATTATTACGCGCCTTTTCAATTAGTTTGGTCATCTCCTCATATGCTGCAGCCTTATCATTCCTCAGATAATGAACCCGAGCAAGACCTTGATGGGCTCGAGTATGACGGATTTTGAGGGCATTAATGTAGCAATCAGCAGCTAAGTCTAGCTTCTCACAGTCAACATAAACACTTCCAAGATTGTTCAGAGCCTGAAAAGAATTGGCCAGTTAAACTATTTAAAGAGACTTTTTCAATGCAAGCCACAACTAGTTGGCAGTCTGCCCAATCACATCGATGATTCCGCAGACGCCAACTTCACTCAATTCCTGTGATTTCTGATTTTGTTAGTCAGGAAGATAATGGACAGAAATGTTTTATGTGGTATCAATTCCATCAATAAATATTAAACTTTCAGATTAATACTCCACATATCTATATGAGTCCTTCACTTCTGATACTTTTCAGACTTACAGTCATTCCAGCATTTTCTGGCTGGCAACCAACATAACGATCAATTTATAAATTGATAAATGAAATAACATTAAGAGGCAACAGCTAAAAAGACTAGGGTTATAGAGAAGGTCTCCAAGTGGCAATGATGAACTGGAGGGGTAATCACAGATATAGCATCAAATTGTAAATAATTAAAGTAAGATCCACTCTCTCACAACGATATCAAGGTTTTCAAGGATATCTAGTTAATTGAATAAGACATTTCACAGATTTATCTCAAGTGGTATAGAAAGATATTCATCCTTCAACCATCATACTATTTGGTGGAAATCCATTCTGAACATGTAGGTTATTGAGAAAACCGTACCTGACCTTTGCGCAACCTATCTGAAGGGCACTTCAGAGCATCTTCTAGGAGGGAAATAACTGTAGAAGAACAAGACGGATCTTGGCTTGAGTCAGCCAGCGCATAGGCCTTCAAGAAGAAGGCTTCAAAGGATCTCCTAATTTTAATTGATTCCTCAGCTTTTTGGAGCCCTTCTTCACAATGACCAGTATCATACAAAATCCAACCCTCATAAACCAGTCTCTCATGTTCGCTGGATGCATGTTGACGAGCTAACTGTAAACTCCGCATGGCAGCTTCAGGGCAGTTCAACCTGAAATTTCAACGAATGCAATCTTCAACTTTCACTTGGAAAATATTCCTTTCCCACTTCACAAAAGTGGGGCCCAAAGCAGGAAGGGATATGCAATGACATGGAAACGTTTCAAGACAAGGGGTTGTAATATTGATTCTTTTAAATTTTGTTCGGTTGAAGTACATATAAAATGCAATACTAATGAATTAAAGAATTTAAGTAATTAGAAGTAGCTAGTAATACAGACTAAATTTCCTATTCATGTACTGTAGAAATATATTTGCAGCGCAAATAATGTTCTTGCACTCTACCATTGTGAGGTAAAGGAAAAAACACATTATCTCGTTGCTTTGAAAAGGCCAGCATGTATACGTATGAAATGACTAGCCTGAATACTGAATACATAATATACTCATTTTGTCGTTGGTCATGCATTCAACATGCATAGTTTTAACAATGAAGTTTATATGTTATTAATTCAGCATATGCCCTTATCTGAATTTTTTTAGCATATGCCCAAAAATCAACCAAAATCTAATTTCAGCATGTAAAAAACGCTCAAAAGCCTTCTAAAGCTTGATGTCCAATTTTTTCAACAACGATAATAAATGGAAAAAAAAGTAATCTACAGCCTCAACACAAATAGGTGACCTATTAACCTATCAGGAAAAAATAAGGCCATCTATTCGAACAATTGCTTATAGAAAGTTGCATCCAGCCAATCATTGCTGGACACCAAACAAAAATAACTACGAAAAAGAAGTCACAGGCTGAGGTTAATGACATGACATACCGCAGAAGAAGCAAGGACTGTCTGAAGTATAGGACACCTTTTGCTGCATCAGACTCAAGCATCTGGTAGATTACAGACAGAGACCCGATATCATCAACTGAAGACCATCTATCATACAACTGAATCCAACAATCTGCTGTTGTCCAATTGTTAACATGCTCACGTACAAGAGTTCGGAGTTGGGATGCAGCTGCTTTTCCCTCAAACATCCGATAATCAGGGGAGAGAGTAAGAATTGCTTGAATGTCACAGATTGCTGCTTGATAATCTTCAAGAGCAAGGTAAAAACAAAACCGGAGTTCCAAGCATTCAAGTGCAAGTTTAAATCCAAGAATACGGTTGATTTCGGCAAGAGCTGCATGAACATCTTGTTTCCTCATTAAGGAAGCAGCTCTAAACATATAGGGATAAGTCAGAGTTGGGTCCAAGCCAGTTGCTTTCTCAAGATCTGCCAATCTTTTGTTGCCATCGCAATATAATGATCTCTCCTGATACAACCAACCAAGCGGGACACCAGTAGAGATGACTGAAGTCAGTTTGTCATAGGACCATTGCTTGTTACCATTTATGTGACTTAACCTAGCCAGCCCAACGGCAGAATAAATATGGCCTGCATTAAAAGTAGCCTCAAACAGACGTTTAGCTTCATCATACTCTTTCCTCAAGAGCCTCACACATCCCAATTGATGAGAAGCAAAAAGTCTCTGCCTATCAGTTTCAGCAAATTCCACCAACCTTTCTAGGAAACAAGCAGTGTTCTCAGATTGAGGATCAAGATATAAGGAAACTTCACTTAGCAAACAATAAAGCGCAAACGAGGCATGACCCACCATAATTGACCTTTGTTTTTTATTAGCAAGCATAAATATTTCCACCACACGATGATCACTCAAGCAATCAGGGAGATCATTTAGAAAAGTTTGCAGGCATGATGCAGCAAGAATATGGCAGTCCTCTTCGAGGGCATAGTCCATGAGCTCTAAAGCATCTTCTCTAGAGGATACAAGAGATGCCAGTTTTCTGTCACATGCATCTTTGAGCTTTTCGCAACAAAATTTATTTGCAAAAATCAATATTTCTAACAAAAGATCTGGAGAAACTTCACCCAAATTCCCTGTGTTGCTGAACTCCCTTATAGCCCTCATGCCCGAAGGGGAAAGATTGTTTTCAGACAGATCAATGACCTCACGGTTTGATTCAGTGAAGCACCCATTAAGCATAGCATGAAAAGGAGCCGAGAGACCTGAAATTTTCTGTTTATCACAAACAATATCCTCATCATTAATTTTAAAAGTGACATGCTTTGATACTGGGTTCCCATCAGCGGCACAAGTGTCATAGACACTTCCAGCATCTAACACAGTATCTACAGGGAAATGGGTAGCAATATCTTCCGGTCCAAACTCTTGTGCGCATTTTTCACAAGTGGAAAGTAGGTCAGCAATAATTTCTTCCCCCTGCTTCTCATATTTTAACCATGCCCCAAATATAAGCTTCTCATGGACAATACTAGCTTTCTGCCAAGCAGAACGAAGACTTCTTCGCATAAGTTTAACCTCGCCAAGCCCCCTAAAGACCTGAAACTGAAGCAAATAGAGATTCGATCTCTCATGGGCGGGACATGACTCAAGTTCTTCATGAATTTGAGCTAGGACTTCCACATAATCAACAGGTTTGAAGTACGGCAGAATTGATGGTTCAGGGACCTTGATAAGAGATTCTCTACAACAATAAAATCAATCCAAAGAAATTAATTTGCTGAAATAAATAATAGAGAACAAAATAATAGCGGGAAAAAAAGAAAAAAAGAAAAAAAAACAGGCTTACATCGAAGAAGAAGAGGATTGTAACGAGAGTTTGGACAATTTTCCTCGCTCAACCTGGAGCCAAGCCTGTGGATAGAAAGCATTGAGCTGCGTTTCTTTACAGGAGTCGGAAGGGAAAAAAGTCTTCATAGCGCACGGGAGTTCAACAAGACTCCCGGATCGCCAAAAATGCCAGATGGCTACGTTTCCCCAACCGAACTAACCTAACGAGGACCAATAAGAGAGAATACTGAAACATACATCGCAGACAAAAAGAAATGGTCAGATCGCAAAAACCTAATCTGGTCGGGGAATTTCATGCTCAACAATTCAAAGCTCCATATAAAAAATATTGTCGGACTACGAAAAAGCAGCTCAGAATCTTCCAAAGAAAAAAGAAAACGATTGGAAGAAAAAAAAGAAAAGGCTCGTCTTTAGGGACGGTCACCACCATAGACGGTAAGGATAATAAAAAAAAATTGCAGTGAATCACGGTTTTGAGTATAGAGAAATGAAAAGAGAAATCAAGAAGGATTAGTGTCATTAAGATGTAAAGAAAACTAGGGCGAAACAAGCACCGGGAATTATGTAAGATCCCTCTCCCAGAAGCGCAATGAAGAAATCCAGAAAATGATCCATCCAAGTCCTTCATAGATGTGGAAAAGTCGGAGATTACAAGGTGAGCTCTGGAATCGTGAAGATCAAATTGAAAGGGGCGAAAACGAAAATTATAGACTGGAACATCTTTTGAGCCTTTGTTTTTTTATTCGCGTTTGGTGAAAAGGAAAGTTGTCTTCTTTTTGTCTTCCTCTCTCACGTTCTTTCCGTTGGAAGTCCAGAAAAGATTGCAGCCACTGTTTTCTTTTCGGTAGGGAAAACAAAAATGGTTGGAAGAAAAAAACTGCCGGAGTTTCCCAACCCTGACCAAGGGCCAAGGCATTGCCGAAACGCTGTCGTTTTTAGATGTATTTTTGTCCTGCTGCCAATCTGATTGTATTGAAAAACTGGCCCAATGGGTCGGACGCGAAAGAAATAAAGGAGAGCAAAATTGTTGTGTTTCGCTCCTACCCTTATCTTCGGTACGAACGGATTGTTGATGGAAAGCTGGGGTCCTCACAATGGATGTGAATGTGGGTCCCACACACACTCAATTCAATTACTCTTTCAAATATTTTCATTTTTCTTCCTTCCATCATTATACATGCATATATAGAGTATTATTAATAAATAAATAAATAAAGCCCCCTTTTCATGGATAGTTTTTGTTTCTTTCTTTCTTCAACAAAAATAAATAAATAAATTATAATTAATGTGGGGGCCACAACCCAAGGGCAGTTGACAACTCATACCATCAGCCAACCCGATGAACCCGGGCGAGAAAAGTGCGTGTAGGTCTAGGTGACGACGGAATAACTCCTCTGAGGGACGGTCTTCATAGTAGCCCACACCAGATCCATATATAGAGGGAACTGTGCAATTGCAAACAATGTGACTGGCAAGCAAGTCACAGCGTACACCGGCAATGCAGCATATTGAAGCTTTTCACTTAGCACAAAGTAATGCCCCGCACAAAATGAAACCAGCATTGCTGCAATCGACACGAAAAGAGACGATAAACCCACCAGAAGCTTCCTCGGCAGATTGCCACCGAAGTCCTTTTCTTGGAACCTCGAGGTCAAGATGGACAGAAACATCACTAATGCCGTCACCGAGCAAGAGAGTGCAATCAGAGATGCGATGGCAAATACGTTGAAGGTGGGTTGCCCATGGAGCAATGGCGTGCCTTTTGGATCGTTCCCACCCGGGACGGTGGCGGCGGTGGCGAAAGCCACGGTTGCAATCAGGGCAGCCACCAAAGAGCAGGACTCTGAGGTGCTTGTAAGCCACTTCCCCCCGCTTTCCACCAGCTCACTGTGGGTCTCGGATAAGATAAGTCTTGCAGTCTTTCGGTCCTTGTTATAGTGGGGAAAAAAGTTTGGGGGCATCGATCCCTTCACATACTATCATCACAATGCTGGTAACACTGGTTAAAAGAAGTGGAGCAGAATGGTGATAAATAAGAAGTTAAAAGCCCTGCAAATTACCTGATACCATTTAAGTTCCCATTGCATTTGCAAGGCAGCTCCGGGGATGAGCCATGGCTTATGATCTCCCAGCTTTGCTGCAAGGTGCAACGCACTGTTACCTTGAGAATCCACAACTCGAAAGGCACTCTGTTTCACAATATTTTTCTCCACCAATAGTTGGTAGACATGAGGATGCCTATTCTCCACAGCCAACAACACAATGTTCTTCTGATCCGCGTTTAGATCATGGATAGCCACAGGAAATAGATGGAGGATTTTTTCCACCATCTCCACCACACCATTCTTTGCTGCAATCAACACAGGCGTCTCTGTTGTTTTCCCTGCCGCTGCTGCAGCTGTGGTAACCACTTTCTTGTTGTTCTTCTTGTCTCCAATACTTGGAGGAAAATGTTTGTGGATTTTATCAACCAACCCACACTTTGATTCTATAACAATGTTTGTTCCTTCTTCTTTCTCTTCTGCTACCACCAACACAAAATCCATCCACATCAGCTATTCAACATTCGTTTTTACTGCGTTATTTGAAAGAAGCTACAAATATTATTGTATACCGTCATTAATCTCCTCGTGGGACGGCATGTTTGGTTGTTGGGGAGAATCCGTGGGAGGTTGAAGATGATGGGTTGGATGTCCAGAGATGTTGTAATCATCGAAGGTGACACTGCCGTTGGCGAAGTGATAAGGCTGTGTTTCTTCTTCTTCTTCTTCTTCTTTTTCTTCTTCTTTGGATCCCGTAGGTGAACCTCCATTGTCATCATATTCATACATTGAAGCACACTGTAGAAGTTGGTTCATAACTTGGACAGCCCAAGTGTGCTTCTCCTTCTTCCCCTGAATCTTTTTTATTTGTGCAGAGCCTTCCACACAAAGTTCCATCAATACACTTGTTAATGAAGGTGAGAATAGTTAATGGTGGGTTTCAAACTACCTAGCCCCATCACTATGAGCACTGCCTTGGAAGCCATTTTCAGAAAGTTGAAACATGTGGCATAATTTTGGGGGAGAATTGCGAGCCCATGATGGTTGACCATTGAATCATGCCCTGTAATTCACGAGACATGCATCTGTAATAATATATATATATGTAGATATATATATATATATATATTGATGGTTACTTTAAACAACCTTTTTGTTGAGGAGGATTCTCTGCATCTGCATCTATGGTGTTTTTGGCATTGTGGTTGTTGGGTTTTTTGTTTGTTGTCCCCACAGTAAACACTACAAAGAAAGAGCCCAAAAAGTGAATTATATAGTAAGTAAATGTTAATAATTGCTTAGGCTGTAAGACATGACCCAAGACAGAAGCTTGACCCATTCCAATTCCTTTCCACAGAAAACTGAAGAAGTGGACGCATGTGTTGTAGTTGGCTGGATAACGCTTGTCATGGTTTGGATACGAGGGTCGTTGGTGCAGTGATAGTGGGTTCTTGGGTAGAGCATGACGAAATGAGTGTGGTTCCACCTTTATTTCGTCCACAAAGATACCTGATATAAGATTAAATTCTAAGTATACTTTAGCTGTTGCGGAAGTAAGGCACATTTGGAAGTATCGATATAGAAATAGTTACAGTGATAAACGATCATCTTCCATCTTCCTAAGTGAGTTCCACTCTTGAAAGCGGAAGGCTTGGTGGCAAGAAGATGGAGTGGAGTAAAACCTTCGACATTCACAAACTCCACCAGTTCCTTGTACAGTTTTATGATATGAACTGCCAGTTCTGTTTCCCCAAAAAAATTAAACAAATAAACAGCGTCTCACATTTATAAAAGAAAGAGAGGGAATGAATAGAGAAAACTGACCAAAGAAATCACCCGAAATGGCGCAATGAAGAATGGTGTGGCCATCGTTGGATCTTCGACAGTGGTCGATGGTGCAGGTGCAGAAGGCGTCGAGGCAAAGGAAAGCATCTTTGTTGCCATGCAAAGCCGCCAAGAAGAGTGGTGTCTCGCCCTCGTGGTTTCGAATTCCCACCAAGGAAGCCTCAACCGACGCTATGTCGTAACACATCTTGACATTCCCAAGCGTAGCCGCAATGTGAAGCGCCGTATTGCCTCTGTCGTTTCCCATTTCAAGCACTTTCTTGGTGTTGCCTTTGTCCTCTGAGATTATTATTGTCACCAGGTTTTCCACAACGCCAACTTGGCCGTCGCTCACTGCCACGTGCAGCGCCGTGTCCCCTCGCTTCGTGATTTTCAGACCGCGAGCTCTTACATCCGTTGAGTACTTCTCCACCACTTCTTCCCATCTTCCTTTCATGGCGTTTTCGAACACAAATTTCTTCAACCTTTGTATCTCCATTTCTGTGCTGTTTCTTCTCTCAACTCTCTGTTTCTTCTCTTAAATACTTCTTTTGTGAAACTATGGAAGAGGTGGGTTTTCATTGTGCTTGAGCATCAAGTTTTGAATCTTCCGTTACTTTGGGTTTGGCTTCTTTTTTATTTGTAAATGTAACAATGATTGATTTTTCTTTTTCTTTTTCTTTTTCCTTTTTCTTTTTATTCAAACAAGGTCTACTATTTCACCATTTTCAATTTTCTAATTTCCTCTTATTTATATCCAAAACATAAGATACCAAGAATGTGTGTATATATATAAATATACATATTAAAAATTAATTCATTAATCCCTGAAACAAGAACACAAAAAGGAAACACATCAATAAATTCATTCAAAACACCTATCCTTCTTTTTAAACACCCACAATCCTTCTTTTTAAAACACCCACTGGGCATCATCTCTGAGTCATTAAGCTTGACTTGCTCATATCTACTATAAATACTCGTCCTCAAAGGTATGCTCTATTCACACCAACAAATAGAATTGAAAAGCATAAGTGCTCAAAGTTACTTGTTCCAAACCATCTCACCTCAAGTTGTTCTTTCAATTTGGGTTGTTTTTTCAATTTTGGTTGTTTTTTCAGTTTCAGTTGTTTTCTCAGTTTCAGTTGTTTCTTTCGACCTATCACCATGTTCTGAGTTTGCTTTAGTACTGTCCATCAAATGGCGTAGCACGACTTCGGCGCTTCTTGTAGGCACTTTTTTGAGAAGAGCCTGCAGCAAATCGAAGTAGAGAGGAAGCTGCACAATACCGAAGATCAATGCCA
Source organism: Cucurbita ficifolia (assembly GCA_033971965.1). Classification (NCBI taxonomy): domain Eukaryota; kingdom Viridiplantae; phylum Streptophyta; class Magnoliopsida; order Cucurbitales; family Cucurbitaceae; genus Cucurbita; species Cucurbita ficifolia. Next base: position 11,123,371 of record CM066963.1, read on the forward strand.
CAGGGATGAAAGTAAGTGTATACAGCAGAATGGCTTCGTTGTGAAGACGGTTGATGGTCAGAAAGTAGTGCCCCGAGCAGAAGGAAACCAACATGGCGACGATAGAAAAGTAAAGGCAGCACAAGCCGATCAGCAATTTCCACGGCAACTCTAATTCGAAGTCATTGATATCGAACCTGGAGGTCATGATGGCTAGAAACATGATGACTGAGGTTGAAGAGAGGCAGAGGGCAATTAGGGAAGAGTAGGAGAAGATTGAAAACCCTAGCTCCTGTCCAAGTATTGCACCACCATTCTCGTTGTTGCCGCCAGGGATGGTCACTGCGGTTGCAAAAGCTACTGTTGCAATCAGAGTCGCCACCAAAGTGAATGAATCTGAGGTATTGTAAAGCCACTTTCCACCCTGTACCGCAAGTTCCTTGTGGGTTTCCTGGAAGATTGCACTTGCAGTTTTTCTTTCCTTGTTCCACTGGGGAAACACATGGTTTGGCACAGAGTCCTTCACGTACTGCCAAATTTTCCATTCAATCACTTGTCATTTTTTTTTAGAAAATGCTCTGTATATATATATTTTTTGAATACTTACTTTATACCACTTAACCTCCCACTGCAACTGTAATGCAACTCCTGTGATGCGCCAAAGCTCTGGATCTATGACGTTTGCTGCGAGATGTAAGGCGCTGTTGCCCTTATGATCCACCGCTCGAAACAGGGTTTCTATCCTTTTTCTTTCCTCGAGTAAAAACCTGTACACCTCCGGCTGCCTGTACTCCGCAGCCAACAGCACCACATTCTTCTTATCTTTGTTAGTATCATAGATAGCCAGCGGAACAAGTCTGGACATTTCCTTCACAATCTCAATCACTCCATTCTTTGCTGCTAATAACATCGCCGACTCGATTGCTGTTCATATCACAATGTAGTATATAATTAATCATACATCTAACAGACCAACAAAATAAATACCAAAAAAGTAGCAAACCTTCCCCATGTTTGGGCTTCTCTGATTCTTTGGGCGCCTCTGATTGTTTGGGCGCCTCTAATTGTTTGGGCGCCTCTAATTCTTTGGGCGCCTCTAATTCTTTGGGCGCCTCTAATTCTTTGGGCGCCTCTAATTCTTTGGGCGCCTCTAATTCTTTGGGCGCCTCAATGTGAGGAACGAATTGGACCTCATCATCTACAAAGTCGTAAGGAAGTGTAACTCCATCTGCTTTGTCGCTGTGAAATCTGTAATGCATGGGACTTTTTCCATCGTCTCCATATTTGTCGGACTCAGCGGAATCAAGAAGTTGGTTCATCACTTGAACTGCCCAAGTGTGCTTCTCTTTTATCATCCGTATCTTTTTGATATCATTGGTTCCTGCATTTAATTTTGGAGAAGCACAATTAATTAGACTCAACCCCACTTGTATTGAGCAATGCATAATACATACATACCGTATCCAAAAATGATCATGATTGCCGAGAAAGCAATCCAAAAAAAATCGATGCAAATGGTGTAGTTTACGGGGAAGTATGTAGTTGGGGGCTCTGTGGCTGCCATCAACAACAATGAATGTTATGTTATATATCAATATAGTTTGAGAGGGTTGAACTGAAGTTGTAAAGCTTGTTGCATATACATAAACCTGATTTAGAATTCAGAGGTTTCTGTTCTTCCAAGTTTGTAGTTGGGGGCTCTGTGGCTGCCATTGATACAACAATGAAAGTCATGTTACATATCAATATAGTTTGAGAGGGTTGAACTGAAGTTGTAAAGCACACCACATAGCTTCTTCATTACCTTTACCATCTCCATTCTGTTCTTCCAAGTCTCTGTTCTTCTTGGCTCCATCATGTTTCGTATTATTCTTCTTCTGGCCTTCAAAATTCCAGACTTTATGTTCGGGTAGGAGAAAATATTATGTAGGTTGTGAGATTAGTAGGAGAAGGATATATAAAGATAATACGTATACCGACCTGTCAAAAATATATCCTTCATCCCCCTAAAAAAGTCAACGCATGTCTGGTAGTTAAGGGGAAAAGGGGAAGGAGTAGCTGTCTCTTTTGCTTTCTCTATACTTCGCTCCAACTCTTGCTTCAGGTTCTCAATTGATTGAGCCAGTAGTGGATTCACAATTAAGCCTGAAAACATTTGCAGTACTATGTTACCACCATACCTATATTTAAAAACTATAAAGCTTTGGTGAAAAAACTCACAGTGATAGACGATGCGCTGCCATCCTTTGATGTAGCTTCCACTTTTGAAGGAAGTTGGCATGCTGGCTAGAACATGGATAGGGGTTAGGCCTTCCGCATTCGCCCAGCTCATAGCCTCCTTGTTCATTTTAATAAATTGGAAGGCCAAATCTGGCATCTCAACACAATTAATTTTAAACTTCACACTTGGGAAGAGGAGAGAGGAGAGAAGAGAAAAAAAAAGCTCACCAAACTGCTCGTTTCTGAGGGCTTGATGTAGCACGGTGTCTCCCGTGTTCTTCACTCTGCAGTTGGTTCTGATTGACTCCTCTTTGCAAGAGCAGTAAAGCCATAAAAAGGCGTCCTTGTTGCCGCACGCAGCCGCCAAGTACAGAGGCGTTTCATCGCATTTGTTTCTCTTGTCCACCAACTCCGAATGGGCAGAAGCAATGACGAGGCACATTCTCACGCTCCCCATCATTGCGGCAAGGTGGAGAGGATTGTTTCCCCTCTCATTTTTAGTCTCTAGAATTTCCTTTTCTGTGCCGTTCTTAATGCTTTTCACAAGTTTTTCCACTGTGTCTTCTTGATTGTCAATCACAGCCAAATGCAGCGCCGTGTCGCCCTGTCGGTTCAGCTTCAGCTTCTGAGCCTCTGGTTTTGTCTTACACTGCTTAATCACTTCCTTCCAATTCCGCTTCATCGCGTTTACAGTAAGAACCCTTTCCGATTGGGCATTGTCATGATCAGACGACATTCTCTTCGCTCTTAGTTTGTTGTTTAATTGATGCACATGGCCTTTATTATCTTGTACCTTAGTCCTATAAATAAGGAGCACTGATAGCGCTTGGGATTATGTAAAAGTAGTAAACAAAGATGATAAACACTTTAGGGTAAGCAAAAATTCTCTTCTTAAGCCACAAGCATTCTTAGTCGCTTCAGTTACTTTGCTGTTTTTGTTATTGTGGTGATGAACTCTAATCTAATGTCCACCCCAACACCCACAATTAGGTTTGGATGAACACAACTGACCGGCTTCATCCAAGGGCTATTCCTAACAAAATTTTGTATTTGCGTCTACTCATTATCACATGTCTAACGTCAAGTGTCGTCGCATACGGACATGTCATTTTGTCTAACGTCAAGTGTCGTCGCATACGGACATGTCATTTTGTCTAACGTCAAGTGTCGTCTACTCAGTATCCAAGGGCTATTCATACACCTACTATGTCCAAAGACTTTGATTCGAAGCTAAGAATTTTGTGATAATCTCATGTAACCCTGCTTTGGTTTTATAAAAGGGGTCAATTAATAATAATTATATATAATAAAAATTTAATATTCTATAAACGCCTATAATCAACGCTCTTTTCTTTTCTTTTCTTTTTTTCTTCTCTTCTTTAATTATTAAATATTGTTTGTTTGGTTTAAATTTGTATGTCCATTTTGATTCATACCCTTTCAAAAGCTTCATTTTAATCTTTATATTATTATAAAAATATATATATAATATTTTATTATATTATATGATAGTAAAAGCTTGTTTTTTAAGGTCGTTTTGTTCATGAGCACGAAGCAAACCCTAGTAGTTCAAAGTTTTTCAACAACATGATATGGTTAATCGTAGGATTTTGTGATAAAAGTGTTATTTTTGAGTGACCCATTTTGGAAGGGTCTCCCTGTAGCACTCTGGTTGGTTGATATTTTAAGAAACTATAGAAAAACAGTTTTCAAATGCTTTTACTTTACTTCATCGCCAAGTTGTTGAAGATTGTCAATAACAGCCAAATGCAGCGCCGTGTGGCCATATCGGGTCAGCTTCGGGGTATTTCTCATACTTCTTAACTACTGCCTCCCATTTCCCTCTGTGTTTGTGTAAACAAAATCTGGTAAACCTGCTTTCTTATTCTTATATACACTGCCCTCCTTCTTCATAATCCTTGTTTAAAAGAAAATGTGACTAAGAATGATGCGAGAGTTGTGTATGTTCTCTAAATATATTTCCGAACTTAATTATATAGAAAATTGAACATCTAACATCTAACATTTAAAGATATCATATCATCTTTCTTGTTCATTTGAATTACATCAATTCATATGATGCTAAACTAAACTTATCACAAACCATGTATACGTGATTTTCGATATCAGCCCGCAAATATGATAAACTTTTTATTTATAGGTGCGAAGAAATGTGGAGGTGACATAATTAGTAACCAAATATGATCAACTTTGGGGCTGGAAAAAGCATATAGTGATTTAAGATGTTAATTTATGAAGGGTTGAGTTGTAAATGAGGTCCACAGGATGAAGTTTGAGAGGAGCAATTGCAGGGTCGACATAAATGGCGTTTAAAAATGAGTTGTCATCGTCCAGACAAGGCTTTAAAGAGGCAACCACATTACCACAAGGCCACTGCAACAACTCCTCATTACGTCTCTTGGGCCCTTCCCATTCTTACATACGGTGGAAGTGGGCGCAAGTGGGCTTGCTGTTTTGGAAAAACTGTACGTGGATGTGTACCCATTGGGCGCGCAGGGGCATGAGAACACGTCGGCCTTCTCAGGGCCCAGCCCGGTTCCGATAACTGTGATTGGTGCGGATATGTTGAAGGATTCACTCCTCATTCTGGATTTCATTTCAGTGGTCGATGACAACACCTTCACCCATTAATTCCATTTATTCTGTTTCATTCTTTCTCCTTCATCAATACGCACGCTTTAATGAAAGCTACGAAACCAAGACTGACTGGGTTTTACACAATGTTTTAAAATAGAACAATTTTCAGACAGAAAATCCAAGAATACAGAAAAGGAAAAAGGGTCATTCCCACAGATCACTAAATTTATCCATTACAATAAAAAAAAAATAGAAGAAGAGAATCTGGAGGTTTAGGATAATCCTTGTTTTTATTTATACCGCACCGTGTTGATCAAATCGCATACGACGACCTCGGCGCTTCTTCTAGGCACTCTTTTGATAAGAGCCTTCAGCAAATCGAAGTAGAGAGGAAGCTGCACAATACCGAAGATCAATGCCACAGGGAGGAAAGTAAGTGTATACAGCAGAATGGCTTCGTTGTGAAGACGGTTGATGACCAGAAAGTAGTGCCCCGAACAGAAGGAAACCAACATGGCGACGATAGAAAAGTAAAGGCAGCACAAGCCGATCAGCAATTTCCACGGCAACACTAACCCGAAGTCTTTGATATCGAACCTGGAGGTCATGATGGCTAGAAACATGATGATTGATGTTGAAGAGAGGCAGAGGGCAATTAGGGAAGAGTAGGAGAAGATTAAAAACCCTTGCTCGTTTCCCAGTTTTGCACCACCATTCTCGTCGTTGCCGCCTGGGATGGTGGCTGCGGTTGCAAAAGCTACTGTTGCAATCAGAGTTGCCACCAGAGTGCATGACTCTGAGGTACTGTAAAGCCACTCCCCACCCTTTGTCGCAAGTTCCTTGTGGGTTTCCTGGAAGATTGCACTTGCAGTTTTTCTTTCCTTGTTCCAGTGGGGAAAGAAATGGAGTGGCACAGACCCCTTCACGTACTGCCAAATTTTCCATTCAATCACTTGTCATTTTTCTTTTCTTTTCTTTTTTTTAATAGAAAAAGCTCTGTATATATATATATATATATATATTGTGAATACTTACGTTATACCACTTAACTTCCCACTGCATCTGCAATGCAGCTCCTGTGATGCGCCAAAGCTTTGGATCTATGGCGGTTGCTGCGAGATGTAAGGCGCTGTTGCCCTTATGATCCACCGCTCGAAACAGGTTTTGTATCTTCTCTGTTTTCTTGAGTAAAAACCTGTAGACGTCCGGCTGCCTGTACTCCGCGGCCAACAGCACCACATTCTTCTTATCTTTCCTAGTATCACGGATTGCCAGCGGAAAACGTTCGAACATTCCCTTCACAATCTCAATCACTCCATTCTTTGCTGCTAATAACATCGCCGTCTCGGTTGCTGTTGGTATCACAATGTAGTATATAATTAATGATACATCCAAAAAGCAACAAAATAAGTAACAGAAAAGTAGTAAACCTTCCACATCTATGGGCTTCTCTAATTGTTTTGGTTCCTCAAAGAAATGACTGAATTGGACCTCATCATCTACAAAGTTGTAAGGAAGCGTAAATCCATCTGCTTCGTCGTTTTGAAATCTGGAATCCATGGGACTTTTTCCATCGTCTCCGTATTTGTCGGGCTCAGCCAATTCAAGAAGCTTCTCCATCACTTGAACCGACCAGGTGTGTTTCTCCTTTTTCTTCCGTATCTTTTTGATTTCACTGGATCCTTCATTTAATTTTGGAGAAGCACAATTAATTAGACTCAACCCCAATTGTATCGAGCAACGCATAATACATACCGAACCCAAGAATGATCATGATGGCCGAGAAAGCAATATGAAAAAAATCGATGCAAGTGGTGTAGTTTACGGGGAAGTTTGTAGTTGGGGGCTCTGTGGCTGCCATTGATACACCAATGAAAGTCATATTACATATCAATATAGTTTGAGAGGGTTGAACTGAACTTATAAAGCACACCATATAGCTTCTTCATTACCTTTACCATCTCCATTCTGTTCTTCCAAGTTTGTAGTTGGGGGCTCTGTGGCTGCCATCAACAACAATGAAAGTCATGTTACATATCAATATAGTTTGAGAGGGTTGAGCTGAAGTTGTAAAGCACACCACATAGCTTCTTCATTACCTTTACCATCTCCATTCTGTTCTTCCAAGTCTCTGTTCTTCTTGGCTCCATCATCTTTTGTATTATTCTTCTTCTGGCATTTAAAATTCCAGACTGTATGTTTGGGTAGGAGAAAACATTATGTAGGTTGTGAGATTAGTAGGAGAAGGATATATAAAGATAATACGTATACCGACCTGTCAAAAATATATCCTTCATCCCCCTAAAAAAGTCGATGCATGTCTGGTAGTTAACGGGAAAAGGAGGAGCTGCCTCTTTTGGTTTGGACATACTTGGATGTGGATTCACAACCATACCTATATTCTCAATTAGTGGATTCACAAATGAGCCTGAAAACATTTGTAGTACTATGTTACAACCATACCTACATTTAAAGATCAGAAACTTTTGGTGAAAAAACTCACAGTGATACACGATGTGCTGCCATCCTTTGATGTGGCTTCCACTTTTGAAGGAAGTTGGCATACTGGCTAGAACATGGATAGGGGTTAGGCCTGCCGCATTCACCCAGCTTATAGCCTCGTGGTTCATGTTAATTAATTGGAAGGCCAAATCTGGCATCTCAACACAATTACTGGAAACGGAATTTTAAATTTCAAACTTGGGAAGAGGAGAAAAAAAGAAAAGAAAGCTCACCAAAGTGCTCGTTTCTGAGTGCGTGATGTAACACGGTGTCTCCATCGACGCTCACTCTGCAGTTGGCGGAGATTCGAGAGGCGTCGCTACTGCAAAAATTGTAAAGGCAAAAAAAGGCGTCCTTGTTGCCATACGCAGCCGCCAAGAACAGAGGTGTTTTGTCGACGTTGTTTCTCTTATCTACCAACTGCACATGGGCTGAAGCAATGTCCTGGCACATTCTCACGCTCCCCATCACTGCAGCAAGGTGGAGAGGATTGTTTCCCCCCTTATTTGTAGTCGCAAGAAGTGTCTTATTACAAACTCTGTCCACAAGTTGTTTCACTGTGTCTTCTTGATTGTCAATCACAGCCAAATGCAGCGCCGTGTCGCCCTGTCGGTTCAGCTCCAGCATCTGAGCCTCTGGGTTTTCCTTATACTCCTCAATCACTGCCTTCCATTGCCCCCTCTTCGCGTTTCCATACAGAATACCTCGTGATTTTTTATTGATTTGAACACACATTGTCTTCACTTTCTCCGCACCTTCTCCTAGTCTTTGTAAATTTATTAATGCACGCCGCCTTCTTCCCCAATACTGTGCTCTTAGTCCTACAAATACGAGGCACTTATAGCGCTTGGGATTTATCTAAAAATACAAAAGAAACATCAATTGTGTGATAAACGCTTTAGGGTAACGCAAAAATTCTCTTCTTAGGCCACAAGCATTCTTATTGGCTTCAACTTTGTGTTTTTATGGTGGTGCACTTTAATGTAGTCTCCAATCTAACGCCCTTCATTAGATTTAGATGAACGCTATGGGCAGGCTTCATCAAAGGGCTATTCCTAACAAAGTTTCCTATTTACGTCGGCTTAGATTTGAAGACATGAATTTTGTGAGTCTCGTGTAACCATGCTTTACGTTTTACTTTTATAAAAGGGCGGAGCAAGCTTTAACAACATGTATAATCAACACTCTTCTCTTTTATATCTCACCTTTTTCCTTTTCCTTTGTCTTTTTCTTTTTCCCCTTTTCTCTTCTTTTGCCTAAATATTGTTTCAAGTTTCATTTTTTTTGTAGTTTTAAAAACATGTAATATTGATATGGGTTTGCCCTATTTAGTAAAAGCTTGTTTTTTTTAAAGTCATGTTGTTTATGAGCATGATGAAGGGAATCCCAATTAGGATTAATGATTAATGGTGATTAATGATAGGATTTTAGAGAAGGTGAAGTTTGTGATAAAAGTGTTGTGTTAATAATTTAAGAAACTCCAAAAAAGAATTTACTTTACTCTACTTTACTGTACTTCCGTGGTCGCGAAGCTGTTAAAGATTGCAAACTTTGTGGATACATACATATATATATATATATATATCTCTTTGAGGAAAGTTAGATTTAAAAACCAAATTTATTGAAACCAAAATACATCATCTTTCATATTTAAAAAACCAAGTCGGACTTGAAATACATAATCTTTCATATTTTAAAAACCAAGTCTTAAAAGGACTCAAAATACATAATCTTTCATATTTTAAAAACCAAGTCTTAGAAGGACTCAAAATACATCATCATTACAACTCAACAAGAAGCCTCCTCCGAAGCCAACAGTTTTACCGTTCCGCATAACTTGGAAACTACAAATTGACTTTCAACAACTGGGCCTGCGGATATGTTGGAGGGTTGGAGCTCCAGGTAGGTCTGAATCTCACACTCTGGGATGCTGAATTTGGTCCCGGCCACAGCCTCCAACCCAATCACCCCTGAAACTGGATTCCAATGGAGGTCGTAGCCTAAAGCTAACGACCATGATTTTGGTTCCCCTCCTTTCAACGCTGCCTCTCCTGATAGCCTTGCCTCCACCATTTCCCGGTCTGACGCGTCCCAAGTTTTAAGTTGTGATGTTTTGTCCATTTCACTCCTTGTTGGCTTCGCAGTCATCTACCAATCATTTAGTTCAACATACAAAATAGGATAATAATCCAAAATCAAATCATACTCATCATAAACAACGTACCTGTAGTGGGGAAACTATAACGAAGCCTTGTGAAGCTACAAGCCGGAGGAAATGGGAGTAGTCGTATTCGGCGCAGCCAGGAAGGAAGAAGATGAGAGGATACGAACCTTGGGCGGTGGGCGTGAGGATCAACAATGGGTTTGCAGGTGAAAAGGCGTCAGACTCCTCCACATGGATCGACGTTACCTCGCATTTCCCTTTTTGGAAAGGTTTAATGGAAGGAGTGTGGGGCGGTAGCGGATCAGATAGGACGACATGGGCGCTCCTTTTGGGCACTATTTTGAAAATAGCCTGCACCACATCTATGTAGAGAGGAAGCTTGGATATAATAAAGATTAATGCGACGGGGACAAGAACAATGGTGTAGAGCAAAGCAGTGTGATGTGGAATGTGGTGATGCATCAGAAAGTAGTGGCCCGCACAAAAGGAAACCAACATGGAGATGATGGAACCGAAAAGCGAGGAGAAGCCGATGAAGAGTTTCCAAGGCAAGTTTGTTCTGAAGTCATTGGCGTCAAAGCGATAGGTGAGGATGGCAAGAAACATGGTGACTGAGGTTGAAGAGAGGCAGAGGGCGATGAGGGAAAAAACGGCGAACGTAAAAAAGGCTTTCCGATCTTGAAGGAATGGGGAGCCGTCGCGGGGGTTAAACCCACCTGGGATGCTGGCAACCGAAGTATAAGCTACGGTTACAATCAGGGTACCCACCACAGAGCAGGACTTGGAGGTTTTAGTCAGCCACTCTCCGCTTTTTTTCACCAGATCCATGTGGGTTTCATGGAAGATTGTGGTTGCATTTTTTCCTTCCTTGTTATAGTGGGCAAAGAAGTAGAGCGGCACAGACTCCTCAACGAACTGCCCACAACATTTTCAATTGTTTTTCATCACATCACGTCACATCCAGGTCTCTAAAATTTAAGAATGAATTAACAATTACCTTATACCACTTAATTTCCCATTGCATCTGCAGTGCAGCTCCGGTGATGCGCCAAATCATGGACTTTGAGGCGGCGGCTGCCAGATGCAACGCACTGTTCCCATTATCATCCACGGCTCGAAACAGGCTCTTTTTGTAAACTTTGGGGCTGAGTAAAAATCTGTAGACGTCCGGCTGTCCATACTCGGCAGCCAACAGCACCGCATTCTTCTTATCTTTCCGAGCATCATAGATGGACAACGGAAAACGATGGAACCATCCCTTCACAATCTCAATCACTCCATTCTTTGCTGCTAATAACATTACTGTCTCTGATGCTGTTCATATAATAACAAACAAACTATTTAATTAATCAACCAAAATAGGTACATATATAAATAAAGAAATAGTAAACCTCGGACATCCTTTGGCTTCTCTGCTTCTTTTGGTTTACTCTTAATGATATTACTGAACAGGACTTCATCATCTACGAAGGAGTAAGGAAGCGTAACTCCAGGTTGGTCGGATGTTTGAAAATTTGAATCCATGGGAATTCCTCCGTTGCAGTCATATTCATCGGGTGGAGCATATTCAAGAAGCTTCTCCATCACTTGAACTGACCAAGTGTGTTTCTCCTTCTTCTTCCGTATCTTTTTGAATTCAGCAGATCCTTAAATTAGTTAATTCAAGAACTCATCAGCATTCATTTCAGCACACCCTTAAATTAGTTCATTACTGGAGTATTGAGAAAACAGTAATGCATAGTACGTACCCAACCCAAAAATGATCATGATGGCCGAGAAAGCAATTTGAAAAAAGTGGATGCAGGTAATATAGTTTTGGGGGACATTTGTAATTGAGGCCTCGTTCGCTGCCATGAACAAGAATGAGTATTTTGTCATAGTTTATAAAACCAAAGGACTTAGCAGCTCATTGCTTATAGCTATACCCAATCCATGAGCTTTAAGAAGTTCAGTATCCAGACGTTGGTGGGATTCATCAGTCTCCAAACTTTCACCACCTGTATCCTTCTTCGGTTCATCATTTTTCTTATAGCCGAATAGTGGGTTCAAACTTCTGCCTGCAATATTTGCATAAGAATGAAAGAATTGGAATTTTGGATGTTCAACGTTATTATTATGGTTTATTTGGTTGGTACGAACCTTTTAAAAATCCATCCCACACCCTTGTAAAGAAGTCGATGCATGTCTCGTAGTTAGCTGGAAAACAGGAAGTGGAAGTGTTTCGGTTGGACATACAGTCGATGCGGCCTTTGCTTAGGGAGTCTATTGGTTGAGGCTTTAGTTGATCCACATGTGTGCCTTCCTTCCAATAATCAAGTTTTAATAAGGGGAGATTGAAGGGAGTTTGAAATGGAAGTTTTGGTGGGACACTACACTCACAGTAATACGCGATGTTCCGCCATCCCCTGATTTGGCTTCCACTTTTGAAGGCTGTTGGCTTACTCGCTAGAACATGGAGAGGCGTTATCCCTTCCTCGGTCACCCAGTGCATGGCCTCATTGTTCATGTGAAGTATTTGAAATGCCAAATCTGTGGCTCAACTTCTGAATCTTCTCAAAATCAAACTCAACCAAACTCAAAGTGAGTCGAGAATAATGTAGTAAAAAAGCTCACCAAAGTGATCGTTTCGGAGGGCAGAATGTAGCACGGTGTCTCCATCGCTCGACGCTCTGCAGTTGGCGGAGATTCGAGAGGCGTCGTTTCTGCAAAAATGGTAAAGGACAAAAAAGGCGCCCCTGTTGCCATGCGCAGCCGCCAGGTAGAGAGGTGTTTCGCCCACTTTGTTTCTCACGTCCACCAACCCCTCATGCTTTGAAGCAATGGCGTTGCACATTTTCACGCTTCCCATCTCTGCAGCAAGGTGGAGAGGATTGTTTCCCCTCTCATTTGGAGTCACTAGAAGTTCCTTGTGACCTCCGCAAACGCTGTTCACAAGGTTTTGCACCACTTCTTCCCGATTGTCAATAACAGCCAAATGCAGCGCCGTGTTGCCATATCGGGTCAGCTTCAACTCTTGAGCTTCTGGGCGTTTCTCATACGTCTTAACTACTGCCTCCCATTTCCCTCTCTTCGTGTTTATGTAAAGAAAATCTCGTAAATCTGCTTTGTTATTCTCATCCATACTCTCCTCCTTCTTCATAGTGAACTTATGCACACCTTCTCCACAAATATGGTGTCCTTTGTATATATAAAATATGGTATCGCATCTCTCTTCCAAAACACATATCAAATGTGTGTATAATCCTCCTTTAAGCTACCAAAAATATTCTCTTCTTCAACCACAAGCATTTCTTTTCTTTTCTTTTCTTTTCTCTGTCTTTTCCTTTATTTGGTTGTTCCAGATATGTGGTGATGTTAGGACACATATAATTCTCTTTAAAACAGGAATATAATAAGAATGACTGCATCAACTAGCTTGATTAGCTTATCACAAACCATATATACATTTTTAATATCCGCCAGCAAAAGGAAAACAACATAGTTAACAGAGTAAATGCAAGGTTGTTTTCCTCGTTCTGGACTAAACAATTATTGAACTAAACAATTGGTTGAAAGAGGAATTGATGAGTTATGTTTGAATTTGCAAGTAGATACTGCCACAATTGATGAGTTAATGATCGTTGAAACCAAAAAACAATGCCTCCTGTGTACTACACACTCAAACCAACCCCTTTCATCTATCTAATATCTGCTCTTTGAATCAGCTACCATGGAAAGGAGCCTTGCAACACCTTGTGTCCACTCATCGTACTCTCTCTGGCTCCTGCACTCGAACTCAACTATGCCTCGCATTTCTGTCTTCAATCCAAAGTAACGCCGCTTCTCTCCGCCCTCGAACAAGTGCCGTCCTGGCCATGCTGCCACGTCCTTGCATACGCCCACCACCACATCTGCACTCCCAACAACAACAATCAATATTCTAATTCCCCAGTTGTTACAATCAATATTCACTCATCACCTACTCTTCTTCTTTTTGGTCAGTGTTCCCGCAACGTGTTTGCTCTTCATCTTCAGCATCACCTGCCCACTGCGGTGAATGTAAACACACACTATTTTCCAGTGAAGATCCCCTGCATCATTACCAACTCAAACCCATTACATCAATGTGTTATTTCCGTATGGGAAGCAAGTGTTCACAAAATCAGCTCGGAAAGAACACCTTTGCGAGTGCGCTTCAGAAGCTCGGTGCCTCTTGCAAGCAGATCTTGGGTGTGAGCGAAGTGGAAATTCTCAGGTTGGTGAGGCTCTGCCTCTGCCTCTTGGTTATGACCGCCGTTTGTGTGCTCAATGTTGCCTTTCGTTGCTACTCCTTTGTCCACTGGTAACACTGATGATATATTCCATACTTCCTTTAGTGCTCTTGCCTTCAGTGTTGCTGCTCCCCGTAGAGCTACAAAAACAAACATAAATTATTAGGATTCACTTTCAATAAATTCCCTTCTTTCCATTAACACTTCATTAATGCCGCACCTGTGGCTGCCGCAGCGGTAAGAGTAGAGATATCATCATGAGATCTAACGTTGACAGCAGAGCTAATGACCGAAGCAAGGTGGTCTCTTTCGGCCCCCATTGCCTCCGCCGCCTCCACACACTGAGCAGCGACCAAGGTAGCGGCTGAGGCCACCGCCATATCCGTCTTACCCGACTGCTCGTTCTTTTTTGACGAGGAAGAAGCAGCTTGGAAAGCTGCAATAGTGGCCACCGCAGCTGCCACTGCAGCAACCGAAACAGCGGCGTGGAGTTGGGCATTGTGGGCTCTGTTCTCTTCTTTTTTCTTCTCTTTTCTGTCCTTCAGCCACCTGCCCACCGTCTTCGATGCTCCGCCGGCTGTTCCACCGACATTTCCGGCACTTGCACGGCCATTAGTGAAAAAGGGCTGAATGCTGTGATTTGCTCGAAAGAACTGCAAATAGAGGAAGATCGAAGATAATCAATGGATGTGAGATTAAGGAAACGGTTTTTTGTTCAGTTCATAAATTTTATATCATGAGAATGAGAATGAGAATGAATGTACTGTTTACTGTGAAGCTGAAAGCCATTTTTTATGCAACCATTAATAGAAGAAGGCCACAGCAGGCAAAGAAAAGAAACTGGCAGCCTCCAAGATATACGGTAAAAGTAAAAGCATGGATTTACTCTTTCTTTTTCTTTTTACCCCACCGCAACATCCTTAGCTGAACGGCTTTTATTAACCGTCGCAGGTGACTTTACGAAGGAACAACTGTGTGTGTAAATTCTACTCCTATGTTTATAATCCAACCAAATATGCTTTTATATTTTAAAAATATTTCTTTCTTAACGTTCTTTAGAGAGATCATGCAATTTAAATTATTTAACAACTTAAAAACAAAAAAAGATCAAATTTTTATAAAAAGGTGGGAATTAAAATGCAAAATTTTAAAGTAAAATTACACAAGTTCATGATTTTACCACTAAAAATTCAAAATTAAACTTCCGTAAAGATCCATTATTTTAAAGTGTTTTCTCGAGAAAAAAAAAATGCAACTTAAAAGGAAGAAGAAAAAAGCTGCAGCAAAGCAAAGATGCAGGCGACTTGCCTTACAACACACTGCAGACACAGTGTGAAACAGAAGGCTGCTACTAACAGAGGAAACAGAGTAGTTGTCTCCTCAATTCGAAATTTAAGAGAGATTTGTTTGTTACCTTAACGACGTCGTCGAATTCCTCCGAAGGCGACACCGGCGGGCTGTCTGTTTCCGTCAAAGACCCGCCGTTCAAAGGCCCACTGCTGTGTGAAAGCCTCCCGGACGTCAACGGCGACACCTCCTGCCAAAAACAAAACAAACCCAAAATTCTAATCAACAAACTTCAAAAACCCAAGCCCACTGGCGGATTGTGATTCAAATTTTATGACCTCTCTGACGGATTGTGACATTATGCGATCAAGCACGAGCTGAGACGTGGCCGTAGAAGAAAAAGAGAAGTGGTTTCCGTTCCCATGATGAATAGGGAACTCCTCGAACTCGCCGGAGACGTCTTCGGGAATAGACGACGTGGTACAGGAAGACCCACTGGCGGATTTTGAAGGTAAATGCATGGGCATAGGCATAGGCATAGGCATTGAAGGAGGAGGGGGTGCCAGAGCCTTGGAGACTTCGAGGGCTGAGGCACTCCATGAGCGAGAGAGGAACTCCATCGGAGCTCTTGGGCTTTCTGGTAAGTGAGTTCTACAGGGTTTGAAGGAGTAAGAATCGTCCATTAAAGTAGTAGTGGTTGTAATGGTGAAGCTGAAGAGGGGTTTTGTTTGTGTTTTTTGGGCGTTGAATGAGGAACAGAGAGTTTGATGAAGAGAGAGCGGTGTTGGGTTTGGGTTTGGGTTTTATGCTTTGCCTTGCCCTCAACCCTTTTATTAACAGACCTTTAATCGGTGTGTGTATGGTGAAACAGTGAATGCGTGTGGACCACAGCTTACTCAAATTTTGCATGTGCCTCAAAGGAAAAGATATAGAAGAGGCCATTTAACACCCAAAAAAGAAAGAAGAAGAATTGAGGGATTAAGAGAGGGTGGAGGAGTTCATCAGCCCTTGTTCCTTTAGAAAAAGAAAAAGTGAAAGGCCAAATGCACGCATCCCTAAGAGTCTTTGGCAAGTCAAAAAGTGGAGTGGCTCCCCCTCTCTGCTATATATTATCATACACACTCCCATTCCTTCCATACCTTCCTTTCATAGCCAATCATACTAATTACTGATTAATAATGTAATAAAGATACACAAAAGAGATGGAAAGTGTTCTTTAAGTGGAATAAAGAGAAGATTAAAAGAAAAGATGAAGGCTCTAAATCGAAACCCCTCGTACAACACAACACTTTGGCAATCTAATCACACTGTGAATCCTTTGGAAAGAAAGAAATAACAGGAATAATGTTGAGATGATGATCAAGTTGGACCCATCAAACTGGATTTCTCATTAAAATGAGTGAAATTCTTTTGTTTTCTTTCTGAAATGTCCCGGGATCCCAAATCAATAATTTATGTCCTTTTTTCTTCCAATGTTTGAATTGAATGAAGGGGTGAAGGAATAGTGGGAGGAAGGAGCCCAGTTGAATACAAACACATCCCATCACCTCCTCTGCTACAACTTTGGCCTACTTCTCTGAAATGGGCCCATACATCATCAACCTCTGCTAGTGTTAGTGACATGAGCAACTGATCCCATTGCATTTTCCCTACATTGTCATAGGTCTTGCCAATGTCCTAACCCGACATGTTTTCAGGTTAAGACAAAATTGTGGCTGATCCAAAGGCTCCCACTATTCTTCAGCCTTTGAGTGACAAAGCTGTTGCAAATGGAGAGTGGAGAGTGACTTATGCTACTCTGCGCGTGCCTGCTTGTACCATCTTCATCATCTGTGTTTCATTATTTTATGGCCCTCAAACAGATCAAGCACAGATGAGAGAAGAGTGAGAGATATGGCAAATGGGCACAGTTTTTCTTTCTCATTTCTTTACTTTTTAACAAAAAGGAAACACCTTTATTCCTTTTGCCTCATTTTCTCTATGCTCATCAACACATTTCTTCCTATTGCATTGTTTTGTTGCTCTTTTGTGTTATTTGACATTTTCATTTTGTCATCTATTTATTTGTTTTCATCTAATTGGCTTCGCTGGGAGGCTATGACTGCCTAGACTGCTCTATATAGACCATGACTGTCCATAATTCAGCTGCGAAAATCCCGAGAAAGAATTTCCTTCTTTCCCTTCCGATCAAGGCTTGTAATCAATTAAGTTTCTCAAACATTCTTTTTGTCCTCTTATTGGCTTTTTAAGTGGGAATTAATCATTCGTTGGTACTTTGCGTACACAACTTGGAACCAACTTTGCCATTGATTTCCTGACGTTTTTCCTGTAACCAAATTTCCTTCCTGGAAAAAGGAAGCCATAAGCTCTGAAGCCGTGCTATCATTTCATGGTTTCATACAAGTGTATACCAGAACTTGCTTAGTCATGTCATATGCTGTTTGTGACTATTTCTGATACGTATATTCCATTTAAAGATTGGTGTTCTTGAAGCTGTTTGCCCCACAGAACCAAATGGTAGTTTTGGGTTAAGAAAGGATGCAACAACAAGCCAATGTCTTCGAATCTTTCAAACAGTAAGATTAAAGGACATGAATGATTAAGCTGTGATTTGAAGTGCTAAGTAATTCGTAGAGATAAATGAGAGAAAGATTAAGAGTTAACTGCAAGGAGGCAAATGATTCCCCATGTTAGTTTATAACAACGTCTAATGATGATTTTGATCATAGTGCTCTGTTTTCTTTAACACTACGTTTGTTTATCAAAATCTTCCTTTTTGGTAGTCTACATCTTGAAAAAGTTGTTAGAATCTTGATTCAAATAAAGAAACTAGAAAAGTAGTTTTCAAAAAATTTCAAAAGTGATATTGAAAAGTAGAAACCAAAGCAAATGAGTCGGGAAAGAAAGCTTGAAAGAAGATAATTATGAAGCAGGACCCAAGAAAACAAAATCTTAAGAAGGAAAAGAGGATGAATTAAATATACATGTATGTTGTCCGGGGAAGTTCCTGAACTTTGTGTTGCTTGTTTTTAGATCAGGAAGCCCTTGACCAAATTCTTTTACTTGGTTGGATTTGTGACTCTTGAATAAAATAAAATAAAACAAAAACAAAAACAAAACTAGTCCTTTTTGTATCGAACTCAGGTAACAGGAAATACACAAGATTCCATCCATAGCTCCTAAAACTGGGTTGCCTTGGGATGGATGCCTCTTGTCTCCTTGCAGTTGGGGAATCTGCTCTCGAGTCGACACTCTTTGGTGTATTGCAATTTTGTTAACTTTGAAAGGCGGGTTGAGGGACATGTTTCCCTTTACTGTAAATGCCTTTCACATCAGTTCTAAGGTTCATAGATACATATCTACAACTTGCTTACCAGCTCTTCTCTTCTTTCAAATATTATTTCATTTCAGTTTTTGACTCTAGAGCAAGGGCATAGATGAGTAGGTAAACACAAGGAACGTCTCATGTATAATTGAATATGTTCAACTTCTAATGAGTTCGAAAGATCTGCTGCTCTCTTTCATTATAATTGAAAGCTTAACGAATGTTCTTATTAGTAGCGATAACAAAAAAATAAATATAGAATATCATCGACATTCTAAACAGATGCGGCGAACTGGAAGCAAATTCAATGTTAGAATAGCTTCCTCTTCTAATTTAGATGGTGGCTTGAAATTTACAGGATGTTCTGAAAACTAAAGAAAAAGTGTGAAAAAGAAGTAAATACGAGTATTTGGAATATTTAGAGACTTTGATTTTCAGTTATGTAAAGTATGCTGATTACCTACCAACGAAGTTGAATAGCTCCATTCACCTGTTGTCGGACTTGGAGACATGGTGGCGTGCATGCATCCGCAGAATGCACCTTTCTTCTGCTTATTCTTGCTTCTAATGCTACCATACAGATAATCCTGCAAGCGAATTTTGGGTCGTTCAATGATCCTGCTCCTACTCTTGCTTCCTTTGTCTTCATCTTGTTTCAGTAGTAGAAACTGTAATCTCTGCACCTCAAGTTGTAGCTGCCCAATCTTTTTGGACCCTCTTCTTGCTTGTGCTGAAATTATTCTTTTGCGGACATTTCCAGTTTCATCAGATACAATGGTGGATGCTCCATCAGAGGACAGGGTACCATCTTGTACATTCTTCATCAGTTTGCAATTTGCATTAAACAGCTTCATAACAGCAGCCTCCACTTCTTCAAGTTGCTCTTTCATGGTGTCATATTCCGCACCATCATTGCCTCTACTCTGCTTTGAAAGCACAATCCGCATTAAATCTTGAACAGTTATTTGGAGGTTTGTCAATTTCTGCATGTCAGAATCAAGTCTTTCAAGAAGCTTCCTCTCTTTTCGTTTGTGGAGGGGAACTGACAATCTACTTGAGGTCTCTAATATGTCCACTCCAACCTCTTTCTCGACCAATGAAGAATCAGTAGAGCGACGCTTATTCTGTTCCTTGACTACTACAAATCTGTTATAGTTAGTCGAGGAAGCGGCCATGTTGGGGGATTTGCAAACCATAAGATCAATGCCGCCATCCTCATCAGTTGCCTCCCATAACTCTACCATCTGGTTGTAAGCACCTAAATTCTCTTCTCTCTTTTCAGGCCCCTCACAACATTTGGCTATTTGATCAAGAATGATGTCCTTCGTCAATATTTCACCACTAACTTCTAACACTTTTGTCTTCGACCTCTGCAATTCATTTCCAAGTTCAATTTCTCTTCTTGGAGTAGTTGGCCTTGTCTGCTCATTCTCTCTCACCCAACTATTTCCACACGTCGCTTCCCCAACCCTTTTCATTAATGTCTCTTGTTTTCTAGTAGAATTCAAGTTTTCCAGAGTCTCAAGTTTCACTTTTTCTATCACACCCATTTCCACAGCCTGGATTCTTCTATGTAAATCCTTCAATTCAAAACATCCATTGTGCAGTGTTGCAATCAGCTCGTGATATTTTTGCTGGTAACATTCAGAATGCGGATGATTTACTGAATCCATATCCTGCGGCAAATAGAATGAGTATAAGTTGCATACCAAGAAATAAAATAAAATAGCGCAAGAAGTACACACTTTAAATCCAAACTAAAAACCAGTTAAAGATTTCTGAAATTATTAGTTTGAGATCATAGTGAGCTCACCAAGCTGTTAAGAAAGTAAATATTTCTCATGTACGTTACAACCTCCGGAGTTTTTCAAGCAATTAGCAAGCTGAGTACAGCCATCCAGCATTTGTAAGCAGATAATATAATTACCTTTACCTCTTGTTTCACATATTTGTGAGTTTTTGTGTTCAGACGAGTATGATTCTCCAGATAGGTTACAGAATCGTTCAACAATGTGACTGCTGATGTATATTTGGTCAAATGAAATCCTAGTTCCCCATTTAGATCGGTCATGTTGTTAGTTCTCTCTCTCAGACTGTCATTCTTCACATCTCTGTAATTACTTCTACTTTCGAGGTTCACGTATGCTTCGTCAAGCTCAAGAAGCTTTCCCTTGAATAATATTTCATGAACAGTTGAGATTTGGAGCTCAGCAAACAGTTGAGCAGCTTGAGTCTCACATATCTCAACCTCCATTCTCTTCTTCACCAGCTCGCCCCTCAATCTCTTCTCCCTACATTTATGCCGCTTGACATCTTCTTGCTTTTTTCCAAGTTCCATGTCCAAAGCACAATTTAGTTCCCGCAGAGATGCCATCTCTTTGGCTAGATGTTTGCCATCACCAGATAGTTTTACAATTATGTTCTCTTTCTCTTTTATGATCGCTTTAGCCTCTTCACTCATAATGGTAAGTTCCTCCATCCTCTTATGCAACTCTGACTTCTCATTCTGTATCATGATCAGAATCTGTTCAGCTTCCAAAAACTCATGCTCTGACCTCTCTAATGACTTCCTGAGATGCAAGTTTTTCAATTGTACATCTTCCAGATTGCCTTCCAATAATCCCACTTTCTCTTCAAGATCATTATTCAAGCAGTGAAGCTTTTCCAGATTTTCAGCAAGTTGTTTTCGTTCAAGGTTTGCATCAGAAAGTGAACTCTCTAGAAGGCTGTTTTTCTCCAATTGTCTCTCCAAGTTATCGGTTACCATCTGCAACCGAGAAGACAGGATGGTCTTCTCAGTCACAAGAGTGGTTTTCTCTCCTAAGAGAAGTTGACAGCATTCTTCCAATACCTTTACCTGCATTTGTTGGCTTTCTAATTCAATATGTAAATCTGAGATAGTATTCTCTAGAAGAGAATTTTTGTGGCACTGTTCTTCCATGACTTTCAATTTCTCCATAAGAGCTGAATTTTCTCTCTTTTCCACCTCAATTTTTTCTATCATCTTTGACTTCTCAACATATAGTTCTTTCACGGATGATCCAAAGCTCTCAGGAGCAAAACCAACAGACTCGATCTGCAGCAACATAATCAAATTCTTCTCTTTGAGTTCACTAAGCTCTTCTTTTAGGCATAAAATTTGAATCTCAAGAGCATTCTTCTGGTTCAGTTGAAACTCAAGACTTGCTTCTAGCTTTTCCATATTTGTAGACATATTTGACATCTCATCCCTCAAACAGTTTATAGACAACTCTGAAGACAAGTTAAGGTTCTTCAGGATCCTTTTTTCCTCCTCGATCTTCTGTACTTCATCCTCTAGAACCTGATTTCGAGTTTCCATCTCCTTCAAGATTTGAACCTGAATCTGGCTATCTTCAGCCATTGAACTGATTTCTTCCTGCGATTTAGAATGCTGTTCTTGTAATCTTCTGAAAGCAGTTTCATTCTCTGCATATCTCAAACGCTCTTCCTGTATACAACCCCAAAGCCTTCCTAATTCCTTCTGCTTCTCTATTAATTCTACACTTTGGGAGCCTATCTTCTGCACCATAGAGTCCATCTCAGATTGAAGAATTTGGTTTGATTTTTGTAAATGAAGGCACCTTTCATTAGCACCGTTCAACTTTGCAACCCCATTAGCCTTTTCATCCTGTAGCCTTCCTAGCTCCTCTTGGGCATTACAGATTTGATGCTCCAGAGCAGCAATCTTCTCTGTGCAAAGATGATGCCTGAGACCAGCAGCTTTTGTTTCTTCAACTAATTGTGTGAGCGCTTCCCTAATAGTTAAGACTTCAGTTTGAGCCTCATCAGCTTGCACCTTGTACCTCCTGGCATCCTCTTCTGCATGCACTACTCTTTCCTCTAGGTTTAAAATTATATCAGAGGACTCCCTGTATTGGGCAAGGGCAGCTTCTCTTTGGGACTCAACTCTTGAAATTTCCCATTTTAGTCTTTCAACTTCAATTTCGGCTTTACTTGCTCTCTCGCTACTTTCTACATTCTTTTGAACACACATAATGCTGTCTTGTAGAGTACATAACTTATCTAAACATTGCTGGTATCTTGAAAGACTACTTTCTCTTTCACTCTCTATCTTCGCAAGGGACTCTTTCAAAGCCAAAACCTCAGTCTCTGCCTTACCAGCTCGTTCATTTAAACTCCTCGAATCCTCTTGCGTACGACAGACTTCGAACTCTAATTTGGACAACCTCTGTAGACTGCCATTATACTGAAGTAAACCTGCATCCTTTTCAGCTTCTAATTTAGCAAGACAATTCTTTAAGGATAAAATTTCAGTCTCAGCTCGGTCCACCCTTTCAGACTCAACGTATACTTGTTTCTTAAGATCATGGCTGCCATTATTTTGTATATTCTCTTCTTTGGGATCCAGATCATGAAAATTGAGACCTTTTCCAGCAGCAGTCCCATCTCCAAACTTAGAAAGGTTCTTGACTGCTCCTGAATTAAACAATTCATTAAGATGCTTCAACCACTTGTCGCTTGTCATCAAATTGGAGCCTTTGCTGGAAACTTGATTTCTTTCCCCAAGGCCAACATGAAACGATGGTAAGTCGAAAGCATCTGGTTCCACAGCATCGAAATCAGAGGAGGTGGATTTCTGAGGTGTACGAAAATTAGCATCAGAAGCAGCAGGACTGTCATCAGGGAGAATAATGGATATGTGATTAGGAAAAGCTTCAGCCATTGTTCGATGAGCCTGGTGAAATACTACTGTTACGTGATCATATCGTTCCGCCAATGCTCGGTATGCTCGGTAGAAGTCTTCGACTAATTTCATAAGCTCCGGACGCTTTTTATAATACATCTCAGCCCTCTTTGCAAACGAATCTGCATCTTCTTCAATAAGCTTGATCATCTGTTTGATTTTTTCATCCATGTCTGTAACCAAAAAAAGATTTTTTCATCCAGGACACAAAAACGACAAAAGGAAACCAACCCATGGGGCAGTTGAAAGTATATGTTTAGATAAGAAATTTTCAGTTTCAGGGACAACAAAAGAAGACCCACCTGAAAGATTTTGCTGAAGCCATTTAGAGGTCTTTGGGCTAATGTGGCTATCCCACCACCAAGAATACGAACGCTTGGAATCTGCAGCCGAGGGGTTCTCCATGGCTTCCTCACCTCACGCCCTCCACCACTCTTATGCCTCAACCCAGATGGAAATTTTGACCCAACGTCCTACAAATGTGAACCTCAACCATTCGAGCCCAAGAATATAGGAACCCGGATTAAACCATTGTCTGTGGCCGCCTTATTATCTGAAGCAAGTTTTGAAAAGAATGAAACCCCAGAAGTTATGTTTTTCCATACTCAATTTAGAAGAAAGTCGGAGGGGAGGAATGAAATGTTGAAGATGACAGAGAGAAGTGAGAATGTCCAAAAAAGTGGAGAAGAGAATGATAAGTACCTGATGAAGATGATGGGGTTATGTTGATTACCCTTCTTCCACTCAGTTGTTTGTGTAATCTACCTGATTTGAAACCAGCATTCCCCCAGGAAAGAAGCATCAGATTCACACATTAGGGGAAAAATAGTGGAGAGTAATCAACGAAGTTGCTAAAAAGGAAGGTGGGGATTTAATTCTGGAATGTTCAATTCCACCATGTTTATTGGATATCTGCTTCCTGGGTTTCCTTGCTTTTTATGCAGTCTACTGCTAACATTTCAGCTTTTGCAAACACCAACGTTAAGGGGGAAAATTGGAAGCAAGGTGTCCACTTTTATTCCTTTATTCTTACTCAATTCCTTCATTCTTACTCAATTCCTTCAATGGAAATACAAATAAGGCGCCTGCGTATGATTAAAGTGTAAAGAGAGGTGGAATAATTATTCTCCTCATTTCCTTCTTTCTCTTCCCTCGCCTCTACACACTTGAGATTTCACTCAAATTTCACCGTTTACAGATCCTTTCATTGCCCTCTAAACAATTTGATTTGTTATTAAACTCCATGTTTTCACCCAAAATTTAATTTACATGTATTGATTGGAGAGTAATCAACGCCAAATCATCCTAATTTTTCCATATAACAACTACAATCTTTTTAAACTTTCCTTTTTTTAAGTTTTCATTTCAAAGATAACCAAAAAAAATTCCTCCTAAACACCTTTTCAATTAATTTCACAGATCTATTAATATAAAATAAAATTTCAAGGACCTAAGATGTTTGAAGATGTTTGAATGTATTATTACTTAATAGGTTCAAAAGTAAAATAATTTATTAATAAATTCATATCGACACAAAATAAGTAATCGTTCGTGTTGGATTAGTCTAAAAGATAGGGATAAAAACAAACTTTTATCAAAGACGAGTAAAATGATATCGTTTCTTTAAATTTTAGAGAAAAAGGGAAATGCCTAATAACCCTTTGATGGTAATTTTAAAGTGTCACCAAAGATGAGAGTTCACGCTAATCGTCATGGTTGAAAGTTTAGCACAAATGGACATGGTTTTGATTTCTTTTCTTTACATCCAATTGACCAAATGATGTCATTATGTCCTTAGGGGTCCAAACATAGTCATTTTGACTAGCAGATGTTCTTATATGAAGATTGTTAGAGTCTATATTGGGTAACTAAAAATATATAAGTAATAGAACTCTAGATGAAGTTGATGATCATAGAAGATGGGCACCAACCTGAAGTATGAGTGGCGATGGCTGAGAGGTGGCTACCGACGACCAACAGGTAGGGGCGAGGAAGGTGTTACAACATAATATAGCTTCCCCATTGTGAGTAATGATGATGGGAACTCATTCATTCATTTTCATTATCTCTTCCACCATTTCAGTACAATCTGTCTCCTCATAACTTAACTGCCCTAATAATCAAATCAAATCAAATCAAACCCCTTTCCTACACAATTTCATGACCTAAATAAAACCATCCTTCGTTGGAGCTAAACCACCAACTTCCAATGCTTCCACTTCAAAGGGGGGGAAAATCCTTATTTTTCTGATGCGGACAAAGAAAAACACACCATATTCTTCTATTCTCATGATGCTGTTCAGGAATAGTATAAAGTTAAAGCATGAAGGAAGGACACTCAAGTATTTGACTTTTTCGGTCGGATGTCGGTCCTTTACCCTTCCTTCCCTTGTCTCCCATCGTACCCTTTTTTTTTTCTTTTTTTTTTTTTTAATCTTCTAATTAAGTGGCCCTAAAAGAAAAGGCCCAAATTTGAGCTAAATGGGCCTGACGTCTAAACCAGTGAACCACTCATGGAGTCCCTTTCTCCCCAAAGCCTGTGCAGTTTGTTGCGCAGACATCGTCGTGGTCTCTCGCGAGTCGCAACCTGCTAAATTCTCCGTCACCGTTGGCTGCCCAAACCATCTCACGTCGCCATATTTTGCTTCACTCCACCAGCCAGAGCTTCTGGCGACCCATTTCGCAGCCCAAATTAGGGGTTCGGATTGTTGCTTTGCTAGGGTTCGGGGGAAGGTGAGCAACTATAGAGGTGTGGTGCAGATCAGGGTGTCAGATGTTGTGGTCGAGGACGACCCAAATGCTGAAATTCTGCATTGGTTGGATTGCATGAGGTTGGCTCAAAAGTGTTATGACCTCTTCCCTACACCCACATAGCTGTAGATTCCAATGCTTTTAAAATGTCCTCTCTACTGCTTTTTTTCTGAATGTCGAAAAGATTCCGCTTTTTTTAGCCTTACTCTACAAAATTTTGCATAGCAGATTGGTCTTTGTAATGATTATATAATAATAGGGAAGCTAAGTTGGTACTGCCTCTGTTTTGTTTGATGGAAATGGATAAAACTGAACAGAAATCAATGAGAAATGATTAATTAACAAAACTGTTTAGCATTGGATCACGCCATGTTTTCAAATGAAGATGTGGGATTACTGTGAGTACTAACATTTTCTTAAGAAGTATTATTGTTTTCCTTTTAGCTTTTCTCTTTGGGGGTGTTATGTGGAATTGATTCTTTATGCGTTAAGGATCAGTTTTGAGAGAATGTTATAGGGATTTGTAGTTCCAAGTAGGATGCGCGGAGGATGAACAGTGAAAAAATCAAGTTGGAAACTGGAAAGAATGGCTTATGAACACAGATGAAAGGTAAATTCAAACTGCAAAAATTTGAAACCTCTCCGCTTTTGACCTCTGTCGTCAATGCAAAATTCCATGTCATTTACTGCTCTCTGTTGTAACCTAGGAATATGGTTGCCTCTCTTTTATTTCTAAGCTGTTCATTCATCTGCTTCCCTGAGCAAACACCATTTTTCTAAACACTTCTGTTTGATATGTTAGGGCCATAGAGCACAATAGTTTAAGTTTTCATATATGCCTACGGACCTTCTTCGTTTTCCGATGTCCAACAAATCCAACCACCTTGAAAACTTTATCAGCTTTCCTCAAACTATTTTGTTTTTTTGTTAGTTCCAATATGAACCCGTTGAATTCGTATAGATGAACTTATGGATGGAATCAATTGGATGTCTGACTTAGACGACTTAAACTTATATGACATGACTGAGCAAATCAATATTAGATGTCTGACTTAGACGACTTAAACTTATATGACATGACTGAGCAAATCAATATTAGATGTCTGACCTAGACGACTTAAACTTATATGACATGACTGAGCAAATCAATAGAGAAAACAATGATAAAAACATAAGAACGAGTTTCTTCCCCTAAGTTGAATTAAATAACTTGACATTAAATATAGAATTTGCATCAAAGGGCTGAAATATAAGAACTGTTGAAAATAATTTATATGAAAATTTATCAACATAAATAAATAATAAACAAATGAAATAATAGCTTTAGTTTTATAATTTTTAGCTATCTTGAGCTTGATTAAAATGACATTCTACACCCGAACCAAGGAGTTCTTAAAATCAAACTTCCACAATTATTAAATGAGATTGGGCATTGCCCATTTGGCATCCGATGAATAATACTGGTTAATTGAATCATTGATAAAATAAATTAAATCTCTTTAACCACACATTACTTAGCAAAGTCCATTTTGTTTTGTACGATAGATTCAAGTTTATATAGCTAATCCTTGGACTGTGGCTTAGTTGGGTCATTAAATGAAAGCTAAAATATTGTAGTGTTCAAAAGCCTAGAAAATCCCGTAGGATGTGCGGGCAACCCAAAATTCCCTACCGACATCCCAAACCTAAGTTCAATAATGAAAAAGGGTGTCTTTCCCAATGTGGGTGCTTTTCGAAATCTCTTCTTTTCTTTGTTAACCCAGATGCATGAAATGTGAGGAACAAATTGCAGCTGAACACACATTGGTGGTGCATGGTTGCCTGTATTTGAAACAACTCTCAGTTCTTTCAAACCAATGCTTCAATATTATGCGTGCGTGCATGGGGATGGGTGGCTCTAACATGCGTTGTTGTATTAACAAGTAAAGATAAAGAGAATATGTGACGAAAAGTTTGAATCTTTTTAATATAACATGCTGAGAAGTAACTGTAATATAACGAAGAAATGAGAGAAATTTTGTGGGTTGCACTTACACAGACACAAGGCAAGGCAAGGACAAGGACAAATTGATCAGCGAGGTGAAGAGAAGGGATAGTACTATCCTACGTCAAAGTTCAAGCCTAGCTTTATTGACCATTCTGGAGAGAGAAAGAGAAGAAAGAAGTGGCGGTGGTGGGGAGAGAGGGAGAGGTGGAAGGGGGTCTATAGGCACTGTTAGTTTGAGTGGGTGAGCAATAGAACAAATACCCTTCAACAACTTGGGTCAGTCTTGGATTTTGGTTTAATTTTGGTTTAATTTTGCCTTCTTCACAACTCACGAGAGAGACACACAGAAAGCGTCTCTCCTCTGCATCTTTATTATTCTCTTCAAATACAACACTCCACTCCACTATGCATTCGCCACCAGCACCCTCTTCTTCTTTCAACCTCATTCTCTTCTTTGCCCCATAATTAGGATGCGAACACACCCCACATTCAGCCCGATTTCTGTCATTTCCCTTCCCTCTCTCTTTGTTCCCAAGCCCGGAAAATGAAATAATGCCGAGAAGCTGGGATTTTCCTTCTTGTTTCGATCTGTTTTCTCTTTGTCGACTAATAAAAACAGGGGATTGGGACTCTATCCCCACCCCCCATGTCACTCCAACTGTTTCCAGAGCTATTCCGTTACTTCATCTGTTTTCTTTTCATTCTTTGAATTGAGGGAACCCACACACAAACAATGAATTTATTGACGCATTCGAGTTTCGTTCTAATTCTTATGATTTCATTGATTTCATTCATATTTTAGTTCCTTATTTTTGTTTTTATCCGCCAAGTCATAATACCAGACCCGTTAAGGAATCACTGGGATTTCCATTCTTCCCTTGGAAATATTTACATGAATCAGTGGAGCAATGAGAGATGGAAATTCAAAGAAAAGCAAGGTCAGAACTATGCCCATAATATTTCTTTGACTTCTGTCTGTCTCTAGTGTTTGGGTTTAGTTTGAAATTATTGACCTTTTCTTTTTCTCTTCGTTATTCCACCGAAGCTTTCATGGACCAAGACATTATTCAGGAAGTGGCTGAATATCAAGGGTAAATCAGAAGATTTCGAGGCAGACGATAGTGTTTGCGGTGGGGAATCCTTCTTTTCTAAACAAAAATTGCAAATTTAGTTCTTGAAATTCCCCGAAGCTGATATTACTGGGCTTTTGATGCCTCTGGATGACGAGCACTCTGGTTTTTTGGTGCCTGCTCAAGATCCATAAAAATAAAATAAAAAATAAAAAAACTCAGTTTCATTTCTCCCTTTCAATGAATCCTCTCGTCTTTTTGATGTTCAAACTGAGGTGATGATGAACGGTAAAGAAGCTTTAACAACTTTATGGTAATCTTTTTCAGGTGGCCATGAAAAATGGAGGAACAGCCATCCGGAGGAGGCATGCGCCACCAAGAAAAGTCAAACAGGTTTAGGATCAAGAGCTCCCACATCATTATTTCAAATAAAGTCTACCTCTTTTTCTTTTTAATTTATGTGCTTTTTCTATATAAACTTCAGAGGGATCAAGCAGGAGGAGTTTTGAAGGAATCCTCCAACGTAGTTTTGAATTTGATGCTCCACAGACCAACGACGCGAGCAATTACAGGTAGACCGATTTAGTTGTTTTTCCAGGCAGTGATTCTTTGGACCAAGACTTTGCTTTTGTCTTTAACTCTTTCTCTCTCTCTCTTTGCCCCCCTTCTTTTTTTCTCTTTCTGTTTATGTGGACAGAATATTTGTAGCAACTTGGAATGTTGCTGGAAAATCTCCTCCAAATCATTTAAGTCTGGATGATTGGCTTCCAAGCTCAACTCCTGCAGATGTATACGTTCTTGGGTGTGTTCTACTGCTCGGAATTGGAATCTTTTTCTTAGACTTTAAGTTTGTGTAATTCTTTTAAATGATAGAGAAGTTTGTTTTTTTTCTTTTGGTTCGCAGTTTTCAGGAAATTGTTCCTCTAAATGCTGGCAATGTGTTGGGAACAGAGGACAACGGCCCAGCTAAAAAATGGCTTGCTCTTATTAAAAAGACTCTGAATACTCTTCCTGGCACTGGTGATGGTGCTCGTTATCATGCATCTTCCCCACCCCATGATTTATTCACCAATATGGATGCAGATTTTGATGTATCAACAAAGCAGAAGGCTTTGCCGTTCTTCCATCGACCCTCATTTCAGTCCTCCAGTCATAGCATGAGAATGGACAATAACATTTCAACACAAAAAACCCAATTTGATCGACGATTTAGCGATTTTGATCAGGTTATGTTTGGGCATAGGGCAAGTGATTATGATCCACATTGCAGGTGGGGTTCATCTGATGAAGAGATTGAACAGGGTGACTCTCCATTTGTCTCCCACTATTCTCCTATTTCCCACTGTGGTTCCTTCTCCATAGATGATAGGGATAGACAACCTGGGCGCTCAAAGTATTGTTTAGTTGCCAGTAAACAAATGGTCGGTATATTTCTTACCGTGTGGGTGAAAAGTGATCTGAGGGACAACGTCCGAAACTTGAGAATTTCTTGTGTAGGGCGAGGATTGATGGGTTATCTTGGAAATAAGGTAAGACTAAGCTTTACTTTCTTTACTTTTTTCAGATTTAAGAACCTCTTGTGAACTCATTGAAAGTGGGCCATTATTTATCTCTGGTGTTCTAGGGAGCAATCTCAATTAGCATGTCATTACATCAAACAAGCTTCTGCTTCATTTGTAGTCACTTATCCTCCGGGCAGAAGGAGGGCGATGAGCATAGGAGGAATGCTGACGTTATGGAGATACTGAAGAAAACTAGGTTCCCCAGAATTAGTGGTATGGAAGATGAGCTCTCCCCTCAAACAGTTCTTGAGCATGAGTAAGATTATCCTTCATTTGCTGTCATAATTGGGTGATTTTAACCTTACAGAAATTCTTGTTTCTTGTTTCTCTCTACGACTGAATCAAACTTCAATGATCACTTTCTTGGTTCAGTCGGATTATCTGGCTGGGTGATTTGAATTATAGGATTGCCTTGTCTTATTTGTCTGCAAAGGCTCTTGTCGAGATGCATAACTGGAAAGCACTGCTGGAAAATGATCAGGCAAGTTTCATATTAACTAATATGGTGAATTAGCCTATTCGTGTCGGTCGTTACTCTCTCGAAGTTGAAGAATTTTGTAGCATACGTGTATCTAAGAGCTTATGAAATTGAGAATACAATGGTTCATGTTATCAGCTGAGGATAGAACAAAGATGTGGACGCGTCTTTGAAGGATGGAAAGAAGGGAAAATCTGCTTCCCCCCGACCTACAAGTATTCCTATAACTCAGATAGATACTCGGGAGATGCTAGGTACCCAAAAGAGAAGCGTAGGACTCCTGCTTGGTAATTTCTCTCTTCCCTGTTGAGGAGAGCAATTGTTATGTGCTAACATTGTTAGCCTTTTTCATCAATTCCATGACTTATGAATGTGGATTTTTTAATTGAAGGTGTGATCGAATACTGTGGTACGGTAGGGGTCTGAATCAATTGTCTTATGTTCGTGGAGAGTCGAGATTCTCAGACCATAGACCAGTTTGCAGTGTGTTTTTGGCTGAGGTCGAGTCCCTAACTCCTAGCTGGATAAAGAAGGGTCTGAATTATTCCAGTACCAAGATTGAAGCTGAAGAGCTATTGCCAAAACACGAGTGGTTATTCGGGACATAATTTCTTGGGCAGATCTTCCGGACACACGAAACTTCAAAAGAAAAGACAGTTTGAAAGGGGGGATCCAAATTGTTCCTGTAAGGTAAATATCTGAAAACCTCTATAATAGATTTATAGTATTGTGAGTTGATTTCGTTAACATTGTCTTTAGGAAATAACTGTCTAGAAAATGTGATATCCTTGGGAGTTCGAACTTCCGTTTTATCAAATAAATAAGGATGCGATCATAAAGCTTAGTAGAAGATCTGAAGTTTTGCCTGCTTGAAAGAAATGGTGACAAGGACCTATTCTATTATCCTTCGTGATTTAAATGCTCTTAATAACAGATGATGAATATCGCAGACCATTGTGGCCGCTGGTCTGTTTTTTGAGTTAAATAGAAAGCCTCACATATTTAACCACTAAAGTACGGGAATGGTGCCATTGACTCTGAGAATAGAATGCGTAGTTTTGAAATGTCATTTTCTAGTCATTTTTCTCATTAAAAATTTTAGTTGAGATCTTTTGCACTACTTCTCTTCTCATTTCTTAATTTTGGTCCCCATTCTGCAGGTGGGCACTGCCAAAATTCTTCTTTGTCTCCATAATTATGGAGGTGTTTCCAATGCCTAGAATCCAAAAAAGAAGGTTGCTCATTTACTCTTTTTTTTTTCTTTTTCTTTTTTCCATGTCGGTTCATCTCCCTTTTCCTCATTGCATTTTGTTCATCCATATTTCAGGTAAAACTCACGTTGATCTTCTCAACTGAGCTTTACTTCATGACTTCAACTGGCCCAAACATGATATCTGTAGCAAGGTAAGAGAAAGCTAATGTTTTGCTGTTTCTCTTGAGTCTTGATATGTTAAATACCTTGAATCCAGCAATACAACCATGAATGAGTAATTGGTGTTGGTTGATTTTATCATATGCTTGAATCGCTGACTTCATGACTCAAAACTCACTGCTCTATATCTCTAACTTGAGAAAAATCAAGACCTGGAAAATTACTGCTTTTTTTTTTCTTTCTCCCTTTTGCTCCTTTCATGTTCTTATCTTATATTCAGGACGAATGAAGGAAGAGAGAGGGGACAAGTCCTTCATGTAAATCATTTGCAGTCCCGTTGGAATGAAAGTTCTCTTTGGGGGAAGGAAGGGTTGTAGAGATAATATCAGAGCTTCACACAATTAGGACACTTTTTCCTGTTTTCTTCTGTCACAAATATTCTATTATTATGCAAAATAGAAAAGAAAAAAGAATATGTACAGATGACAACAAACTGCAACTGAAAGTGGGGAATAAAAAAAAAAAGCTCTATATCCATTCATGTGGGTTTTGATTTTGGTGAGAAATACTGATATTTTGTCTCCACTTTTGTTTCCTGCCCCGGGCATTATGATGGCTGAATTTCCTTTCACTTTTTCATGCCGAAACTAAAGGCCTCAACTTTCATCCAAGCACTTAATCTTAGTACAACATGAATTCTTAGATTCCCTTCCTTTCTTTCACATGAATTGGAATTTGGAAAGAGTCTCATTTCGACCATCATCCATGGGGAGTGGTCCAAATATCTTCTAAAATTCCATTTAAGAATACATAATTACTATCTTTGAAGAACAAAATTCAGGAAAATTTGCAAATTCAACAGCAGACTCCTTTTTAAGGCATCAAATGTAAGAGACCCAAAATGAAAAGGAAAAAGTTTAAAAGTTCCTCAATTTGTGAATGCATTGGGTGAAGGGTGAAACCAAAACTTTCACTGCTACTTAGTTAAGGAACATTAAAAATTCTCACTGCACAAAAAGACTGGCGGACTCCATTCTGCTTTTCACCAAAACAGCCTAAGAAAGTTGCCATTTTTTTCAAATTTTTTTGCCAAATGCCATGAGAGTGCCCTCAACCCTTCATTTATTATTTATTATTTATTGTTATTTTTATTTTAGCAAACTGTGTGTGACCCTACCCCTTTACTCTGTAATCGTGACCCCACTGCATTTCCTCCCCCTCTGTCTAATCTTATTCTCGCATTTACTGCCTCCGTCGTACTCGTAGCTTTACCCGTCTTTTCGAAAGGACCTGTCTTTTTCTCCCCATTTTCTTTGTTTTAATAAGATGGCTTATTTAATGTCAGCTCACACCTTCCTTAATATCTTGGATGAAAAATGAGACATCTCACAAAACTAACCAGTTTGGAACCTCTTTTTACTTGTTTAATTGCTACTTTTGAAGTCTTTCTTTTTCGTTAATTTGTTTTTTAGAAGTTGTTGAAAAAGTCATAAGGTACGGCTGTGAATGCTTATGTTAAGTGCATCAAGGCATTCAGCTATGATGACAAAGTACATCCCATCATTCAATTAGGAGAGAACCTCTTGTTGTTGATATGTAATTGAATCCTTACCTTTGTGTGCAACAATCCCATAAGAGAAAGAGATGAATGTTGAGACATGTTTTATCGTTTAGTCTGATCGAAACCCAACTTTCACAATTTTAGCTTTCAAGAATTCCGAGCTGGAAACTGACTGTTTTTACAAACTTACGTTTCAATGATATTTACTCTTACAGCTTGCTTTACGTGTGGTAAAAACTGCATTAAATAGCACCCCATATATTTATATGTAACAAGTAGTATACGTGTTAAGTGAATGTTATTGCTAAACCTTATGAGATATGTCGTTTGCTTGGAGTCGTAAAATTGCAACCTTTCAGCTTCACAATAATAATCACCATGTCAATAAGCAAACATATTGTTTCATTTAGTTTTTGTTGTTGGGTAGAGTGGTATTATATCATTTTATTAATTGATTTCTGGTTTGTTCTTCTTCCAAAGATTGGATTGATATTTCTTTTGTTTTAGGCTCAGCTCTATACTCCTTTGTTCTTAAATATAGCTAGTGTTCTTTGTTTGCTAGTTCTATTGCTAAATGAAACGATATATATAGATATACATGTCCTTGCCTTTGGCTAGCTGCTAGGTTTAGTACAGGCACAAGCTTGCTAGGCTTTGTTCCCTCGGCTGATCAATTGGCTCCACCTCCATGATTTGGAAGATACATTTTATTGGATAAGATAAGCTATTAAATTATTTTCCTAGGTTGTTTTCTTTTGTTGTCTTGTATCAGCTAATGGGTTTGTTTGCAGAATAATTTAATCCTACACCAATATGCTTCCTGATGTGAAAACGATGGCGGAATATGGATAAGTAGCAGATGAGATTGTCCCTTAACATCTGAGCCATATGGCCACACAAATGCCCATCTTTCTGCCCTTTCAATCTTTGCTCCTAACTCGAGAGTTGTATTCTTAAGACACGTCAATGCCATTATTGGTACATAATCATTTGTTGATTGAAAAAAGAATGGACATTATTTATAAACCAGCAACCGAGCTAGTTCAAAAAGAACGGTCAATTTTATGTATAGTTTCCCTTAGCTTAGGCCGCTCCCCAAACCAACACTTGGTGCAATTATTTGGGCTAATAAAGACTGTCTAGGTCTTCGAAGTCTTTGGTTTGAATACAATACAACCTATACAATTATTCATACCCTTTTAAATATCATATTATCTAACACAAAACAATAATGCATTTGTGTTTCTTCAGGCATTTGATTGGTCAAGGAGCAATTAAAGAGTAGCAATTTCGCAGCTTTTACGTGTCAATATGGAGCTTAGTTCAATCAACCAGAGGGTTTCAATTATTTTCATTAAATAGTTTAGTGTGTTTCTTTATCTGAGTGGTTGTGATTTAAAGGCACAAATTGGGCCACAGGTTTGAGATAGCATTGAATAGATAATAGAGTAGTAAGTAAGAAGAATGTGGGTTGCATCATGAGGACCAAATAATGCACACACTGGGAAACTTGAAAGCTAATAATTCTTAATAGATCATGAAAATGGGAGTTATAAAAAAATTTGGTCCAAACTTGAAACTGATAACATCCTATGTGCACGTGATCCCACGTGATTTAAGCATGAACACGCATGCACAAATATGATCACAGTCAGTGGTTAAGGTTGGTCCAAAAATGGAACTGAATCACGAGGCAAAGATAGTAACTCTTTTGCGAAAGGTACCACACCCCAATCTTGATCTTCTGACTTATTGCAGAGTCGCGTTGAATTTAACACAGCCCCATAATGGAACTCCACACAGAGAGGCATTACTGTTTTCTCCCTTCCATTAGTTACTGCAGAAGGGGGTTTTCTTTTTCAGTTGTGTTTGTGTGAGAGATTTTCAATGTCAAGCACTTGAAACGTAGGGACATCATTACGTTGTTAAAGGAAACACTGTCCAATATTGAATTTATAGACAGACAGGAGTTAACGATACGACAATAGAGAAAGTATGAATCTCGTCTTAGCTGCAAAGTTCATAGTCAAGAGTCAAAACAAAAAGCATTTGAATCCGTGGTATCAGTAAGTTAAAGCTTTTTTCAGACGTTAATTCTGTTTTGAGGGATAATGTTGGGTTTGGTTGGTCCAAATTCAAAAGTTTATGGTGGTGTGTGCCTTTACTTGTCAAAGACGGCGTGTGATTGTCAATGTCAGTTGGAAGAGACATGGGTGAACTCCCAAACTGAGTGATAATGAAAGAAAGAAGGGTGTTCCCAATTACTCCACGTGCAACCCAACAAATCCATATTTTTCCAACAGTTAAAACACAGAGAGCACTTGATTTGGTTCACTGAATCAGTCAAGTTTTTCTTTTGTTAAGACAGGATTCAGCAACAATTCTGGTGCCTTCTAAATTTCTGCAAAACAAAAGCAAGTCAGCTCCGAAAATAACATACACATGTATGGGGACTACGATTCGTCCATTTGAGTTGTAAAGTATGATGATTTCAGGTCCACTGCCCTCTGTGGTTAATCATTTGCAGTGAAGTGTCAAATCAGCAATCACCCTCGCTGCTACAAACCTCTCACAATGACGGTGTGGATAAAGTAAGTGAATACCATTGGATATATCAATGGCTGCTCGTTGATTGAACTGTTGCATCTTTCTGCTCTGGTTCAAGTAAAGGTAATTTTTCTTTGAATTATAAAACTAACAATACTCACCAACGCCCAGCCGTCTTAGCTCAGCTGGTAGCGAGTAGAGCGCATGCCTTTTAACCATGTGGTCGTGGGTTCGATTCCCACAGACGGCGAAGTTTTCACATACAACACCCAATTCTTTCTTTCATTCACTCACTGCAGGAAGAGGAATTTAGTGGTTCTGTGTGAGTAAGTAGACGCATGAAGAATACCTACCATAACTCATAAAAACTTTTTTTTAATTATTTGTTTTATTTTTGTATTATCATGATCAGTGTGAACTAGGATACTATCCACCTTATAAATTGGTTTAGATGTGGGATTTATTGCAAAAGTATTAAGGGAAATAATTATAATAATACAGGATTTTATTAATTTAATGCACAAGGAAGAATTCAGTAGTTCTGTAAGAAGACGCATGAAATGATTTGTTTCCAAGTAAAAATAGATGATCTGCATCCTCTGGGAAGCAATCAATCCTTCTCATTTCTCTGCACAGAGAAGTATGAAAGCAAGAATTTTAAACGAAGAGGATTTTTCTCTCTATGAAGCGGCTCGGAAAGAGCAAATGTATAACCATCAAAGGATAAGGGTCGTTCCTTCAAAAGTATGCAAGAATGTTAATCTAAAATAAAAGTAACATAACAAACAAGGAAAATGAAATACAAGCTGCCGCCCATGCATCCTCAGGTTTTGAATTTATATTGGAACCTAGTAGAACCATGTCTTCTGAATTGATTGGAAGTAACTCTTAAAGGTCAGGCATGCCCTTCCCGGTTTTAGCATCATAACTTTTCTCCAGTACCACATCCATTGGAGTATCCTTGGGACCAGCTGCAAATCAACAAATCAGATCGATTCAAAAGGAGCACAAGTGCCATAGTTTAGAGGAATAAATTCACATCAATTTAGAGAACTATATTGAATTTCATGTGCCATAGTTTCATGTTAATGCTTCGGTCTTCACACCTTCAGCAAAGTACATATATTGGGGTTGTCTGTTAAGCTCTTAATTTCTTTCTGACCAAATTGGCTAGACTGAGTGATTGAGACTACCCTAATACAACCCACATTATCCAACCTCCCTCCCTACCTACTACATGTCTCTATTTGAAATGCCACAAAAAGTGGCCGCAGATATACAAAGACTTTTCAGAAATTACTTGTGGAAGGATGGCGCACACCTTGTTCGCTGGAATATTATAAACCTCCCAACAAAAAAGGGAGGTCTCGGCCTTCTCTCGATAAGGAAGAAGAACACAACTCTCCTCGCCAAATGGATATGGAGATATCATCATGAAGAAATATACTCCTACATCAAACAAAGATCACCTCCCTCCATCTTCTACAAAAGGGCCTTGGAAGTACATAAAGAAACATCAAAATCTCATCACCCACCGAACTCGCCATAAGGTGGGGAATGGGGGAAGCACATCATTTTGGACCAACCCATGGATTGAAAACACCACGCTAGCTTTGAAGTATCCACTTTTGTACAAAACTTCTCATAACAAAAAAGCCACGATTAAAGAAACGTGGAATGTTGTCAACAAATTTTGGGACCTAAAGCTGGGTAGGAATCTAAAGGATAATGAAGCAACGGAGTAGGCCGAATTAAGCCTTGACCTTGCCCCTGTGATATTGTCAAACAAAGAAGACTCACTAACTTGGCTCCCCAGTGCTGACAGGGTCTTTTCTACAAAATCCTTGAGGATGGATATGGGGGAAAAAGTAGAAGCAATAAATCCCACGCTAACAAAGACAATATGGAAAGAACATCAACCTAAAAAGGTGAAATTCTTCCTTTGAGAAATAGCGCATAAAGCCATCAGTACAAGTGAAAATCTTCAAAAAAGAATGTCTTACATCACTCTCTCTCCAAATTGGTGTCCACTATGCAAGCAAGCAAACGAATCACAAAGTCACTTGTTTATGCAATGCACATACACTCAAAATTTATGGACAACGATTCTTAATATATTCGGATGGCATCTCACAATTCCTAGGGAAGTAAAGGATTTTTTGGATATGGCCTTAACGTACCACCCTTTCAAGAACGCAAAAGCCCTATTATGGAAAAACCTCATCATGGCTTTCTTTTGGAATCTGTGGACAGAAAGAAATCATAGAATATTTGCAGAAACAACACAGACCTACACAAAACTTTTCGACAATATTGTTTACCAAGCTATATCTTGGTGTGAACTGTCTAATATTTTTACTTCCTATAGTTATACCTCCCTCATTGCAAATTGGGAAGGTCTTTTGTAAACATCATGGATTATACATCTTCACTAATGGTCTCTTATAAAAAATTAAAAAAAAAATTGTAGAATTATGCATTTAGTCTAAGTTTCATCAAAGATACATGGCCAACATAGAAATGTTGAGCCCCATTCACGTGTTCTCTCGTTTGTTTTTTCAATAATATTAAGAACAGTACTGAAATCCTTCACAGAAGTAGTTCTTGAGTTATTATTACTTGAGAAGTTTTGTATCAAAGAAGATAAAGTTTTCACACTATTGAATTAATTTCAACCCATTAATTAAAGTTTAATACCGGATATACCGAGAAAGAGAGAGGACAAGATAACCTAGCTAAGCAATGCAAAGAATAAAATATTACTGCTTGAGTGAAACGATAAGCAGCCTAAGGAATACGATATACAGTCTACAGCTTAGTCATTAAGTTGACTATTTTGAAATCCCCTCAAGTTCATAATAGCTCTGTGAGCAACTGTTAAGTTTGGTCCACATGGATGTCTAAACTGATTTGGTCGGAGAAACTGGTCTCGTGGGGTATGCAGGGGCAGATCTATACAATATAGGTCGTTGGGCCAAAAATTAACATTAGTGAATCAGTAGTTGCACCACCTGAATATCCCGAATAGGTATAACCTTAGAACCTATCATCAAGCCCATGGTCAAATGGTAAAGGGAGCAAGGAGTCATAGTCCCCCCAAAATTTTGGAATTTATGCATACAGGACTGGACAACACAACACATTTTAATATTATTCATGTCATGCATATGAGATGGTGGCCCCAAAATTTGTTTAATATTTTTTTACATATAGAGCAATAAGTTGGGGTCCCAACGCAAACTTATTATTATTATTTGTGAGCCGTCTAGAAAAGCTGAAAAGCCATGATAAAGGACTTGATCCACAACCTTCTACGGCCAAAAGAAGAGCAATTCGTTTTACTATTTAGCCTCCATTTTGACATTAACAAACTGTATTAAATAGACAACACGGCGGAAAACCATTACCCATTGCACTAGGCTGGTAAGGAGAATTTCAAACTATTGTAGCCTAATCTTAATTAATAAAGAAGAAAAAATTTGTGTGGGAGCCACAACAATGATGCCTCTACATGTTTAAAAAAATTTAAAATACATGGAGGGACCAACATCTCACATTCGGGTACCAAATTTAAAATATACTATGATTGCTATAAACAAAAATACACAAATTCCAAAAGTTTAGGAGGGCATCCGCATATGGGCATATTATCTACACGATTTAATGATTTAGCTGTGTTGGCTTGAAGATGGTTGCATGCAATGAGTTTTCATTTTCTTTTTCCCACTTTTCAATTAACTTCGGTCAAATCTTAGCTGCATACCTAGGACATTTGTTATTTGTTGACTGATATAGCCAAACTATTTGCTAACTGATAGAACCTTTTTCAGAAACAGAGCCGATGGAGAGCTCCCTATTCTCTCGTAATAACAAAACTACCCAAAATGATCAAAATTGCCCAACTCTCCTCACTAAATGAGACATAATTACAACTTTCCCTTGCAGCCCCTATTACACAACTAAATGGGCCCCAATCTCATAACAAAAGCTCTATCTTACACTCACAGATCAGTCCCACCATCGGCAGCTTCTATGTTTACATTCTGAAGCTATCCACTAAGGTTAATGGTTGTACCTTTATAGTCTTGTACATTGTGGCCATAGCATGCCAGAAGGAGCAAGCATTTCCATACTAAGCTATTCTAACTGTCATTTTATCAGTTAGAGAAGGAATATAACCAACTTCACTGTACGTACCTTTACCATGAAATATACTATGAATTTCTTTGAAGTCCATTTTCATCTAGGTATTGGAGAGAGCAAGGTCTGCTTCCATCACTTTACCCTTCTTGAAGACCAATAGTAATGGAAGCATTCAGTAGGTGGTTATTTCATTGTGTTTAGTGTTAAAAGAATGACTGAAGTAAGGAAGAGAAGATGGACTTGGTGCAATAGGATTATGCCTATAGTAGGTGTAATTGTTGTTTGCTTTTCTTGGGCCAAAGGATGTGGGGCCTAGGAAAATGATTGATGAAGATGAAGAATAGACCATATTAGCTCACTTTTCAGAGACCTAATATAAAAAAAAAGGTTTTGAAATAAAGAAGACAAAGAACTCAATTCAACACGTTTACAACAACTCTATGCACCTTGTTCATAGAACCTAGTAGACAAAGAAAGAGGGAGGGCAAAAGAAAAACAGATGTCTAAGTAATGATACAATCAGCATCATAAAAATAAAATATGCAGTTAGCAGCATAGTCAGTCAGCCTACTATACTAACAAAAAGGGCATGGCAACAGCTAACCATGGTATCCTCGTGTGAATATTTGCAAGCTCTAAACATCAAATTGGCTCATTGATGACATGCCAAAACATGCTCTAACCTTTACATCCAAAGGAACGGCAGGTTGACTCCCTCCCAGCCCCACCCACATTGTAATTGAGCATAAAGAAAAAAATCCATCCATGTGTATAGCTTCAAACAAGACTCAACTCAGACCACAGCTCTTGAAAAGAAAGAATAGTACATCTAAATTATTATATGATCGAGTAAAATGAATAAGAACATATAATAACATGGAAACACAAAGGAAAGGCCAACTACACAGAATTGCCATGGAAGCACATCAGAACATGTAAGTTTAGCAAAGAACAAGAAAAAAATTCAAAATAACAGTAAAGTGAATAGATATAAATAAAAGGGGCAATAGACTTTTAGATCAGTACCAACTGTAGGTCTGGGAGTAGTCCTTATCTTTAAGATTTCTGGACGAGGGATTATAGAACCTGAGGCTCCAATTCCTCTTGAAACTCGTACTTTAGAACCATCTTCAAGATATCTAGCACCAACCTTACAAGGCTTCCTGCAAAAGAATAATGTTTGACAATGCTCTAGCACAAGGAAAACATCACAACCCATTAGCAGTCATGGATAGTGTCCAAACCCTGTTGCTGGATCAACAACTTGAACATTGGATACATGGAGAGGAGCTTCAACCGTAAAGATTCCACCTTCATGACCTTGTCCTTGTTTAATATGTTTCTTCACCTGTATGAAGCATAGAAAGGTGAATGACAGAATAAATCTGACACACTCATGTCATGTGCAACTGCTGAAATCATAAAAATGATAGAGATTCAAAATCAATGAAGGGAAACATACAAACAACAGGATTCATAAACAAAACTGCTGGAAGCATAAAATAGCATTCATCAGAACAGCTGCAGCCGTAGATTATACATGTTGGTAAAATAAACGGAAAGTGAAATAATAAGACGATTTTCAACTTAATGACATCCTACTACCCTTGAATATCAGTCAGCTATAGACATTGATTGAGTGGCAAGTGTTGGGAAAAATGCTTCTCTAGTTTCATAAACATAAAGCATAATGTTGTCATTCTTTAGTTCCATTTGAATTGGCAAGCACAAAGTCGGTTTCATAGGCCATTACTTGAACTCAATATTCAGCCCCTTTCTGTACGTTGAAGATGAAAGTATAAAAAGTTGACTTTACAGATAATCATGTGATGGCAAGACCTCAATGTAGAGAGAGAGAAGGATATGAGGAGGGGGAAAAAGGCTTAACGCTAAATCAAAATGACCAAGCAAATCATTTGCAAGACTTACATGCCTGCATAGCTACATTATCAGACAAGTGCAAGAAGGCCCAAGCACAGCAATTGAACACAAGAAAGCTCAACTCTAAACCTTAAATTGTCCAATTTGGCAAAGATTTTCTTACCAGGTTTTTACCCTCAACAATAACCCGATTTTGAGTGCGAATGACACGCTTAATAACACCAGTTTCTCCTTTATCCTTGCCTCTAATGATCATCACCTATGAAAAATACCAACAAACACGATCGTCAGAGGGAACCTAACACAGAAATAGGAGAAAGTAAGGTATCTATCTTTAAAATGTTTCCCTCACATTATCTCCTCTAAGAATTTTCCAGTGCCTAATAAGCTTTTCAGCCGCCTTCCAACCCATTTGAAACTAATGCAAACACCAAGGCTACTGCTGCCAATTTCTGCACAAGTTACCCCAACAATCTGCAGTTCATCGTTCAGATTATGAATTTCTATACTTTCACTACGTCATAGAACATGGATGATATATACTGAGTAGAAAATTCCAAGAAGTTCCCAGAGTTTTGTAGTATTCAATCAATGCCAAGAAAAAAAAAAGCAAACTTGGCATTCTACTGCAATTCCTACTGAGGCTCAGTGGTCCGTCAACTCGGTTCAGTTTTAACCGAGCATCTTTGCTCAACGAACCGACGATACAAAGGGCATCGAAGGAAGGAGAAAATACAGAAAGGAAAAGAGCAAAAATGAGAAGCAGTGGCCGTCAGAGAAGAAAAAACATGAATAAAAAATGCAAGAAGATGAAAGATTGGAGATGAACTTGGTGGCGAGGGGCAGGTGGCAGCGAAATCCAGTAGCGGCGGCGACGACGAAATATGAAGGGGGCGTTGAGAAGATCAGCGGCAAGATGTTTCGTGGCGGGGAAATGGATGGTGAAGAAGCAGAAGATGCAGTAAACTAAGAAGAGACTAGAGAGGGAAGGTTGGGGCATTAAGGTTTAGAAAATTACAAAACCCTACAAAACCAATTTGGTTTTGGGATGTGAGCTGTGTGGGCTGAAAACGAATTGGGTTTTGGGCTGTGAGCTGTGTGGGCTGAAAACGAATTGGGTTTTGGGTTTTGGATTTTGGGTGGTGCAACATTAGCAGTAAGTAAAAGACAGGCACAGTCCATGCTTATAGCTGAGAGCGATCTCGGTGTGGTGCAGTAAGTTTCTTGTTGTGAAGAGCGATTGTTAGTTGTTACTACTTCCGGTAATGACGTTGAAACAAGGCGAAAGAATGTGCCCTGAAAATCTCCATCTGTCTCTCCTTCTCTTAGCTGCTTTGGATCGGAGTTCCCATTAGGTGGAGTTTGGCATGTTGGTTATACCAATAAATAAGCCTCTGTGTCATACTTTCTTCCAAACCAACAAACAAACAAAAATCTTCCCAATACTCACAACCCTCTGTACATTTCAGAATGAAGTTCCAAAATAATGTATTCTACCAAAAAAAAAAAAAAATGTAAACAAGGTAGTCTCTACTCTAGGTTCAGAAGGAAAGTTTGGCCACCCACTTAAATCTTCGATGACCATGAGTTTTAGCAATATCTGTGAGGTTTCCAGTTTGTGCATTATAAATACCTCATTCGTATCATTCTTCGGAATCAACCTCCAAAAAAAGTTAAA
This sequence comes from Cucurbita ficifolia, assembly GCA_033971965.1. Classification (NCBI taxonomy): domain Eukaryota; kingdom Viridiplantae; phylum Streptophyta; class Magnoliopsida; order Cucurbitales; family Cucurbitaceae; genus Cucurbita; species Cucurbita ficifolia. Next base: position 11,167,452 of record CM066963.1, read on the forward strand.
CAAACGCAACAAATGGGCATTGAATCAGCCCTTTTCCTACTCCTTGTGGCTTTCGGTATGAGCCACGATAGCGTGGCTCAGTCGGCTGGTTGCACCACGGCGTTGATAAGCTTATCTCCATGCCTAACTTATATCACAGGCAGCGGAAGCTCTTCCAGTTCCACTGCTCCATCTTCTTCTTGCTGCTCGCGCCTTGCCACCTTGGTTCAATCGCAGCCACAGTGCCTTTGCTCGGCGCTCAATGGTGGCGCTGCGGTTTCTCTCGGTGTCACTATCAACCAGACTCGAGCTCTTGGGCTTCCTGCTGCTTGTAATGTTCAAACGCCGCCACCCAGCCGCTGTAATGGTAACCACATTCTATTCTTTTCAAGTTGCACCGGGCGCTTCTAAATATAGTCAATGGTCCCTCTTGTTTACATCATTTTTCAATTTCGTCTTTAATTTTCCAAAATTCTCAATTAGGGTCCGAATAAAAAAAATTAATTAGCAACACAACAATTACGTATGTTATTTTAATAAAAAATATTAAATACGTAATTGTTGAGTTAAAAAAAATATTAATAGCATAATAATATATTAATTATTTCTCTTAAAAAAAATATATATGGCAATTTTCTTTTTGGTGAGCAGAATGGAGTTGAGAATTTAAAAGGTTTGAAAATGATCTTACATGATTAGAATATTTTATATTTTTCGGATGGACAATGATGAATTCCACAACAGTAGAGACAAATTTATAGTTAAAATGCCGAAGACAGACTCAAAGAGTGGTGGAGGACATCATCATATAAACACTAACTTGGATGTGAAAACACACAGATGTTAATGGAGCTGCTGCTCCAGCAATATCTCCGATAAGTTCGCCGGGGAGTTCACCTTCAGATGACGAAGAACTTGGTGAAGCTCCAACAACACGGGAGACTACATATCCTTCGGAAGTAGACTCCAAATATATTCCAAACAACCGGAAGAATCCCGAGAGCGGCGGTCGGAGCTTAATCAAAACGCCCTTTTATGATCTCACTGTTGTCGGCGTACTTCTGACAGCTCTGTGTATAAGCTGAATGAAATGACCGACCCCAAGCAAAGATTATATATTCACATATGTACCGAACCACTGGAAAAAAAGAAGAAGAAGAAAAAAAAGAAAGTGTCCTCTAAAGATTCTTCTTGTTTAAGTATGGGTTTAAAGATACTATTTCCATATATTAATCCCAGTTGAAAAGTCAAGATTTTTAAAACCATTTTAAAAATGAACACAAATTATTTAATTGTTTAATATCAAATATATAATTTGTGTACGAGCTTTTTCCATGGATTTGAAGTAGCATATTTAGAGAGGTTAGTATGAATCTAAAGGAATTTGAAGTGAATAATATATATATAGAAAAGAAAAGGAAGAAAATTGATTATAGTACGGGCGAAGATGGATAGGAAGAAATGGAAGGAAGGGATTTTGTGTTTAGGGTAAGCGTGAGTTGGATGTAATTGAGAATTAAATTGAAGCAATAAGAAGCAGTAAGAAGCAATGGGCATGAGCACCCTTTTTTTTGTTTATGCCTTATGGTTTTGGTTTTGCTGACTCCGCTTTTCCTTCAACCCCTCTCAACCCACGCCTCGCCTCGCAGATTTGGGGTTTAAACCCAATCCGACGCTACTCTTCTATGTTCTCCATATCTCCAATCTTCTTTCTTCGCTTATTTCTACCAGGTATTACTATTCTCTCTTTTCATTTCTTCCTTGCTTCTTCTTCTTCTTCTACCACCGCTCACTCTATACAATTTACACCCTTTTCCTAATTTTCCTTCTTACCCAATAATTCCTTCATTTTCTTATTCAATCTTGGCGCTCTTTCTTTATCACCCGCTCTTACTTCGGATGCAAATTTCCCTTCTATTTTATTCTTTCCTTCCCCCTTTCTGCCTTGGTTTGGGATTGTATTGGGATTAGATGTTGGGTATGAATTAATTTGCGTACGCTAGGTTGTTGGATACAGTTTCCTTCTTATTTGAGTCCGAACAGCTTAATTCATGCGGGTATAGCCTGGAAGTTTGAAGCTGTCTAGGCAGTTGGGGTGCAGGGGCCCGGGATCATGCACAATACATGGAGACTCCTAACCGCATTATCTTAACGGGTTATTGTCAATACTCTGTTCTGTTTTTACTTCTTGAGTTTTGATCTTAGTTTGAGTCCTCCCTTGAGTGGTATCAGTACTTCTACGAAGTCCCTACCCGGAAAATTCAAGCCTGAATTTCTTGGAACATTCAAATGGATTTTGAGGAAAACTGTGGATGTCATGTCATGTCGTGTTGAGGTGATCTTATCCAGCTTTTGTCATCTCTAGGAATTGCCACGACTAGGAGAAGCTGAAAAAATTCAATTACATTGAAGAAAGGGAAATTCTTCCTCTTATTGTTCAAAATAAGCAGGAGCTAAAGACCAGGTCTTCTTCCTCCAATTCCTCAATCTTCTTTAGTTTTCTTAGTCGTATGATGCTAATTTTGTAGTCCCACTCCCATTATTGCCTTCTTGTGCATATACAGTATGCTTTATGTGAAGTGAAGGGTTGTTTGAAGTTCTTTTATCTTTAAAATGTGGATTTTTTTAGTTTCAAGTTTTAACTGTGAACTGGGCATTCCTGCATGATGCATATGATTGCCCCATAAGAGGTCCGATTTTGTTTCTAGAACCAAAGAAATCTTCTGTCTTGGAAGAGTTTGGCAGAAGGGGTTACAAGTTGGATGTTGAATGATGAGTGTTCTGATTTCTTATGCATTCTCGAGATGGGTTTCCCAATTCTTCTTGGCCATTGGGGCGCACCATTTATCTAAATCTGCTGCATCATAAACAAAGGTTTCAAAGGTACATCCCTTTATAGGTTTTTTGTGTCCAACTCAGTTGTTTAGCATTTTCCCACAGTTGGGAGATGTTTATTGATATTAAATATGAGCAATAGAGCTATTGATGGAAGTGTTTTAAGTCTAGGTATAAAATCTGCAGCTTCTAAATTGAAAATCTGATACCTTGCTGTTAAATTATAGTATTCTTTGGACTTGGTAGATAAAAGCACATGGACGAGTTCAGTTTTTCAGCAATTTTTTGTGTAGCTTTTATAGGTTAAGAGGTAACTTTGATCTCTAGATTAGTTATAGAGACTCTCTACCTTTATATCCAGATCTTATTTACCATCTGAATTGATTGCCTCTCATTATGACTTCGTTCATAGACCACGTTGTAAGTGTACATCCATGACTGTGTTCTGTCCTGAATTTCTTTATATGGGTTAAAAGTACAATTATCAGTTTATTTAATACCATTTTATCAGCAAATGCATTCCGGCCGTCAGGAATAATGAATATTTCTCTCTAATCAGCTACGTGTATATGTGCTATAAAAGCAGTAACCTTTCTCCTAGAGAATGGGACAGACTGGTTTGTCCGTATTGTGTGTGTATGCTAAAAGTTGTTTTCTTTTCATCTTAATCAAACTGTGAGAAGCTATTAATTGGTTGTCTAACATCTGAATATTCTTCTTCTAATCTCAGATTACTTGCTTCTTGAACAAGAAACGGCCTGTCGTGGATAATCATCTGAAACTGATGAGAAGGGGTTATTATGTCTGAGTTGATTGACCGTCTCCCACACGCGGTTGCCCTTAGGTGCCTTGCACGTGTTCCCTTCCACCTCTATCCGAAGTTGGAGCTTGTTTGTCACTCCTGGCAAGCTGCCATTCACAGTGCTGAACTATACAGAGTCCGACAGGAGATTGGATCATCAGAAGATCTATTATGCGTATGTGCATTTGAACCTGAGAATCTATGGCAGCTCTATGACCCCCTCAGAGACCTTTGGATGACAATTCCTGTATTACCATCGAAAATTAGGCATCTTGCACGCTTTGGTGCTGTCTCCACTGCTGGAAAGTTGTTTGTGCTTGGTGGTGGCAGTGATTCTGTTGATCCGTTAACCGGAGATCAAGATAGGAACTTTGCCACCAATGAGGTGTGGTCATATGATCCTGTAATACGCCGGTGGTCTCAATGTGCATCAATGCTTGTACCCCGTGCCATGTTTGCATGCTGTGTTTTGGATGGAAAGATTGTTGTTGCAGGTGGTTTTACTAGCTGCAGAAAATCAATTTCTCAGGCAGAAATGTACGATCCTGATAAAGATGCTTGGATTCCTCTGCCCGACCTACACCACACTCACCATTCTGCTTGCACAGGGGTTGTGATTGGAGGGAAGTTGCACGTCCTGCACAAGGGATTATCACCTGTGCAAATTTTCGAGAATACGCGGCCTGGATGGAGAGTTGAAGATTATGGTTGGCTTCAAGGTCCAATGACCGTTGTCCAGGGTTCACTTTATGTGATGAGTCATGGACATATTTTCAAGCACGATGGAGAAGCTAAGAAGGTTGTTATTTCAGCATCTGAATTTCGCCAACGAATTGGGTTTGCGATGATGAGTCTGAGAGATGAAATTTACGTGATTGGAGGAGATATCGGTCCCGACCGTTTGAATTGGGACGTCAAGCCAACATCTGATGTTGACATATTGACAACAGGAGGTGAGAGGCCAACATGGCGACATGCAACATCAATGACCAGATGCCATGGGGCTATTCGGGGATGTGCTCAGTTGAGAATTTAGGATTCCATTCTATTGCTACCTTGTCATTGCATTGTGTTTGCCTCATAACCCCGGTCCTATCATTGGAACTGTGTAAGATTCTGAGGTGGTACATGAATATTATGAATTAGTATGATGGGAGGGGTGAAATTTTTAGTTCTACATACTTGAATGAAGAATGATTTGTTAGCATCCATATTTTGTCGGTCCCCAATTTCTAGGAAATTGTAACAAGCATGCTAGAGAGTCTATCTGATGTATGTAATAACCTGCGAGTCTAGCAGGCAGATTGGTAACGATCAAGACCTATCTCCCCCTTAATATCAAGATTTTTTTAGGAGCCGGATGGAAAGCACACCAGGCTATGTTTCTGGGAATTCCATTACCAATTGCCGTTGTTGGTAATCTTTTATTTCCTCAAAAGAAGAAGAAATGCAAAGCAACCACGCCTGAACATCTCGGAAACATTACATCCTTCTTTATATTGTCTGCGTCCATCATATCGCTACGTATGGACGGGGCAAAGTAGTTAACAAACTGAAAGCTTGTACGATATTTTATAGATTACACACATAACAAAGTAGCTGACACACTGAAATAACATCAACATTACAATATTGCTCAACTTTCGGGAGCTGCAATAAACATTGCCCTTCAAACACAGAAAGCGAAGGCAATAACCATTCAAACTGATATGAAAACCCAAACAAACTCCAACACCAACAGTACCGACTTTAAGTGAGCACAGATTTCAATACAAGGATCACAAACATAAACTGGACTCGCTTCTAAGAAACCTTTCTCTGGTGGTGAACTACGTCCACGGGAAACCAACCATACTACTACTGAAAATCATCACCTCAACTGTTCATCCTTAGGTTGTCTGCTCAATGCAAAATAAGGAAAATGAACAACGGGATAAACATACATATATCGAATAGAGCAAGTTAACAGTACAAAAGAGTTACCTCATATACCGCTGCATGTGGTCAATGATATTCGAGAAGGAAGACAAACCTTGCAAAAACCAATAAGAAAGTTCCATACCAGACAGGAACACAGATGACAAAACCAAGAGGTACTGAAAACAGAAAAGTGCTACATGGAGTAATTGCGAAGAAGCAAACTAGTATCCGAACCCCGCCTTGTCTTACAAAAAAAACTGAAAAGGCAGTAAAGAAGGAATATCTCCCTCATAGTCCGCAGGCAAAGGAGTGAAGCTATAAGATGATTAGAGGAGGTATGAGTAAAAGAAAAGGATTGAGGATATTAAGCAAAGGAGAGACTTAAGTGTCGAAAAACCAACCCATGAGGCCAAAGAACCTAACCAACAAGAACCGAGGATGTAAGGAAGGAATGGATGAAAAGAATGAAATAGAAGCCTACAGAACTTAAATGAAGCATTAGTTTGGGATCCTACAGTATGGTACAAATTACAGAATGGAACAGAGACTGGAATGTGGTAGGGAGATGATGGCCAGAACAGAGATTAAAAAGTTCACCAACACCCTACTTCTGCCTTCTGAATATCTTGATTTAATCTGTGTTGCTATCGCACCCTATCTTGTCTTTGTCTGCCAATCCAAATCCAGTTCAGCATCTAAGCACAGATTAAGGTGCAACATCTAACTATTGGGTTGTTCCTGCGATCCAAGGATGTCCAACAGCACGGAAAACTGAGGATACTCATGACTGTCACCACTAACCAACTTAGTCGTTCTATATACATGACACTAACCGGCTCAAAAGTAAGCCTATATACAGAAGCTTGATGCTCCCTGAGGTTCATTCATTGTCAACATCAAGATGAAGAATGCGACGTAGAGTCTTAGTCGCAGAGTCATCGTTATGAAAGAAAAATCTGGGGGAAAAGTTTTGGTCTCGAGTTGGGGATGGTGGTGCAGACTTGGCAGATGGGTGATGCAAATCAAATTCAGGGGCAGAACGAGGGACCTCCAGAGACGTGGTTCTCTTAGCAACTGAAAATTTGGGAATGGGTAACGAACTTGGAGGCGGAGAATTTGAATAAGTGGGTCCAGCCCAAAGCTCAGAGAACGTGAAACTTGGATCATAGAATTCTTCATGGAAAACACTGTTGTTGTTTAAAAATTTGGGTTTGATAGGAATTGGAGCACTTGGCACAGTAGCTCCAGATTTAGCATTTCCGGAGTTGGAACTTAAACAAGTTAGTGGTGTTTTTGGAGAAGACGGGTAGAAGTGTTTAGTTTCAGAGGTAGAAGCCTTGGAGGGAGTTGGGAGTATACCAGCTCCAGATTGGAAACTCCTACAGTTCACCCCTCTGAAGTCTCGGGACGGGAATGACCCAAATCGAGCATTGACCCCACCATAATATTGGTTCCTATGCTGCTCAACAACGACCACTGCTTCCATAGCAAGATAAACTTCCCAACTCAAAGTATGTATCCAAATTTAAGTTACAATTTCAGTTTCTCCCAGTAGATCAAACTTCTACAACACAACACAAAGCTGATAGCTATACTAAAAGCCACAACCTTTTAAACAGGACTACTTTATCTCTTCCACGCTAGATCCAAATCGAACCTCGACAAGAGAAACCAGGCGGCGATTCAACCAGCTTAGCTGAGAAACAAATAATAAATATAAAACAATTCAGATTTACCTTTTTCTAATCAGATCTAGCAATAAAAGTTCACAAATTGCAGGGAAAGACTTGTTCAATCGCAACCCAGAAAAAAACCAAGCTCAGACTCGAAGATTCGTATAGTTAAGCAAGCAAGCGTCACTTTGTTCAACCATTTCTAGAAGAGAGTGAGAGATTAACGCACCCGAAATATCGAGGAAGTTCTTCCGTTGGATTAAGATGTATAGAAGATAAAGATGAACAGTAATGAAGATTTAGACTGGAAGTCTTGGTCAACAAGCTGCAGCGGTACTAATTTTTTCCCTTTATTTCTTTCTTTTTCCTTTTTTGGAAGATTATCTCCAGTTTGGATTAGAGTGGTGCCACGGCGATAGAGCAGCCAGGAGGGTTTGAACCAGAATCCACGGATGTGAAACGGTATCAGAGCTGCATTTAAATATCCTACCCAAGCATCACGCTGGCGTGCTCTCCCTCATTTAGTGACATTTGGCACTCTATTTTATGAAAATTACGAAAGCACCATTCTGAATATTGTAAAATCCCAGTAACGATCGGTATAAATTGGGTAATGGAAAAAAATAGCGTAAACGTTTCGAAGTAATCCTGTTTATATATTACTGTACAAACTTGTGGTCAGAAATCAACTCCCAGTAGCCTGTTTAGCAGCACTGATGCATTTACTTTCTTTGTAGAAACCACAAATCAGTCAGTTCAGTTGCTTTTTAATTCAATGAATGATTCTAGCTGAACATTCAAGGAATTCTGTAATGGAGGCTGTAGTTATAGAAATTTGAATAAGTGCAAGAACAGTATTTTTAGTTCATAGATTATACTAATTTTGGTAATCAGGGGAATTCTCTACAGATAGATGTGAATCATGAGTAGAACTGTGGAGAGAAAAACATGAGCGTCGTAAACTATATCAGCACATCTTAAGAGGACAGAAACAGAAGGCAACAGGTGATGTGTCGAACAACACATTCTAAATGAGCAATGAATCCATCATTACTTCCTGACCCACCATGTTCAAGAAAGAAAAAAAATGCAGGCATTGAGTTGAAGGAAAATGGTAGGATTGTAGAGAAGCTGCAAGCAAGAGAGGGGAAGCTGCAAGCAAGAGAGGGGCTTGAGAAACAGCTCCCATGGATTTGGGCTTTCCAACTTCCAAGTAGTGTGCTAATATGGAGGCATCCAGCTGTTGGGCAAGAATTAAGATGTTGGGCTTTCATATTGAACGACAAGCGCAACAGGTTTCTTCACAAGGACTGAGCCCAAGGTCCTTGTTGGGCTCGAACGCTCTTCCACAAAGCTCACCTGCATCCAACTTAACCCCGACTCCATGACCTAACATTCACGGAAAGAATCATCTTTTATTAAATCGGTAAATAGAGAGAGTTCAAAAGAAAACAAGGAAATGTGGCCAAGAATCGAAGAAAAGGCATCCATTGTTGTGCCTAGAGGATTATGAATGTCTTATTCACAAGAAGGAAACAAGATGCATGTTTCGGGAGGCACATCAGATTGGGAGAGTGAAGAATCGAGGCCACAATCATAATGCGGTTATGAACTCAAATTCGTGTCAGATCAGGTCTCTGTCTATCTGAGTGAAATGCAATGCAACCCATATTTGTTTGTCTTCTTCCAAGTTCCCCCTGTCTTCTTCCAAGCTCTGGGTGGGCTTCACATGCCTCCCAATGCCATGTCCACTGGTCAGTGCTTATCGAATCCACTGGTTTTGTTCTTGGCGACATTGCATTCTTACATTCTTTCTGTCGTTTCTTCAAGCATTTTGTGGAAAAGAGTTACGTATACAATTTCTGATTTGCCAATCTGAATGTTCAAACAGGTACTTCTTCATTCTTTTAGTGTAAAATGTAGAGATTTGTGCATGATTTATGATGGAATTATACAGTCTGCAATATGATCTAATGATACCTAGACAAGCCCAAAACTAGATTTTGTTGTCTTTAGTCACACTGGAGAAGCCAAAAATTTAATGTAGATAACGTTCTTATGAAATGATAATAACACTGTATAGGTTTGTGATTACATCATCATCATCATCATCATCTGAAATAGAAATCGAATAATCGAACCAATCATATCAACCTCCCGATTTGCAATGTTTGAACTTGAGTAATTGGCTTTAGTTGATACATACCAATCCATATGTCCCGATCAATGTGCTTAATGAGCACTATGGGGAGAACAGATTCGATAGGGGGAGGCTGTGAATAAAGTTGCACCAAATCCCACAGTTACTCCATAGATGTATTAACAAACTTTAAATGAATTTGACTTAACATATTAAACTTTTGGGTGATTTGATTTGATTAGGATGAAAGGAAATTAGAAATTCAGATTCCTGAACTATCCTTTCTCCTTTATTTGATATGAAGAAGAGTGCTTGTGGATGCTCTTTTCCACATCCGGTAGCCTGATCTTAGGGAAAATATATATTTTTATATATCTAATAGGTTTTGAGAAACTCCACTTAATCCAAACACTTCACATGTATGTATGTGACATTGTCTGCCATTGTTTCATAAGGTAGACCGTAAACAGCAAGAACTATTACAACACTAAAATTCTAAGAATTCCCTTCCAAACATTTCTATGTGGTTTGCAAAACATATCACTACCATATATACTGCCACCTACACTCTATCTTATCCTATTAACTACTAGGCCATTGATTAGAAGCAAATCGAAATCGAAATCGAAAGATCGAGTTGTCTCACTTTTGATCACTGTCAAAGTGGCAATGATTTGGGTTTTAAAGATGATGTCTTTTTATTGACAGAAGAAACACAGACCAAAGTTTTTGTGTCCCATGTGGTGAAGAATATACAAAATTTGACAATACAACATGGGTGTGTGGGTAGCTAGGATTAGAACACTCTTTCAAATAGGACCTTGGCTATGTGGTAGTTGATAGTCCAAGCATCGAAATAAGCTGCATAGTACACACTTTTTGCTACTGTTAGAAATGTTTGCTTAATTGGTGAGCCAATGTCATTGCCATCTGAAGATTTTTGGATCACCAGCTGCGCAAGTTTCCTTATGTCTTCTTCTATCTCTGGGGGCATTTTGTTGTCTGTTTTCTCCTTATAGAAGCCACCGTTGTTTACCTGATTAATGAAACAAAGATTAAGGTGTTTCAGTGTTTTACAAGGACAACAAAGATTAAGGAGGCATATAATGTTTATATTATGATTGTGTGGGGTGGAATGGATTGTACCTCTGGATGAAACACTAACCTTATGCTTTTTAAAGTGAGCAAGTTGATGGCACACTTTGTTTGTGAGGTTGGAAAGCTTCTGAAATTGAGAATTGGACAACAGATCCTCCAAAGTTGAACAGCCTGAGTTGAGAATTATTGTCTGCACCAATAACTCTGCCTCTTCCTTGTGCACATCTCCATCCTCTTGCCACTTAAACACCCATTTTTGCCACTATCGATGAAATCATTAATTATTAGTTTTGGTTTTCAAGTCGTTAAAATGTTTTGTATTTACACTTTTGATGTCTACCAAATATATGTTAAAGTATCTGTAGGTTTTGATAGGTATGATGGATTTTTCATATCTGAAAAAGAGATGAGATATGAAGGATTTGAGTACTGTTCAAAAAAGTAGAAAGAGATATGATTAGGATGAGACATGAAAGCGCAGAATGAATGTGAAGTGTTGAATGAAAGGGTAACAAACAAACTCTCACAGCTTGGTTCAAATGGTGGGTGATGTCGACGCCGTGCGACACCAGTATATCCAACGAGATATTTGTTAGAGTTCGCAGCAAAATCCCAACTAGTCCTTCTCCTCCCTTCTGCTGCATATTGCCTGATCTCCTGTCAAAACAAATCCCAAAATCAACCACTTTACAAATCCTTTCTTTATTCTCTTCTCTAACACATGATTGCTCTTCCCAGCAATAAGTGGCCCACCTACTTCTTCTTCTTCTTCTTCTTCTTCATCTTCTTCTTCTTCATCATCTTCTCATTATCCATTCTTTCAAAATTCAACCACAAAAACAATGCTCATCAAGAGCTTCAGATTCCCTTCAAGATTTCCCATACACTTCCTCCTCGTACGAATCAACCACGTTTCATTTCAATTGCTTTTCTCTCTTTACAAAGTTAATTTAGTCTCTCACCCAACATTTAGTGAAAAAAAAAAAAAAAAAAAAAAAAAACAGTTGAACACAAATATTTAAGAATACGGTTTGAGGTTTGAGTGAATTCCTCCTAAATGTTAATAATATAATAACACTAATTAAAGGGGTTAGTAGATATAATACAGGCTCTCTTTGGTAATTTCAAAGCGATGAGGGCATATATAGAAATGCTTAAGATAAATAATATTAATGCGTTGTTTCCAGTGGACTCCCATTTCATGACGAAGCATAAAACAAGAACCCCACGATGGTTGTACAAGAATATTGATCGAAACACAAGCATCCACGAAGATATTGACACCAATACAGACATAGGATGCCACAAACTTAGCCACATAAAAAATAAAAAATAAAAAGAATAAGAAAAAGGAGACATACCATGCATTATTATCGTATGGCTGAGCAGCATGAAAGTTGGTAAATTGTTGGAGAAAGGCTCGTCGTTGGTGGGCATTGGCATCCTTGTAATGGGATGCAATGGTGTGGACCAAAGCAGCAGTTTTGGTCCATGCAAGCCTCTCCTTGGCCCTTTCTGGTTCGAAAATGCTACACACTGCACCAAAATATGAGAACAAAAGGCTGCTTCTCCTCATTCCATAATCTCGCAGCTTGTTTTCTGTGTACCATCTGAGCCCCCATGCATAGTTGATTAATGAACTGATGGATCATAAGGTATTTAAATATATGCTACAGGGTTGGGGCGTTAGCTTACTTTTGAATATCAACCCACTCAATCTGATGCAATCGTTGGCAGTTGTTGTAGTCCAATTTTGCAAGCTCCAAGTATGTATCATTGTTGACCTTGAACATCCTGAAATGTTAATTAATGTAAGCAATGAATGAATGAATGCAGACAAAACACACAAATAATAATACCTGTAGAGAGTTTTTCCAATCCAGACGTCATTTTTGCCACCATACTGCTGTATGTAGAGACAGGTCTCAACCCGAGGCAAGCTTGCAAACCATGGAACGTCCAGAGCGTAACCAACCTGCGGGCAACAGGAAAGTCCTGAAGTCCTTCGTGAAAGTGAGAAGCTTCAATGTTGAAAGTAATTTGGGTTTACCTCTCCAGGCAAGTCCTTGGTGATGATCCACTTGTCTAAGAGCTGATTGGCGGCCTGTTTCTGCCTGAGGAACTTGGAGGCAAATTGTTTGGCGTCCTCTAGAATTTTCTCCCCCGGAAACATTACCTGATCCGAAGCTCTGTACAAGTTCAACATTCCGGTGACCGCCTGCGTTGACTGGCCCGCTATGCACACGAACTCCCCATCCTTCTCGAAATGCTTAAACACCTCTGTTTCGTTCCATCTCATTTCATCTCATCTCATCTCATCTCATTCATAATATAGTTTTAATTATAATTATAGTTACCCGCCGAAACATCGTGGCCGTACAGTCTGAGCAGTCTGAATCCCATGGCCGTGTCATCAATGTCGCGAAACTCCGAATTTCTGGCCCAGCATATTCCTTTTTCACTCCAGTGTCTGCACAAATAAACCTCAAGTTTTGGATTACAGTATTTTGAATTAAATTTAGTTATAATTTGGTAGCACCTGCGCACATAATTCACACACTCAACAATGTGTGGGTGAAAGAATCTAGAAATTCCAAGTCGTTGCAATCTGTCCACAGCCCAAATGTGTTCGAACAGGTCCACAGGGTACACGTTGGGTACTGAATTTTAAATGAGAATGAAACAAATTCTATAAAGGAAAAGGAAAAAAAGGAAAAGGAAAAAAAGAAAAAAAGACCCAACTTTTTACCTCCACCATTAAAGCGGTGCACTAATGATTCCAAATATTTGAAGCAATTTGGGTGGTTGGTGTGCATGAGAGCGAAGGCAGTGGAGGCTGGGGAGCTCAAGAAGGAGCCGTCTTGAGATTGCAATTTTAGAAGCTTTTCCCAATCCAAACCACTCATGCCTTCCAAGCTGTGCAACAGCGTGGTTGGCAGCTTGTGCATTATGTCCTTTGATATCCTGTTTTGGGCACACATTTGTTGCCTTTTTAATTACTCCTTTTTCTATTTTCTCTATACCCTTCTTTCAACTTTCCTTCCCCTTCTCCCATTTACTTTTGTAATTAAACATACAACAATATACCTCGTAAGCTTCAGGGCCCTGCGGGCATTAATCTCTTGCAACGCCGGGGAGTCGCTCCGAATTCCCAGCTTTAGTTTCTTGGCAAATTCGAGTAGGGAAGGGAAAGCAATCTCGAACCCAATTGGCATGTGCTCCGCATTCTCCTCTTCCAGCTTCCAAATGTTTTGGTTGAAGAAGGCTATTCCTAGAGTTGGTTAAAAAATGGAGATTAAATACTCATTAGTTGAGTTAGAAGTGGCGTTGGGAGGAAGAAGGACCTTTCCGTGTGTTTTGGGGATGAAGATTCCAAGACTTCAAGGCGACCAGAGAAGCCAATGTGTTAATGATGCGATCGTGGGGTGAGAATATGTGGGCGTCGCCCCATGACCCATCCGGGAGTTGATTGTTGGCTATCCACTCAAGGGAAGAAGGGAACTGCGGACTCTTCACTCCCTCCTCCGTAACTTTTGGTATTAGAGCCACCCAAGCCGTGTCATAAGCTGAGATGCTTATGTCACCGTCGTCCATTGAACACAGCATTGACTTTATCCACTTCACTCGCTCCTCTATCTCTTCCCAAACCGACACCTGATTTTATACTAATTTACATGCATCATGCCGCAACCAGAAACAAGAATACAAAAACTCCAAACCCCACCCCACCAACGTTGTAGTGATTTAAAGGGGTTGGTTAGAAATGGAAGGGGAAGAAGCACCTGAGCAGCAGTTTCTGATTCTATGCCGTCCTCCACAAACTGCTGCCACTTTAGAAGTGGCACTCCACTTTGAAGCACATCGCTGCAGTCTGCGGGTTAGTGAGAAATAAGGATTTTGGAGAGGGAAGCTTATTGTGAATTGAAGCGTAGTGAAATACCTTGAGTGGGAGGCTTGGAAATGGCGTTGCATTTGATAATGCATCCGATGCTTGATTCCAGCACAGCGCCTTTGTGTATAACCCTCAGCGAACAGCCACCTATGCATGTCACACACACACACATATTTAAATGGAAATTTGTATATGTAAAAATGGATTAAAGAAGAGAAGAGATTCGTTGTTAATTAAGATGTGTTGAATTATATATTAGCGATGATGTGAGATAGGCGGAAGACATGATAGTAAAAGACAGAGAAGAAGAAGAAGAAGAGGGTTGGAGATCCAGAAAAACATGAAAAGATGAAATGGGAAGTGAAGAAAGAAGAATAGAGAGTAGATATATATGTATATATATATAGGAGGAGATGTGCGTATGGATATGCATGGCGGAGCGGAGGAAGTTACCAGGTGCAGGTGGTGGGAAGAGGTTTGGGAGATGGAAGGAGAAAGAAGAAGAAAGGCAATGGCGAGAAAGAGAGAGAGAGGAGGGGGACATGGTGGTGTGTTTTGTTTTGTTTGGTTTTGGCGCTGCCGCTGAGAAGAAGTTAGCGAAAGAGGAAGGCATTTTAAAAGGTAAACAGAGAAGGAAGAGGACAGAAACGAGTTCCCATGAGATTCCCGCTCATACGCCTACAGGATCATCCAGAACTATGGAATTGAGGCTACTCCCGTCCTTTTCCACCCCCTCTCCAATTCTTTTCTCATTTTCCTTTTCTTTCTTTCTTTTCTTTTTCATATAATTTTTTTACATTTTTATTTCAACAACAATAATAATAATAATAATAATAACAACATCTAAGAAACTAGTACCAATTATTATTTATCTAAAACAAAAAATGTTGCCCATCAAGTGTGATTCTGCAATTTTTGTCCACTGTTCATCACATTTAGGTACAATTAATTCATCTATAATTACCGAAAAGAATCAAAGTCATCCACGAAATTTAGGTCAAACTTCGATAATTAAGACCGTCTTTCTCCACACGCAATAATTTGTTTGGTAGAATTTATGATAACAGACTACAACTTAATAGGGAAGAAGGCAGTTGAGAAAAGAAAATTGAGTATAATTTTGTGCATGGAAGTGATACCACCTGTATAAGCTCCAAATTCCTGTAACCAACTAAACCCCTTGGATTATAACTAATCCCCCAACCCTTTAACTCCAAATTTGATTACATTTTAAAATACTGCAATATTTAGAAAATAATTTGAGTGTAACAATGGAAGGAGAAATTATTATGTTCAATAGGCACATTAAACTCAAGCTCAACAGTTGAACGCCGACTCAAAATGAGTGTGTTGTAGTCATAATGTCAGTTTCAATGTACAGAGTGAGAAGTTAGAGATGAGCCAATTTGACAACAGAGGCATGCATGCTGCTGCTGCTGCTGCTTTTGAATCTCATTTCAAATGAAAAAGAAACGGTTTGATTCTAACAATGACATCAAAACTCTATTCAGGAGAAAAAGAAACAAACAAATTGATATCAGACACAGATCAACAGCGGAACCCTCCAACATTTGCTTCTTCTGCTCACACCTTCAACAACTCCTGAAATACAATTTGCAAATTCATGTTCACTCAACCACTGGAAAAATATTGTTGATGATAACAAAGTAAGTTCAGTGCCTTGTAACCACTTCGTGAAATGAAGAGATCCCAAATAAAAAACCTAGCAACGCTCGTGCTTAAAGATTATAGTTCTAATACCCAGAGAAAGGAACAGTCGAGATGGATCATACCTTCTCTTTCTGCTTGTATATGACATCAATCTTCTTCATATAGTCATCTGTCAGTTTCTGCACGAGGAAATCATCTTAACTTGAGATAATCAAAATAAGAAGCAATTACAAATGAAACATTAAGGAAATCATCTTAACTTGAGATAATCAAAATAAGAAGCAATTACAAATGAAACATTAAGAAATCACAATACGGGCACCGGAGAAACAAAGCCCCTAAAATATAATAAATTCAACACAAAATAACTACAAGAAAGTTCTTCGTAATCTTTTATGCAATGAATACATTATGTTTCCCAGCAACTTGTGATTTAACCAAAATTTAGCACAAACAAGCACAAGGTTTGATGCCTTCTGCAGGAATTACATCCTCCACTCCTATCTGGGCCTTTGTGTGAACGTGTTCAAATTCCAACTCAAAATAATTGATTTAGGACCAGAAGCTCTAAATTACCCAGTTAACAGAAACAATAACAAACCTGCAAATCGCTTGACAAGTCCTTAACATTATCTTCCGAAAGTTTTTTCTCCTGATACAAAAGATAAAAACATTAAGGAAACCAGTAAGAGGTAAAACTATACAAGAGACAAAGGAGCTTGCTCTTTAGAAGGCAGATCAATAAAACATAGAAGCGGAAGAAAAGCACCATAAGATTAAGGTATAAAGATGTATGCTTTGCTGACCTTTTCCAGTTTGTCATAGGCTTTCAAGGCATCTCTTCTTATATTCCTCACCGCCACCTGTAAACAGGAAGACGCAGGATGTTATCTCAGAGTTCATGATCAGTAGCTGTTTAAGTATAGATCCCAAAAGTCACGACATAGAAACTCATTGCAATCTGCATCAGGCATATATCTCAATCTATTTCCATCCCCACCCCCTTCCCATGAAGGGAAAAATAAAACCATACCTTCCCTTCCTCTGCCTGCTTAGCAACAACCTTCGACAATTCCTGCAGTGTAAAGTACGCAAATATATCATCCACAGAGGCAGGGTGAATAAGGAAGGAGGGGCAATCTAGATTAAAAAATTATATAAGAAAGTTGAGATTTAAAATTTCTCTTATTTACCCCCAACTTTTCAAAATTGAAAAATGACAGGTACAAAAAGTTAGAATGTAAACTTCTGCAACTTCAAGAAAATTCCTGGCTCTGCCCTTATCATCCACATTCACTTGCTAATAATGTGAGTTGAGGAAATTACCTTTCTCCTTTCGGATGTGAGTTGAGGAAATTACCTTTCTCCTTTCGGATGTGAGTTGAGGGAGAGTCAACCGTATGACTTCTCCATCATTGTTTGGAGTCATTCCCAAGTTAGAGTTTACTATGGCCTTCTCTATTGACTTTAAACTGAAGATGGTGACTCGTTAAGAGTTAATGCTGATATCCAGAGACATTGTACAAATATTACACTGTAAAGCTGGATAACATCATTCTACAGCTAATAATAATAGGATGATTATTATGTCCACAGCAGTCTCAACCAATGAACGCAAAGAACTCAAGATTAGAGAAGATCTAATGGGTCCATGTGAAACATTTTATACAGAAAAACAGGAATTACAATGACAAAATTCTGAAGCCTTAAGTAGGTTCCTCTAAGAAAAGCAAGCTAAGAATAGTAACATGTATAGATTTCAAACGTATAAAAGATTGAGGAACATCCTCAATATTCAAGGGTTCATGGTAAAAGGTATGGTTATAGAAGAAAACTTGTCCTTTCGTTGTACATATACCCCTTCCTGATTCTAACATAACAGAAATTTGCAAGAACTTAATCCCTATAGTGTTTGATTTTTATAAGGTAAAGGGCACACACCAAATGACCAACAAATCCCAAAAGATTTCCAAATATATTCAACTCAGCAATTGACACATGGAATACCTGGATTTATCATATGGCTGGATCAAGAGAGAGCCTGCATCAGGTGTACTAATTTGGGCAATGCTCTTCAGGCCAACTGGACTGCCGTAATACTCCACCTGAAAAATCATGAAAGCGGCAAATAAAATTTTGATTGGCATGATACTCATTTGAAATTTGAGAAAAAAAGAAAGAAAGAAAGAAAGTTCTAAGCAGACATATTGAGGCAGCTATCCACAGAGCGACCCGAATTTAAGAATTGCCAATACCTCAATCTTATCGAGCATGGCAGGGTTTGCTCTCCCTGTCCTTATTGAGTTGAAACTAGACCGAACAGTATCGATAGTCTTTTCCATCCTTGCTCTCTGGAAAGTAATTGGATGATTATTGGCACAATTTTTCCTAAAGTTAGATTGCTTAATTAAAAGATGCAGCAACTCTCCAAATCAATGATCATAGGAACTTACTACATCTTTCTCAATCAATGCTTTCTCCGCTTCAATTTCTTCGATAGTTGCCGCCCTTATGACTCCTCTTCTAAAAAAAAATCATAGCCAAAAAGAGGAGGAGAAGAATATCAATACAACTGAAAAGCCACCACAATCAACTTCAGGTAGCAATAAGGCAATGATCAATCCAAATATGCAAAATGCTTGTATGTTTATCAGACAGCCGCCCCATATTACCATTTCTCATAGGGCGGCAAGGTCCGTAAGAAAGTAAATGAAATGAAATAAAATAAATGGGATTGCCTGTATTTCGACGGATTCCCTGATAGAAAGGGCTGGGTAGGAAGCATTAGGGCATGTCGCCTGATCCGGATATTGTTTGAAGCTGATTTCCATGAAGAAAGATGCATGGTAGTGGAGCCGCATTTGACGCAGTTTAAGCCTGCATTATAATCTAGAAGGAGAAGCGTTGCAATAAAGAAAGCAAAAATGAGAAAGCAAATTTGGGTTGAAGAGCGACGTAGACGTACCTCGGATGGAGAGGAGGGCTTTGGGAGGGGGGATTTGTTTGGGTTGGAAGACAGAACGGAGAGAAGTGGTGGAGGAGAAAGGCGTCGCCATGAAAACCGAAATGAATGAACTGAAGATGATAGAGATGATGAAGGGGAAAGGTTAGAAGTTCAGAATTTGTGGATAAAATTGAATTGCGAACGCGAGGAATACACTATTCTGCGAGCGGCGCCAAACTGATAGAGATAAGATTGGGAAGGTTAAAAGTAAAAAATAAAAAAATAAAAAAAAGATAAAAAGATAAAAAAAATAAAAAAAAGATAAAAAGATAAAAAGATAAAAAAATAAAAAAATAAAAAAATAAAAAAAGATAAAAAGATAAAAAGATAAAAGTCTCCGGACACCTCCTCCCACCTGCCTGCTTCCATCCTCAATTTTCATTTTCTTTTTTCTTTTTTTTTCTTTAAAAAATCTTTTTTTTAATGAATAATTCCTTCTGCGGACTGTTTGTTCGTTTAATAGCAATGTATTATTATATAAGCAGCAGTTCTCCACTTTCACTTCTTCCTTCTTCACTCCTCTTCTTTTATACCCCATGGAGCTAAAAGAATCAACGGCTTTCCAAGTGCCAAACCACCAACAAGACTCGGATTCTTACAATTGACGGCGGTGGAACAACCGCCATTGTAGCTGCTGCCTCTCTTGTTTACCTAGAGGACCCAGATCCGCATCAACACCGCCAGCCCCCAGCCTCAATTTTTCGACCTCGTTGCCGGAACTGGTATAGGCGCTATTCTCGACGCCGGTTGCTGGGCGGAAAGTCGATGGACAAAGTCCTGAAGGAAGCTTTAAGAAGTGCGAATGGGAAGGCATTGACGGTGAAGGATCCGTGCTTTGACCTCAAAAGTTCCGCTCCATTTGTATTCTCCAGAGCCGACGCATCCGATTCGCCAAGCTTTAACTTCGAGCTCTGGAAGGAGGGCAGGGGAAGCGAATCAAACCCATGTTTGAATAATTTCCCAACACCAATAACAAACCAAATTCTTTCATTGTCTAAATGTTACATTAAGCAAATTCTTATATTAACATTACATTCAACAAACGTTACATTGTTGGAGGGTGTAGAAGTGGAGGGGCAACAGAGAAAAGAGTGGGAAATGGAGAAAGAGGAAGAAAGAGCAGAAGGGTGAGAGCAGCCCTGGAATGGAAGATCTGCAAGTTTTGTGGTAATAAGAAAATTATGAAATATTAAGACACCCTAAAATGGTTGCCTTTCCCACCCGTTTGGTTTGGGTTTGAATTTATTATCTTGAGGGGGGGGGGGGGGGGGGGGGGGGGTCCCACTTATGAGCGGTGAAAGGAAGTGTCTTTTGGAAAGCAGCTGTGAAGCATTCAATAAAGGTAACTTCTTTTTATTATGGCCACATAAAATAATTGAAATTAATAGTTCACACAGATTCGGAACGTTGGTTTGGGTTACCTCCCTGTTATTTAAATCTTTAGTTTTTTCAAGACTAGCCGTTGCAATCTTCTTTTTCCCTTCTTCTTCTTCTTTATTCATATTCCCCTTTCTCTAGCTCACCCTCATAGTCATGGCAGCCTCAGTGGATTCTCCGTCATCTTCACATCCCAACCAGGTTCTTCTTCTTCTTCTTCTTCTTCTTCTTCTTCTTCTTTTTCTAATGCATTTTCTGCAATGATTTCAGGGATCGACCAGCTTCGAGGGTTCTTCCCCATTGTTCAGTCCCGCTTCCGATAAGCGTTTCTGGAGCTCCCTTCGAGGTAGAATAGACTCGCTTCTTGAGGAACGGAATGTAAAGTCTTCAAATCTGGATCCTATCATGCCCCACCAATTAGTGAGTGCCTTTTCTCTTCGTTTTTTTTTTTTTTTTTGCTCTTTTCGGGCTAAGCCAAGCTCTAAAATTGTGATGGGTTTGTGGGGATAGAACACCAACAAATCGGAAAGGGCAAAGAAATTGAAGGAAGATTCTTTGCTTTTGCTGAGGGGTTTCGACTCGGTTGGCTATACCCTATCTCAGCTGTCCAACAATTTGGATAATGCCTTACAGGTAACGTCAAACTCATTCCTTCCATTTTCTTTGTTCTATAGTTTCCATAAAGGACTTGCTATCTTCTTTTGTTCAAATTCAGTAAACTATGCTCTTGAAACCCACAAATAGATATTTGGTTTCAGGGCGCTAGGGATCTCGTCAAAGCGCCAACCTTGACGGAGATCTTCCACAGCAACCTCAAGAACTCAGAGGTTGAGGTAGGTGATTCCAAAAGGAAAGAAAATGAGAGGGAGGTGCCCATGCAAGCAACAAAGAGAAAATTTGATGACAGTCATTGCTCAGAAGAATCAGAGGCCGATTTAGAAAAAGATAAGCAGCAAAACCCAAAAGACAAGCTTCAAAAGGCCAAAAATGTTGGTTGCCTTATCCTTTCATCTATATTTGAACACTCACCCAACAAGTTCTCATTCTTGAGCAATATTAACTTTTGGGCCTGTATTTCTCCAGCTTGCAGTTACAATGGCAACAAAATCAGCCTCTCTAGCAAGAGAATTGAAATCATTGAAATCCAATCTATGTTTTATGCAAGAGCGATGTGGTATACTTGAGGAAGAGAATAGAAGACTTCGGGACGGATTTTCCAGAGGGGTCAGACCAGAAGAAGATGATCTGGTCCGTATCAAATTTATGTTTATGATTGTTTGTTCGTCATTATTCCCAGCTGTGTAAATTAGATGATGATTTATATGGAGTCTGTTTGTTTGATGGAAAATCAGGTTAGGCTGCAAATGGAGGCACTACTTACTGAGAAATCCAGATTAGCAAACGAAAATGCAAACTTAACAAGAGAAAATCAATGCCTTCACCAGCTTGTGGAGTATCACCAACTCACATCCCAAGACCTCTCTCTATCTTACGAGGAAGTCATCCAAGGCATGTGCTTGGACTTCTCCTCACCACCACCAGCCATTGCTGAAGAAGATGGAGAAAATGAAGAAGAAGAAACCAGTGGAACACCTAGCGTTGATCTTTTTAGCTTTTCTACCTCACTTGATGAGCTCCACCAAGAAGAAGAGTAGAGGTGATTTTGTAGCAGAAGATTTCAGAGCTTTGGTCTTCAGTATCTTTTCATTTTACATTCCTGTAATCAAGTAACTTGATCGTCACTGCATTTATTTATTTAGTTCAGAAATAAACCTATTCAATCTATCATTTTCTTCAACACATGAACTAATTTATTTAGATCATCTTTTTTTTACGTTTACACGCCAAAGCAAGTTGTTGGTATGTCGGTTTATGCTACAAGACCTTCAAAACATATCATATAGCTTAACAGAAGAAGAGAGGAGGCGTCGGTTTATGCTACAAGACCTTCAAAACATATCATATAGCTTAACAGAAGAAGAGAGGAGGCGTCGGTTTATGCTACAAGACCTTCAAAACATATCATATAGCTTAACAGAAGAAGAGAGGAGGCGTCGGTTTATGCTACAAGACCTTCAAAACATATCATATAGCTTAACAGAAGAAGAGAGGAGGAGGTATGCCTTGTTCTGTCATTCTCTTTCTCTTGGCATCGCGGATTGCTTGAGAAGAAGCATTGGAGACTAAAATCACATCCTTCATTTTCTCCAGCACTTCAGAAAGCATTCTATTCCCTTTCTCATACTACACAACCAAACCAAAAGAAACCCTGAATACTTTTGAGCTTCTGATAAGAATAACTGCTTAGAAAGTTAAGGAGAATTAGATTTTTCAAAGTTATATATCAATTGGTGATATATTTTCAGTTAGCAAGGGAATCTCATCATTCTGTTCAGACAATGAACAACCAATTAAAAGAAAATGGTAGGATGAAATGAGTTTAAAGACCATGCCATTTGCAAATTGGTTGGCAGGCGCAGTAGAGACCCTGTTTTCTCAATGGAAGGATTGGGTTGTTTAGGACTCCGGAGGACTTGGTTTTGAAGTTCCTTTCACACAAATGAGTTAAGTTGCCCTCCCAAAGTTTATAAACAACCATAAATACTGAGAGAATAAAAATGTTTCCATTCTAACACTTCCTTCCTTCCTCCTAAAACAACCCCCAAGAGGTTAATAGACCCGAAACAGCACCATTTCATGAACAAGAGGTTAATAGACCGAAGGAAACAAGTTCCTACAACTTTCGCAGTGTACATGCACCAAGTTATAAATCTTTAAAGTATTTGAAGTACAATATCGTACGCAATCCATAAATGCCGTATGAACTGAAATATTGAGCCAAGCTCCGGCCGCAGCCCATCCAGAAGGTCGCATCGGGAAAAGGGAGCATGGTCAGTTGAAGGTAACAGAAAACAGAATCATGTCAGGATTTGTGACTATCTGAAATCAAATTCGGCGCTTTGAGATCAGGGACACGTGTTAGCTTTTCAGGGTATTCCTTCTTTTTTTCATCGAAGCAAAATATATGTAGCAAAAACTGGTAAAAAGAGGAAAAGAAAAAGGAAAATCTCAATGTAGCTTCGCTTCGCCACTTGAAGAGGATAAGATGATATCTTTTTGAAGAGAAAGCACCAAGTTTTAATGATAAGCGAGAGCGGGAAGCTGCATCCAATTATTCCGACGCTCATGGAGACGGTGCTCCTCCAGTTCCACCACCACTCCATCTTCCACATTCATACCTCTCCTCTCTTCCTCAAACCAATTCCACCCTTACAAACTCATCCTCCTCTTCTCAGGACCTCCCTTCGTCGACGCCATCGTCTTTCCATAAACTCCGTTTCGCAGAACCCATTTCAATCCAGCGAATCGATTCCTAAAAATCCGGAAAAGCCACAACTTAGAACTCTATTCCCAAGTGGGTTCAAGCGGCCGGAGATCAAAGTGCCCGGTGTCGTGCTGCAATTGGATGCAGCAGAGGTCTTGGACGGTGGTGAGGATTTGGATTTGATCGATAGGTCTTTGTCCAAATGGGTTGGGATCGTGGTGCTCAATAGTGGCGAAGGCGGCGGTGGCAAGCTCTACGAAGCTGCTTGTAAATTGAAGTCGGTGGTCGGTGACCGAGCTTATTTCTTGATAGCCGAGCGTGTTGACATTGCGACTGCCGTTAATGCCAGTGGAGTTGTCCTCTCTGATCAAGGTTGTGTAAGAAAAATAC
Organism: Cucurbita ficifolia; assembly: GCA_033971965.1. Taxonomy (NCBI): domain Eukaryota; kingdom Viridiplantae; phylum Streptophyta; class Magnoliopsida; order Cucurbitales; family Cucurbitaceae; genus Cucurbita; species Cucurbita ficifolia. Next base: position 11,191,558 of record CM066963.1, read on the forward strand.
TTTCTGTCCTCCCAAGATTTTCGTTGCCTCAAATTTTAAATGGGCATCTTTAGTTAAATGAAGTTTAAACTTGGGGGGGGGGAACGTGTATAAGCCACCTGCTTGATGGAAGATATTCAGTCTGGTTTATGATGAATATAATATATGGATTTCACAATTTTAAATCACAGGAAAGACGAACTGGGTCTGCTATATATTTGTGCTTCGGATGAATATATTCAGTGTGGTTGAGTAATTTGTTTCCATTTGAATCAGGTCTCCCTCCAATTGTGGCCAGGAACACAATGCTGGATTCTTTATCAGATTCCCTGTTTCTACCTCTGGTAGGAAGGAGCGTAAAATCCTCAATTTCAGCCGTAAATGCATCCAAATCTGAAGGAGCCGACTTTGTTTTGTACGATTTGGATGAAGAGAAGCTTGATATGACGACAGATTCTGTGTTTAAGAACGTAAAGATCCCAATATTTGTACGACTTTCCTCATATGGAGAGAACACGAGGTTTGTTGAGGCATTAAAATGGATGGAATTTGGTGGAAGTGGGTTAGTAATCTCTTTGCAAGGTTTGAGGCTGCTCAGCGATGATGTTGTTGGTAAATTATTTGACTCCATATTTACAGAAAATGGAAGAAATGAGGACGACATTGAAAGTGGTGCTCTTGAAACAACACAAGTAGCTGGTTTTGTTAATTTGGAAGATAGAGAAAAACAAGCCATAGAAACAGAGAAATTAGTATTGCGTGAGGCCATAAGTGTTATTCAGAAAGCTGCTCCAATGGTGAACATTTAATTAAACCATTTGGTATCTTCCTTTTTTACCGTTTTCCTTATTTGATATGATCTACATTTTCTGAATCTTGGATGGTTTTAAATGGCAGATGGAGGAGGTTTCGCTTCTCAATGATTCAGTTTCACAAATTGATGAGCCATTTATGCTGGCTATAGTGGTAATTGTGTGCTGAACTTCAACAAACTCTGGTTGCAGGATGTACATTGGTATTAACCCTAATTTCAAATATATATATATATATATATATATATTTTAAAGAATCTAGTAGCAAACCGGCTTTTGCCATTTCTTTTTCCATCTCTTGGGTTTGACAACGTAGTTTTTCTTTTTATGCTCATTTGTTTTCATTCTTACATATATGGAGACACACGTGAACCCTCTTCTCCCGGCTAATGTAATCTCTTAAACATTTTGACTTATAAATGCTATTTTATCATGAGCAATAGCCACATAATTGGGTCATACTTCCAGTTAGAACTGCATATGAAATAATTTAGGTCCGTTTGATAATCATCGAATTTTTGGTTTTGAAAATTGTGCTTGTGTTCTCATCATAATTTATACGCCGGGTTTCATACTTCTTAGAAAACATTTGAATTCTTAGTCAAATTCCAGAAACAAAACAAGTTTTTGAAAACGCTTTTTTTTTTAGTTTTCAAAACTTGGCTTAGTTTTGGAAACATATGTATAAAGGGGATAACAAAACAGGAAACTCATAGGTGGAAGTAGTATTTATAGACTTAATTTTCAAAAAAAATAAAAAGCTAAATGGTTATCAAACCGGACCTTAATGAGTCCTTTAATACAATTCTTCTCTTGTCGTCCACCTCCTTATGGGATTCAGTAGATGAAAAAAAAAACATTACTACTACTAATGAGACTTATGTTTTGTATTTGTGACCAGGGTGAATTTAACTCTGGAAAGTCAACAGTTATTAATGCACTTCTTGGAAGAAGATATCTAAAAGATGGGGTTGTTCCTACGACTAATGAGATAACTTTCTTGAGGTTCTCCAAGTTAAATTCTAATGAACAACAACGATGTGAACGACATCCAGATGGTCAATATATATGCTATCTTCCTGCTCCCATCCTTAATGAAGTGAGTTTATTCATAATCTCCTCTTGAATTGTTGTGATGGTATGTGCTTCATAAATTAGAATATGCCCCACTGGAATTGCTATTCCTATTTTCTTTCCTGTTATGTTCACACGAGTTTCTTCTCCTTGATCTATACTTGCTTAACTTGTAAGACGTGGTCCTTCGAAATTCAAAAGATATTAGGTGACGTTGGCTAGTTGAATACTATACCCAATTCAAAAGATATTCATTTCACCGCATTTTAACAATTACCTTGGTGTATATCTTCTGGCTTTTCAAGGAATGCAATAAGTGACGATGAATTTACATTTATTAGATATTAAAATTTAACTAGTTGTTTGTGAAACCCTATTTATAAGATATACGAAAGATTACTCTGTGAGTGACTATATCTAGTATTTCATATCGCATCCCTTGTTTAGAATCTCAAAAACAGTGAGTTTGTAAGACAGTGAAAAGAAACTTAAGAATGATCTGAAACATTACATTATCTCCATCCATTGGGATGCCTGCATGTGCATTAGAGTAGATATATACATGTGTCTGAATACAAACATGTGTTATTTGATGTCTAATTATAGTTTTTCTAATTTTTTTAATGCAGATGAACATTGTTGATACACCTGGTACCAATGTCATTCTTGAGAGGCAACAACGTCTAACGGAGGAATTTGTGCCTCGCGCAGATTTGCTGCTTTTTGTTATTTCTGCTGATCGCCCATTGACTGAGAGTGAGGTATGAACCATTATTGTAGTCTTTTTTATCCATGTGACTTGCTACTTTATGTAAGGACTATTAAGTTGTTACCTACCACTCACACTTGGAGAGAAAATTTTGGAGTAAGCATTTTGAGAAGCCTGTACGTTTATACCTTTACAACAACAGGTCGTGGTTTGGTCGTAGATTGTGAATGGCCTCTTCACATCTGAATAAAATCATCTATGGTTTTTACTTTCAGGTTAATTTTCTTCGTTACACACAGCAGTGGAAGAAGAAAGTAGTGTTTGTGCTGAATAAATCTGACCTTTATCAGAATAGCCACGAGGTTTATTTAAAAAACATTTTTTTTTTCTTGGTGTACATACACATAGTATGTAGCCGGTAGATTCATTCTGATCTGTTTTTATCCTTGTTATTTGTGGCTTGGTTGCAGCTGGAGGAAGCCCTGTTCTTTGTCAAGGAAAATGCAGCAAAATTGTTGAATACTGAACATGTATATGTGTTTCCAGTATCTGCAAGATCTGCTCTGGAAGCAAAACTTTGTGCTTCTCTGGATAGTGGAGAACCCTTATCGCCCTCTAATTCTTATTGGAGAAGCAGTAGCTTCAACGAACTTGAAAATTTCTTGTATAGCTTCTTAGATGGGTCAACAAGTAATGGAATGGAAAGGATGAAGCTTAAACTCCAAACGCCTGTTTCAATTGCAGAACGACTCCTTTCTGCTGCTGAAACCCTTGTGAGACAAGACATACATTTTTCCAAACAGGATTTGGCGTCATTAAATGAATTAGTTGACGGTGTAAGAAATTATGGAACGAAGATTGAAACTGGAAGCATCACTTGGAGAAGACAAGCCTTGTCACTGGTATATATACCCATTCCAAGTTTTTACTTTTCACTTATTCATTAGGTAGAAAGGCGAGTTTTTTCTATCTTTATTTACTGTCCTTGTGGATCTGTGTAAAAATGCAGATTGATTCTACCCAATCACGTATTATGAAGCTTGTAGAATCCACTCTACAATTGTCAAATTTTGATATTGCTGCCTATTATGTTCTGAAAGGGGAAAAGACTACCACTCCATCTGCTGTCTCGAAGATTCAAAATGACATCATTTCCCCTGCACTATCTGATGCACAAGTAACATTTTTTAAATGTTAGCTTTCTTGCGTTCTAAATTTATCAGACCCTTTTTGGTTTTTAAAAGTTGAGCTTGTTTCCTCACAATTTCTATAAAATACTTTTCAACTTTCTTCATCTACAAACAGTTTTCAAAACAAATCAAAGAAACTCATACGGTGGAAGTAGTTTATAGAATCTTAATATTAAAAAAACCAAATGGTTTTCAAACGAGACTACAATCTTTGCTTTGGTTAATGGTATGACAATTCTTTGATTATCAATGGACTTGCCGGCTTCTAGTTATTTATTTTCCCTAAAAAGGTATAGAGTTATGCATCCATTCTAGCTCCAGGGTACAGTTTGAATCTCCTAGTGTTTATGTTTGAAGATTTTCTGAAACTTTGTTGATCCATCCATGCAGTTTTCTTGTTATCTCTTGACCTCATAACGTCTCTGATTTTTCATAATTGTATGTGCCTTATAGAAACTTCTCCAAGATTATGAATCCTGGCTGCAGTCATGCAATGCTCATGAAGGAATAGTGTACCAGGAATCCTTGCAGAAACTATGGCCATCTATTGTTTTTCCAGCTACCCAGGTGCAGTTTGAGACCTATGAGTTGCTGAAAAAAGTAGATGATCAAAGTTTGAAAGTGATCAAGAATTTCAGTCCAAGTGCTGCTTCCAAGCTGTTTGACCAAGAAATTCGTGAAGCGGTGAGAGCTTCTTCTTAAGCCATGCTGGTCTTTTTTTAAGTAGGAAACTGGAAATTATACTTCATCAACGATTATGAACTTCCCTGTTTTCCATTTTGTATAGACGTAGTTTATGATTCATCACTAAGTTGAGGTTGAAAGTTGTTCTTTTTTCAATGAGTTAGGCACACAGTGCTCTGTACTTCTAACTGAAAAGATTTCATCATCAAACCTGATGGTATATTGTTTTTGCCAACCTCAGTTTTTGGGAACTTTTGGTGGACTTGGGGCAGCAGGTTTATCTGCTTCGCTTCTAACTTCAGTACTTCCCACCACAGCAGAAGATCTTCTTGCCCTTGCCCTTTGTTCTGCTGGCGGGTAATCTGCATCTTCCTTTAACCTTACCCAATAACCGCTTTAACCATTTTGATGCATCTTCTGCAACTTCTTTAACTATACGTTTGTTGGAGCAATAACTTAACTTCAATGACAATATCTGAACTTCTGACGAGGTTTTTTTTTTTTTTTTTTTCTCTTTGATTAGATTTTTGGCTATTTCAAACTTTCCAAATCGTAGGCAACAGTTGGGAAGTAAGGTAAAAAGAACAGCAGATGGATTTGCTCGAGAACTTGAAGCTGCCATGCAAGAGGATCTCAAAGAAGCTGTTAGAAATTTGGAAACTTTTGTGTGTGTCATAAGCAAGCCATATCGAGATCAAGCACAAAATAGGTTAGACAAACTATTGGAGATTCAAGACGAACTGTCCAGTGTAGGGAAGAAATTACAAAAACTGCAAAATGAAATTCAAAATCTTCATGTGTCGTGACTACACAGAGACATAGAATTTTACCATCTTTCAAGGTCTTCTCAGTCACGGATGTTAAATGGAACGATGTCATTTTCAAAGTATAATGTTCATCTGCTTGATCCATCTTTTCTGGAATCCTTGTTGGGCAATGTCAACAGCATAAAGAGAGCTGAATATTTCCTTTAATATCTCATCCTTCACAGTTTATTTCAATATCTACATATTGTCCATAAGACGTCAGGATTTTAGCAAATTTGAAATGGAGGTTTCACTGCAGACTTATCTACTACTTTTCTACAGAATGGTATTTGGTGATAAGCCTTATCTAAATGGAATTTGGGATCATAACTACTACAGATGGTCATAGTAAAACAATCGCCAACGCAAGCACAGGTTCTGTTCAGGTTTTGCAAAGCATATCCACAAGCATCTGTCTTCTAAATATTTGATAAGTCGGTTGAACGAGAGCATCATTTTATATGGAACAAATTTGTTGGAGAGAAATTGGTGAAGTAAGTAATTATTCCACCAGATTCTCCCTGGATGTGCACAGAAAATGTTAAGTAAGAGAAAATTCAAAACATGGTGAGATTTGTGAAGGGTGGAGTTTCCATGAGGCTCTCGCCAATGGAAATGAAGAAGAGGAGGTGTACGTCCATCCACAAAGCTGAGCAAGAAAAGCTTGGAAATGTGCACAGAAAGCTTAGGCAGCGAGAGTGGGAGCGACATGGGTGAGACTGACATCTCTTTAATGACATTGGAAGCGGATGATTCTCGCCCCGGTGTCGGATGTTCGACATGGATGCAGAAGAAAGCTAACCGAAGGCGAAGAGACACCAGTTATCCACCTCCATCAACATCAATCAGTTATCCACCTCCATTAACATCAATCAGCTATTAAATATACATCATCTTCTCAATGCCCATCCATTTACTTCAACCTAACATCCACAATCAATCAATCAATACAACCCTCTCCATTTCATTTCGATCTATATGCAGCCTAATTAATTACATGCAAAATCATTCACAACAGGAAGAAGAACAATCACTTAAAGCTGTGCATTTCTCCTTGTAGATCATAATCTAAATACCTCATAACATTTCATTTTTGTGTATCAATCCAAACAAGCTTTCTTCTTATGCTCAAGTATCAATGCAGGGTATGATTTGTTGTATTGCCCTCTTCACCTCCAAAATGCTTGCTTTCTTCCCATCCATACCCTCCTTCACCTGGTCATACAACAACATATCACAACCTTAGGAAAATAATGCTCAGAATATGTATATGATGAGTTGTATCCTTGGGTGGGGAGGAAGATATGGATTATAATGATTGAAAATAGCACATGACGATCACGGCTATGAAGACTCCATTGCTGGAAACTAGTGATGCGGTGATATGTTGCATCAAGGAGTTGATTGTTTAGACTATGTATACCTTGGCCCGAAGCTCAGCTATGAAGACTCCATTGCTCAAGGACGACCTTACTGCTGTGGTCTCAATCCGTAGGCCTTGGAGAATAAGCAGGATATGAAGCAATAGTCCTTCCTTATATGGGCACTGCACCTCCAACAATCCCTCACTTCCGATTATTGAAACCTGCAAATTGGTTTTTGGGGACTCCACCGCCTTTTGCTTTGTACATCCATCCACTACACCCTCCAAAATCCTTACCTTTCTTTTGCTTTGTACATCCATCCTCCCTACTTGTTCAAAACTGCTCCTCCGACTACTCTCCAATTCTCTGTTTTGCGCTTCTAGATCCTGTATTTTCTGACGAAGGTGCTTCAGGTACTCCACTGTATCCCCCAAAATGGAGGCTTTGTCCATTTTCGTGGCGAACGGTACAATGGATCTTAGGATGATAAACTTGTCGTTCAGCCATCGGCCATCGCAAGATTTAGATTTAGATGGATTGTGGTCACAATGATGCTTGGTGTGAAGGAAGGGTACAGTATGTAAAATGTTTTTGAGCAAGCGTTGAGATGTGCTAGTGGTTCCCGTCGAAACACGACGAAGATCTGAGCAGCGAGTCCACTTGGAGAAGGCTGATATGGTGGAGCAAGTGACGGTGGTGATGGAGGATGAGTCCGGCCACCGGCTGGACTGGTTTAGGAGGAGGGCTGAGAGCGTGTTGGAGTAGTGGGTGTCCTCCTCTGTAAGCACTGCCACTGCTGCTGGAGAGTTTCCTATGTATATATAAGAGCGGAAGAAACAGTTAAGTATGAGTACATATAAAGAAGTAATGTAGTTTTGATGTTCACAATCATATAGAGGAGGAGAAGTTGGATACCTAGAGGTGGTGGGTGAATGTGAAAGTGTGGTGGTGGTGAGTGAGGCAGAGGGAGAAAATTGTTGGAAGTATCATCAGGCGAGCGTGAGCCAAGTCGGATGTCTTCAGATAGCTCAAGTTGCATTATTAACTCGCTTGGTTCGCCGCCCCCTGCAGCATTGCTATTGCTATTGCTATTGGTGTTGCTGGTTGAGCTGTCCGAATCCATCTCATCTTCTAATTCTTTCCGGTTGGTATAATGCTCCAATGAAGTGGCAGAGTTTGATGTTGAGAGCTGTGAGAGTGCTGGTTTTGGTGCTGCCCACTGCGTTGCTGCGAATACTGATTTCATGTGTTGGACCAATGCAATGTCTTCATTAACCTGAAATGTTACTGTATCACTGTCTTTCATTTAAACTCATTTTGATGAAGCTGCTTAACACCGAAAGAAATTGGTGATTACCTTATCTGTGGTGCCTACTTCAACCACACCATCCATTACAGGAATGCAAACCACTGTCTGCATGAGATTCAGACACTTTGTTCATGTAATATATACATAGTAGTCGAATGATAACCCAATTTATTTCAGGAATAAATTGATGGGATCATATTACCCAATTTATTTCAGGAATAAATTGATGGGATCATATTACCCAATTTATTTCATGAATAAATTGATTGGATCATATTACCTTTATGCCAGCACTCTGACGATCAAATCACGAGGGATCCCACGTCGCCCCCAAACCAACAACAAAAATATTAGTTAAAAAGCACTCGAATGTTGTGACACAATCATCTATAAAAAGTAGTAGAGCTGATGAGATAATGTAGAAGATGGATGGAGAATTTGTTATATTATTTTTCCATCCAATGAACATACTAGTGCACATGTTCAAAGTTGTCATTAATTTCTTTGAATCAAAATAAAGGTAAGGATTTATAATTTAGAGACCAAAAATAAAACAAATTTGAAAGTTCATGAAACTTAAATGATTATACAAAATATTTTTCAAGTTTTATTACGACCTTAAACTTTAAAATACTTTTCAAAATTTTAAGGTTAGAATATTGGTCGAAAATTAACGTGACAATTAATATATAAAATTAAAAAACACATATCACTTATTTATAACGGATATATAAAATTAAAAAACACATATCACTTATTTATAACATCATTTGCATGAATTTATAAAATATTTATAACCTATTAACTATGACGTTTTAGCATAAAAACTATTCAAAAGTTGCATAAAAACTATTCAAAAGTTGTGTTGGAACAGTTTCATTATTGTTGTTACATAAACACATTCAAATTGCATGAGTTCAAAAGGGGAAATGGTTAGTAATACCTTAGCAAGAATAGCTCTGGAGAAAATTTTGCTATCAATCTCATTAGCACCTGTAATCCACACATGTTTGTTCTTCGCAAATGCCTTCCCAGGCAATCTGTATAAGTAAATTTTTTCCTTTTTAAAGAAAGAATAATAAAATTGATTTGAAATTAGAGCATTGGTAAACAGAAAGCTTACCCGAGTCCCGGAGGAAAAGAGAAAGAGAGACACAACAAATAGAACCACTCGGACTCCGTCAAGTCCTCGGGAGAGAGGGCGGCGGAGGGGCGACGGAGGGGGTGGGCGTGAGTGCTACTGTCGGCGGCGGATAAGGAGTTGTAAAGATCCCTAAGCTGATGGGTTCTTTGAAGAGACAGAGAGGCTGCTTGTAGTTGTAGTTGTAGTTGTAGTTGTTGCTGCTGCTGCTGTTGCTGGTGGCCGGTGAAGTCGGTGGCAGCTGCGGGGTGCAGCGTCTTGGTGGTCTTGATGGGACCGTTGTAGAACCCATCTCCCCAAACCAACACCCTGATCATTCATTCATAAACCATAATCCGATGATTCAATATAGAGATAGATCTGTGAAGAACTCAAAGAAATTAAAAGCAGCTTGTAATGTGTATGCATAGTTTAAAGTACCGGTGTTGAGTGGAGAAGCGCCAGTAGAGAGAGTAAGTCCACTCAACGGATTGCACCGCCAACTGCAACAACCCTTCCATTTTGATCAACATAGACAGTTATTATTATGATCGCTTCTTTTCATTGTGAAGTGAGGGAAGTGGAAGAAGGAAGAAGAGATGGTTTTGGTTTCGAAATGAGGATTGAAAGTTTGTTGGTTAGTTTGGAGTTTTGACCGACTGTTAGCTTCTACCAAACAAAATAATAATAATTATAATAATAATAATAATAATATCTCTCTCACCCTCCTACCCTTGTCTTATTCATTTACGCCTCCTTTCCCCTCTCAGCTTTTATAATAAATACCATTTTCATTTCACATTTACAGGGAAAGATGGTGCTTTTTCATTCAATTCAACACAACAAAACAATATTGAGGTTTAATTTGATAGTGGTGTCTGGTATGAGAGCAGATAAGATTATGGGATTGCCATCGGCTTTGCAGTCTGCATTGTTTACTTTAAGGAAGTGACAAATGGGAAAGGAATGAGTCGAAACCAGAGAAAAAACAAACGCATCAAACAATTTATGTTTTTCTAAACAAAAACTCATAGGATTGGACGAAGCCAAGAAAATAGATCAAAAATCAAGGAAGAAGAGGATAAGACGAAGAAGACGAAGAAGACGAAGAAGACGAGATGGTTGGTTGTAGCCTGAAGATTTCAGCCGCTTTTCTGGCTTTGTTTGGCTTCTTCACTATGGTGGTGAGCGTTCCAAACACGGGAGTCGAGTCAGTTTTGTGCAACTCCGGAATTTTCACGGGGGGCGATCCTTTTGCCGTTAGTCTGGATTACGTTCTAAAAGAATTGGAGAGTTCGACTCCCACTAGAAACAATTATGATTTCTACAACATATCTCCTTATCCTAATTCCTTCGCTTACGGCCATGCTTCCTGCAACCAAAGCCTTACAACCTCAGCCTGCACCACTTGTCTTGGAGCTGCTAAGACCAACATGTTGGGTTCGTGTCAAATGAGGATTGGTGCTCGTGCGGTGCTCAATGACTGTTCAATTAGGTACGAGCAATACCCATTTGATGATTAGACGAGTCTCTTTCCTGATCTGCAATTAGCCCCCTCACTTGAGTCTGTTGATGTCGATTATCTCTTCTTTGAATTGCACTTGTGAGTCTGTTGATGTCGATTCTCTCTTCTTTGAATTGCACTTGTGAGTCTGTTGATGTCGATTCTCTCTTCTTTGAATTGCACTTGTGAGTCTGTTGATGTCGATTCTCTCTTCTTTGAATTGCACTTGTTTCACTTCCTCGTCTCTTTTATCTTATTTGGCTTTTCTTTGTCAATTTTAAAGGAAGATATCAGGACCATGGTTGGTGCTTTCCTATGAACACTTTATTTGTTTTAAACCATTCCTCGAATAGGAAACCCACACACCCCCCCTCGTTGATTAGCAAAACAAGCAGATTCAGAAATCAGAATCCGCCGGGAGACGAGGTTTTAGAGGCACTAATTATAAAAGTAAAAACTGAATCACTTCAACTCAATTAAAAAAAGGTCTAGTACTGACCTTATTATATGATACGGAGTGAAAATATCTAAAATTCCACATTTTACAAGTACAACATGATGGGCAACAAACTATTCCATCATCCCACTCTGTCGGACCTTCGAATTGCCACTTTAAGCGGTGGTACTTTGATCGTCATCAGATTGGTTATCGACAAGGTCGTCGGTATCCCGAGCCGGATCAGAGTTGTCCATGGCGGAGCGGACCCTATCGAGGAAGGGCTTGAAAGCCATCTCAATGGCGAGCCAACCCAGCGCTAAGGCTCCAAAGACGATAGCTGCTTGCTTGGTACCAGACGGTTTCTTTCCCATTTTTTCTTGCTGTGACGGCTACGGCTAGGTCTTTCAGTAGTTGAGCCTGAGGGTTCCCTCCTACTCTTTCTCCTCACCTTAGCGACGAAGAAAATATTAGTTAGATAGAAACGGCAAACCATTAAACAAAGGTCAATTAGTCAACAAAGGTCAATTAGTCCAAGGTCTTCCTTTAACCCAAAAAAACACGTTACTTTTAGAACAACGGACAAAAACAATCATTTTCACTTCGTGTCGGTTTAAATCTTAGGGAAACAAACCTGTATAATATCACACTAAGAACCGTAATGAAACAAAGATAAACGTAACATTTGCAAATCTATTTCACAAGAACCATAAACTGAGTTCTCTTTCAATTGAATCTGGACCAGATGTTTGCGTACTTCCTTATAATTTCCATCGTCCTTGAACTTGGACCAACTTTGAAGGCAAATTCAAGAACCTGATAAGCTTCAGACTACAGAGTCTCTATCACAACACGGTGAATTGCTTGTCCGAGTTAGCGAAAAGAACGCAGTTGGAGGAAGAAAGAGCTCTAAACTCTAGAGAACTCTCGATTTTTAATTCAAGGTAGAAGAAAACGCCACCAAGAGTCTTACCATCATTACTTCACAAAATAGTGTGTCATCAGCAACCATACGAAACAAGTTCATATTCATCATAACCAACTCAAGAACTTAATGACTACATCTTTCAGAGTTGAGTAAAAAAAACGAAATATTAATTTGAAGACATACAAGAGTTTGATCATTGTTGATGATATTAGAGTAAATCATTAACAGCGGCAGATCCCAGCCACATAGCAAAGCTACATCGATCACAGGAAAAATAACTGAATAGCATTGTAATAAACATATGAGATCGGACAGTGAATTGCTATACCACATCTTCACGTCACTAAATTCACAAACTTTCCCTAAGATACAAGTGTTTACACTATGGAGATCAAAATTTGAAACTGCAACAAATCTAGCGTCCACGACCACGACCACGCCCACGGCCTCGTCCTCGTCCACGCCCCAAAGGCTTCCCTATAGCAGAATGGGGAAATACATAAGCAACATATTTGACATTGGGTAGCATATGATTCAGTATAAATAATTTGACTTTCAGAAAACACCATAAAGTACAGGCAAAATGCAAGGACAGCGCATACCTGCAGTTGGTTTCTTGGGCTTGACCCTGGGTGTCTCTTCAACAAGTAAAGTCTCAAGATTCAAGCTATCAGGTAGAATATAATATCTGATGTTGTTTCCCCTCACACTTAAATGATCCATGGTAACTGGATTTTTCCCCTTTAGAGTAAGCTTCACAGCCTTCAAATGTGTATTCATGCTGATATCCACACCTAAGTGATACAAGAAAATCAGCCCGTCAATGACTTCTAACCTTGACCAATGCTTGGTTTTAAGTAAAAAGAGTAAGAGCTTCTACATCAAGTTCATGCCGTCATTATTCTTTTTTTAAAAAAAATAAATAATACTCATCTAAATAGAGCATGTTTTATAGAAATAAATTGTAGAAAACAGGCACGTAGAGCATAATTTAGATGCTTCAACGTATTAGGCCAAACAAATTTCACAAGCCGTAAGTGCAAGATAGGTTTTTATTTTTCATTTTTTTCATAACCATTCGTTTCAGATCCAACTTGCGACAATTAACTGACCCTACTATATTCTGTTGCCAAGGTAAGTCATAGGATAATAAATCCTAAGTAGGTAACCAACATGGCTTGAATCCATTCTCTCTAAGTCATTGGTTATTCACATGACCCTTATTCAATTAGGCCAACTCATAGTGCACTGCAAGGTAGGTTATTCAAGCATATTGTATATATTGACACTTATTTATAGTTTCAAGTGAAATCCTCCAACAGAAGGTGTGACCAACTAAAATTATGATATTGAGTAGAACTCTTCCATAAAACATTTGTAAGAAAAGACAACAATAATTAGTTTCAGAACCAGCAGCACATAGAAAAATACATTAAGTGGAAGCTGGATAGGAGGTGTCCACAACAAAATGCAATCTAATCATAATCACCAACATTTTTTTTTTTTTTTTTTTTTTTTGGGTGTGGGGAGGGGGGATACAGGATACTTGATCGAAATGAAGTTGGACTTCCCTTCCATTGGGTCTTGGGGTTTGTCTCTTCTAAAAGTAGAGAAATAGTGCCCTCCTGAAATGGTCACGGTGAGGGGTGATGGTTGGCATATGGAGTGGAACCACAAGAATAGGTTATGAAACCTAAACCAAAGGTTAGGTTGGAGGATAGTTCTTCCCTTTTTGGCCGGTTGTGGGCGAGGAGGGATTCGAAGTGGAGTGCTTGTTGGCTCTTTTTAATAGAGAAATTGGTAGTTGGATTGCCTTTGCAGAAAAGATTGATAGGGTTCAATTAGAAGCAGGCCAATACAAAGTAGTAGGATCCATTGATTCATCCAAATGTATCTCCACTAAAACCACTTTCATTAAACTATCCAAAACCTTGCTAAAGCTGAAAAGTCCCTTGGTTAAATAAGTTAAGAATCTCCCCAGGATAGACAGGATGTTTGTGCGGTCTCTTACAGAAGTCTCAACACCCCAAGAGAATCTAAAATAAAGTTCCAAATTGGGTTGTCACCCCCAGTTTGTTCCTTGGTTATTCAAATGTGGAATCCCAAAATTACCTTTTCCTCCACTTCTCTTTTGTCTATAGGGGGTGGTCTTTCATTTTCAACGAGCTTAGTTTATCTTTATGCCTACCTAGTTTCGTTGATGATTGAATTTTGGAATTCGTTACAGTCTGATTGCTTAAAGGCATGGCAAATATCGCAAGGAATTCTGCTTTTATGGACTTCTTGAGATAAAACTCTATTTTAGATTCTATTTGTAATAGTTTACTGCACATAATTTTTATGGTGGGTTTTCAAACACAGGATATTCTATTGTAATGACAGTCTTCTTAAGATTAACTCGAATTGGAAGGCTGTTCTTTTGTGTCTCTGTTTGGCGCAGGCCCCTGAAGAGGAAAGCGCAACGAATCTCAGATCTCTTCCCAGCCCTAGGTTAGTCTTATTGCTTCTCCTTTGGTTATAGCATAGTCTTTTATCCCAACACACACACACACACACAATATACCAACGAATGGCATATGGGCTACAGAATCCAAAAAATTGGAGCAAGGCCAGAGTTAATGTTTAATGGGACCAAGTTAATCCCATTCTATTGCAGGAGAAAAACAGTTCACGTTAAGAGTACAAGAATGCTAATTTGGGTTAAGAAATAATACCTATAAAACAAAATTGGGAGAGGACGAGGACGAGGAGGTCTCATCTCATCCTCCCACCCATGAGTTTAATACTAATTTTCAAAATAAAAAATGGGAGCAGGATAGTAGTTTTCCAAGTGCGCGTTTGCCAGAATGCTTCAGTTAGCTTTCTCAGCTTCACAATCGCAGCCAAATGTCGGGAGATAGTCGTTGAGTAATAAGCGAGAATAGTGAGAGATGTATAACGTATACCGGTGGACTGTGAACCTTGTAGTAACTCCTAGTATAAATGTACAATTAGCCATTTCGAGAAAATAACCAGACGGAGTTTTTAATGAAACATTAATATTAAAAGTTCTAGTAGCAATGTCGCCGAGAAAGGTCTACGTACTTCAAGGTTATCAAGAGCCAGAAGGCTTGTGGTATATCATAAACCACACTAAATTGACAAGAGAATCCAAATTCCAATTATCACTTTGCTCTGAGATATTCTACAACTTCCAAAATAGTGGCGTACAAAGATGAAAACAGAATGGAAGTTAAGGTTTAAAAAGCCTCTGCCCGTAAGTTCGTAAATCTAGGGTTTAAGGGTTTAACAAGATTAATGAAGTTTTTATGCAGTGCGAGTTAGTGAGTGAAAGAGAGATTGAGACCTGTGATAGTGCCATGGACAACGGTTCCATTTTTCAGCTCGATTGAGACTGTCTCATTGTTGAGCTTCATCAAAAACCTGTGCATTCATCAAAACCAAGTTTCTAAACATAAAGACGACCACAAAATACATCAAACAACGAGTAGTTCGAGAAAAAAGAAGCTCAGAGTAAGAAAAAAGAAGAGCATACCTGACAAGCTTCATGATGGCGGGGGAATTGCAAAATGTAGGGTTTCAAGCACAGACAAACAAAGGAGGCGGGAGGGGAAATTTGTACAATTTCAAGTATGGGGTACGCCTGATAAGTAAATGGAGAAAATAGATGGATATAAATGATAATATAAAAAATAAAAGGACGAAAAAGAAAATTACGTATAATAAATAAACAAATAAAGAAGTGGGGTGCTTGGTATGAGAAAATACTGCAGCTGGCGCGTACAGGTACAACCATTACCGTCGCTCCCTACACTCTCCGTCTCTGCTGCTCCGATTTTCCGCTCGTCTTTCCCTTCGTCCTCCTGGTTTCACCATTTTTATCAGTGAGCTTCCTTCCTTTTTGCCATTCACCATAGCTTCAATAACATTAACATTTTTCTCAGTACGTAACGTTAGCATTCTAGCAGGTACTAGGTACACGTCTTGTTTTGTAGTAACAATAAATCATAAGTTATTCCTTTTAAATAAAAACCATCGATGATGAAGTTCGATTGGAACTTAGTCATATGGAGCTTGACTTTACATTTACAATGGCTTGCCGCTCCGACAGCATATTTCCCCCAGCTTTGTCATGTTCTCCGTTTTCCCTACGTTTAATTTTGTTTCGCTTCAGTTCCAGGTGAAGATCTGTTACTTAGAACCTGTCATTCTTTCTTTACTATTATTATGTTTTTCCCTCTGGGCACTGTTTTTTCTTTTTCTTTTTTTACTTACTTATTTTTCCATATAACAGTGTTTAACATCCTTCGCCATACATGTATTGGTATTCTGTCTGTTTTTCCTCTCGATCTTCTATTTTCTTAAAGCTACTATGCTCCCTTATTGCTGTTTAGTGGTGCTTTTCGTTTCCCAGTAGCTTCTTTTACTTATTTATTGGTCCTGCCTTTTTTCTTCATGAAAACCCAGGAATGCTTTTCCTGTTTTGACAATTTGTTGTTTACAAAACATAGCTAGTACTTTCTAACATCGTATTTTCAAAAAAATGGAAAATATGGGGAAATGCCCATTTCATGTGCTAGTAGGCGTTGGGTTTTCAAATGTCCATTGGGTATGCTCAGGTAAATCGATATAGTGGATGCCCCGGGAGAGATGTTCTAGGAATTTTCGATTTATGTTTCTGATTTTTTTAAGGAGTTATTTGGTTGGTGACTTAGAGTTACTCTCAAGAAATCTGTAATCGAGTATTAGTTTCCTCTCAATTGTTCTGACAACGGTGACTTCGGCCGATTCTTTCTTCAAGGTTTGTATTTGATTTTTGGGGTGATTTGACGCTTTGGAGCAGCTTTAGCTTATTCTAAGCAAATTTTAGGTTCCTCATAAGTTGTAGCAATACTAAGAATAGCCAGTCATTTTTTAGTTCTTATCGTTAAGTGTTTCAGTTTGAGGACTGATTCCTTTTGAACTATTAAGGTTTAAAAAGTTGCAATGCAGGAAAAATGGAAGGACAAAATGGCTGCAATGGCTCTGTACAAATGCTCTCTCTGAATTTTGGTGCGAATGTCAACATTGTTTCCCAAGTACCTGGAGATTGTACAAACCACCACCATGTTTCTCCTGCTGATAGGAATCTAAACAAAACTAACTTCCCCCACATAATTGAGTGGACTCAAACTGCAAAAACGTCTCCGACCTTTGTTGAGTTTATTGCTGAAACTTCAAACTTTCCTAGAAAGGAATCTACCAAAGATATGATAGCAGTTGTTCCTGTCAGTTCCATTCAAACTATTGATGGAGTCTCTGAGATTCATGGAGAAATTTCATACAATCATCCCGCAGGTTCATACACTTCAAAACCTACTGATTCACGCAAGGTAAAGCCAATCTATACCAAGCCTAACATATGTGAAATAGTTATGGCCGTTACTGTGCTTTAGGCAATCTAGATCTTGTAAATATAAGTATATAGGTATATTCTCTGCTCTCAGTTTTGGGAACAATGTATATTAGCCATATTTGTTGCTGAATCAACATTTATTACTAAATTACACCACTTTCTGGATCTTTTCATGTAATCCTAATATGTGACTTTCGGATCAGGACAATATGTCAGGTAGTCTATCCAAGCCGCGTACCAGTTCATCAAGTAGACGAGGCTATTCAACTGACCGTGTAAGCGAAGCACCTTACCACTTGCAAAAATAAAAAATTAAATAAATAAAATCTATTACTATGCTTTACAAAAGAGCAGAAATGTGATGGCATTAGTTTGAGTTGTGAAATATACTCAAATTAGGTTATTTTGTCATCCAAAGTGAAGACAAAAATTAGTGGTGATTCCATATTTTATATTTAATAATCGATATGTTTAGTTTTAACTATGAACTAGCAAGATTGGATGTTATCTGTTGGGGCCAAATTTAACTTGTTTAACATGCCTTCTCATTTCAGCAACGCAGGATAAGGATAGCTGAAAGACTCGAAGCATTGCAGGCACTACTGCCTCTGGCTTCAAAGGTAAACTCGTGTGTCATTATGCCACAGAGAGGCATGAACTTTTATAAAATCTTCTAAGCACTAGATTGACTTGATACCGTTCAATATGTATCATTATAATAATGCATTGAGTAAGCGTGCTTGAGCCATTCTGCTGTCATAAATTTCCTGAATTTTATTGAGGATAAAACTATAAACGTACTTGAATGCATTATCTTTTGAACTTTCCATTTCTTTACCTGCAGCATAGGATAAATATCTTCTTTAAATCCATGTTAATTTTGGTTTCGCAAGGGAAATCAAGCATCTGCTCTAGATGATGTCATTGACCACATCAAGTACTTACAGCTTCAAATAAAGGTAGGCATCTTCGCGCTTGCTCTGTTTTGCACGTTTCTTTATAGGGTACTTTACAGTTTTGATCCATATGTTGGTAAGACTCTGCTTGTAGCTTGTTGGCTTCATGGGTCTTCCTAACCACTGCTGGTGTTGTGCATTAATTGATTCCCACACTGGGGAAAAATGCTTTCGACGGCTTTCCGTCAATCTATACATAGCTCATTTCCTTCATAGTCTTAAACACACGAGATTTTGAGAGAGTTTTCCATCATTCTCTTTTAGTTAAAATATTTGATAAAGAAATTAATTTCGGTGGGTTTTAAATATTTGGGTGTATGAGGTACTTGGTGAGTTTGAGTGTGCTCTTTTGTAATCTCATCTTTTGGAACATTAGGGGAAACATTCTCGTCATCTTTGCATGTGGATGTAGGCATAGTCTGAACGACATAAGTTCTTTGAACTTTTTTCTTCTCTCTTTTTACATTTGTTATTCAGATTATTTTCACTGTACATTAAGCCTCTGCTCAAGTTTGAAGGGATGTTGGCGTGAGAGAGAGAGATCCATATGTTGGTAATGTAGATAAGAATTTGGCTCATCGAGCCCATACGATGCTGAATATCTCAAATTGTATAAGCATTGATCCAAAATATTGGACACTTGTAAAGAAATATAGTAAGAGCAAAAACTTTGGCATGTTCTTGAGCAATAAGGGCCCATAGTCATGATGAATAATTGTTTCACTAAGCTGGCGGCCTGCCAATACTTTGAAATATCTTAACATACATAATGGTGTTACGGGTGAAGTGGCTTTAAAATGATTTTAAGGGTGTAGATAAAACTGAGGCATCTATGTGGCTGCGCAGGACTTGAGTCAGAGTAAAATAGGCGGAGAATCCTCTTCTGAGCCTTTCCTATTCGTTGAGGTATCATCACATGTTTGATTTTAGCATTTTACTACTTTCTTTTGGAAAGTTCATGCAATACTCATGTACGGCTTTCTACTATTATTTCCATACTTTATAAATTTTGGGATGGAAAATAGAAGCTCCTTTATTATTGCTTTTGGTAGGGATATGGCCATTACATGAGCCATCAAGAGATGCAGGGCGAGCCACTTGAAGAGATGGTAGGAAAATTGCTGGAAGTTGACCCGTTAGCTGCTGCTCAGCTGCTGGAGAACAAGGGTCTATTCGTGATGCCCATGGATTTTGTTGAAGGATTATGCTGAACCATTTAATCAACCATGGAGCTTCCTGTATGAAACAGTTCTCTCTATGTTTATGCTTCTGCTTTATTAAGTACCTACGGCTTGTTAATCACCTCACTTGAAAGTAAAGATACCTGGGTAACACTGAAAAATGATAGTTTCGTTTGTCCGTAGCATCATTCCATTTTGGAAAAAAAAAATCTCACAAGATATAGTTTAATGGTCGTTTGACAATCATCCTTATTTTTCCTCATGATTTCTGGGTTTTGTTAAGCATTTTTAAAAATTTCGCCAAACATTTTATTAAAACTTCAAAGATGTATGATTGGGTGGTGAAGTGCTAGAAAGTCGAGTATAGTATGATATGTGACACCATTGCACTATTTAAGAAAAGAGAAAAAAAATAGAAATAGATAGTGAGGTAATAATTGGGGCATCGCCTTTTATCAGAATATATATTAAAGACGAGATGACGGGACCAAACCCGACACTAACCTAAGTGTTACACACTGCCCTTATGCATCATTATATTCAAGATTCAAATTGATGGCCATCTGAGTTGCAGTTTGATTTTGATGGCCACCTGCCAACAATACAATCAAATTAATCTAACATTGCATTCAAACCAAATTGTAAACACTACTTCTAGAGATGTCTACCAAGACGGAGAAGCCTTTCTAATCCAGTCTACTATTTCAATTTTTATATATGTAAGGATTGGGGTTGCATGGGATTCCTCGCAGCATTGTTGTGAATCGTAATCCAACTTTCATAAGTTTGTTCTGAGAGGATTTGGTTAAATGCTTGCATGGGGTTGCATGATAACTTATGTATGTTGCTTTGCTATGTAATGTCCCACCAGGAGGGTTACACGGGTATTGTGAACAGGGAAACTTATTGCGCCAAATCAAAATGAAGCTGACACCTCAATTTGTTGGACCCTTTAAAGTGCTCAAATGCGTTGGACCTAAGCTTATCGCATCCTGTGTTTCATGTCTCCCAACTAAAGAAGGCAATTGGGTACAACAGTCCGGTGGTCCAAATTCCCCCAATTTGCCTGAGAATACAGTTTAATAAACGATGCCAGAGGAGATCTTGATAGGAAGGTGTATGAGAGAAATCATGTAAGGCAAACGTGTGAGCAGAGTAAGTAGTTATGAAGTGAAAGGGGAGGAGCCTAGCAATATTGAAGTGAATGCTTTAAGGAATGTTTCGAGTCTGTTTTTGAGAGAGAGATTGGGAGAGACAGGAATTCTCTCCTTGGTTGTACCCTTGTTGATAAAATAAATAGATTTGGGGTCTATCAGCTTACCTAAAAATGGCATGTGACGAACTCGATCGATCATAAATAACCCACATAATCCATACATAATGAGTTTCAACATATAAATAAAGTCAACCCAAACAAAGATTTAAGATTCTACGATTTCATGCTTAATAATGTCTCTTCATCCAAGCTCACTTACTTCTCTCCCAGTGCGTCCTTGATATCAGCCTGCATCACACACATGCAACAGCCTCATTTCCACTGATAAACAGGTCGGTATAGATGTTGAACAGCTATTGAGAAAATACCTCAATTGACAGGGGAGTAGTGGTTGTGCCATAGCGTTTGATGGCACGACCTTCTTTGTCAACTAAGAACTTGGTAAAATTCCACTTTATTCTTGACCCCAAAAATCCAGTTTTACTAGCTTTAAGGAACTTATAAACCGGTGCCGTATCAGGGCCATTCACACTTACCTGAAAACAAAATATGTGTTGATTTAAACTCAGAATTAATAGTTTAAAGAGTAAGTATATATTTAATAATTCTCATTTGGATGGAGGAGACAACGATACTCTGCAGCATCATGCACTGCTAAGTTTAAAGTGCAGCATGGTATATTACATGGAGTTCAGCTGGTTGCACCACAGACACAGACTGAGTCCTCTTTTTTTTTTCTTTTCCTAATGAAACATCAAGATTTCATTGATAAATGAAAGTGGTAGACACAGACAGAATCTCTTCATGCCGCATATAATTATACAAGAGAAGTTGAGTTGCTTGATGATCTCAAGAAAGGCAGTAATAGGAGAATCCTTTTTCTTTTTCCTTATGAGAACAAGGTTTTCAAGAGGAAGGTGCCACAAGGCAAACCCAATAGGTCAAACTTAATAAGTCACCTTTCAAGGGCTCCAAAACGAAAAGAAATGAATGAGAGAATATCCAAGATCTGGAATTAACCATGACCATACTTGAATAAGGTATGTCCTTGAGTTCAAATATCTGGAATTTACCTTCCTGCATGTGAGCTGGTTACCTCACCGATGAGTGGACTTGACCCAGATAGAGGATGTATTAGTGGGATTATGAGTAGCATACATCTAACTTTTTCTGTCTTTAACTATAAACAGAAAAGGTTTACACATTCTGAGAATCATTTCAGACAGACATGAAAAGGAGTAGAGACACCAAGAAGCAAGAAGGGTATGCGTTAGTTAAAATAGTTAATACTAGGTCAACTCTCACGATGAAAAACAGTTGGACAGGAAAAGAAATTTGGTCTTTCAACTTTGAGATTATTTGTCTATTTCATCCCAACACTTTCAAAATTACAACTTTAGTTCATGAATTTCAAAGTTCTAAAATTGAAACTTCAAAGTTCTAGTAGACATGAAATTCTAATTAATTTTAAAAATTTGCTTTCCAAAGATGTAATTTAAGTTGGTAATTTCAAATTAAGAAGCATAGGTTACCTTCTGGAATATTGGATACTCAGCTTTGAATCTTGTACAGGCAAATTCCTGCGCCTCCTGGCTCGATCCAGGTTCCTGACTCAAAAACTGATTACATGGAAAGGCCAAGATCTCTAACCCTGGAAATCAGCACACAGGTAGAGTTAGCGAAGTAAAGAAGCTAATTGGCCAAACTTCATTCATCCATCCTTGCACAAATTAATGTTGTTAGCTGAGGAAAATTAATAGGTTATAAGCAAAGAAAAGGACATACCTCTTTCCTTGTATTTGCTGTAAAGTTGGGTGAGCTGGGTATAATTTGAATCTGTGTAACCACTGCCCAAACCATTCAAATTTCTCCAGGAATAAGAATCCCAGGAATTCAAGTAACCAAGAGAAGCGAGGTAGAGAGCAAAAGAAAACCAACCATTTGGAAGCAACATTTACCACAAGAACCACCTTTCCCCGGTAAATGCTTAGATCCACATCTTCTCCTTTCGCATCCTTCAACATGCCAAATAACTCAATTCCTTCACTTTCCACTTCAAACTCTTTCAAAAAGAAGGCATAACTATGAGAACTTACCTTCACCACAAATTCATGAATCGACTTCTCAGAGACTGATTGAGAACCACCCATTTTCAATTTCTTTTCTTCTGTTCTTCTGTTCTTCTGTTCTTCTTCTTCTTCTCTGCCAGGATATGCGTTTATTGATATTTATATATACGATATTTCTTCACTTAAAGAAAATTAATATAATATTTTTTTACAAAAAAATTAAGCCAGAAAATTTATATCAATAGAAACTTTAAACTAACATCGGTAACCCAACACTTTTATATTTTAAAATTTTGGAGGGTATCCGTCTCAAACACATCTCTTAATTAATCCACTATTGATGATATCATATAGTTTTTTGTTATACTATTGTTGTCCTTTCACCGCCTATCTTCTTCGCAATGAAAAACCCATTTCTAATAAATAAACCAACTTGTTGGTTAAGTAGCATTGATGTTCCTATCCTATGTGGTGGTTGTAAATGGACCAGAAGAAATTAAAAGTAGCGGAACTATGCATTTGACTAACTTCCTTTTATCAGAAAAAAGAAAAAGAAAAAGAAAAGAAAAGAAAATTGTATCGGATAGCTGAACCCACCCATGAAGGATGGTGGTCCGTCCATATTTGAGAAAGATGGGTGTTATGGATGAGCTCAAAGACTAGCCTCTATCACTGTCTATGCATTAATGTCCTCCACCTCCTGTTCCTCCAATAATTTACAAAGGATTAAGGACTTTGTCTTTTCCTCCCAACTTAACTTGAGAGCCTCCAATAGTGTTTCGAAAATCGTAAGCTGCCATCATTGTAGGATGAGGATCCTCTGGATCATTGATTGTGGGCATGCTAATGACTTGTGCAGCCACTAAACTAAGCAAAAAGAAAGAGTAGTAGATTTGGTTGACTGGTTTGTTTTGTTGGACACCTGAGAGTTTTGTATAAAACTGAAATCAGTGGCAAACACAAAACACAGTGATTTGAGTTAGTTCAGAATAAACAACTGTTTGACCGCCTCAAAACAACCGCCTTTGAAAACTGAAAAATATCTGCATGCCTTTATTTTCACGGTCCAGACAAGATTCCCCACCATATTTTCTAATGTGGTCCATGCCATGTGTCCCCTCCATTCTGCCTTCCACGTGGCTCTCCACTCCACTCATCAAAGTTTCTAGATGCTGCCACATGTGGATCTAGCAGACACGTGTCTGGAAATGAATTGAAAATGGGAATCCTTGCAACAGTATAACCTACCGGAACCCAACCGAATAATGTTTTAAACTTGAAGAGAGAGGGAAGTGGGGGCTTGGGAAAGGGAAAGGGAAAGGGAAAGGAAAAGGAGAATTTGGGCATGAGAATGGAGGACATGAGCTCAGATTTGAGTAGGCAATATGATGATGGGAGGGGCGGACGTGGAGAGAGGAGAGGAGTGCCACGCCTTTGAACAACATCAACCAACTTATTTGGGGACGGATAGATTTTGGTGGTAGTGGAAGTGGAAGGACTCGTGTCCAACGTTTTGATAAAACAAAAGGACGCGCAAATCTGCAGATATTTTTTTTGCCTTTGCAACCCGGAGAGTCGGAAATGGATTTCCTATTTCCCAATAATATTTTAATTGGACACCTGGTCTTCTCTCCTCAACTGCTGACGCTTCCTCTGGATTCTCTTCTCAATTCCAGCAATCACATCCCGACGCGTGCCCTCTCCTCCAATTGGTTCCCCACACGTTTCCTCAGGATCGCAGGCTATAATAAAGTGACCAATCACCAAAGGGACACGTGTCTGATTTGAGTGTTCTAGACCCGTAGTAGACTTCAGACATATATTGGAGTGGGTTCTTGTCTTTCGCAATTGGCATTGGCCACATTTTCTTTTCCCCCAAAACTGAATAAAAATGAACGCCAACAGCGACAGGAGGGTCAGACCCTCTCCGTCGCCTCAGGGCTCCGACTCCAACGACTCCGGTATCCTCAACGAGCGCATACTTCTCCTCGTCTTTCAAACAATCAAGTGGGACTTACAGACGCTTTGCATCACCGCCTCCCTCAATTGTAAACTTCGAGCCATAGCCGACAGACTGCTCTGGCGCCAACTCTGTCTCAATCGAGCTCCCCGAATGGTGGCCACATTGACCACCGGAGCTCCCAATGCCCGAGTCGGCGGTGGATGGAACGCGCTCGCCAAGCTTATGTTCTTCTGCTGCGGCTGCCAATCCAGCCGCCATTTCGGGGTCGCCCAGCCCCTGCCCGGACATTTCGTCCACGAGTCTCGCTTCTCCAAAACCTCAGGCCGAAGCTTTCTCACCAAGAAATGTCGAGGAGACTTGCTGTACGTGAGCGATCCCTGTGAGCATTCCAACGGGAGCGACGAGGATGATTTGGGGATCTACAGAGGGGTATTTCGGGGATTTATGAGATCGAAGACTAGGGCATTCTTGATCAGACGGCAAGTGAGGTTGGAAGAGAGGACCAGATGCCCATATTGTGGGGCTCGGGTGTGGAGTATGACATCCGCTCGACTCGTACCCAAGAGCGCGGCTAGGCGGCTTGGGACGCATGATGGAGGCCTCGAATATTTCGTGTGCGTGAACGGCCATTTGCATGGCTCTTGTTGGCTCGTTCCTCTATCATCGGAGGAAGACAGGGCTAACAACGAGGAAGAGGAAGAGGAAGAGGAAGAGGAAGAGGAGGAAGAGGAAGAAGAAGAAGAAGAAGAAGAAGAAGAGGCGGCGGAGTGTCACAGAGAAGTTCGTGAGATTGGGTTTGAAGACCGGACGGTGACAGATGAAAGCGCGAGCTCCACGGGGGAGGAGATAGTAGATAGTCGCGGAGAGGTCCGCGTCCACACCACAGATTAGAATGGGATTTGCATTTGGGCAGTTCGTAGGCCAAAGCAAAGCGGATAAGCAGATCAAAAAAAAGTTAGAAACTGATGTAGAAAATAGGAGGGGCGGCTAAGGTATATGCAGTAAGGTGAAGACAGACAGACAGACTGGAGGAAGCATGGTGTTGGCTGTTTGGTTTTGGTACGACGCTCAGTGGTCTCCCTTACAACTTACAATTCTGTTTCCAACACAGCGATTACGAGTATTCTAATCACAATCACTTTTCTTTATCTTTTTAAATTAGAGTAGCTTCGACTTTTGCCATTTATATTCTTTTTTCTTATTTCATTACCAATGCCCAGTGAGTCAGGGCTTTCCACCCATCCTCTGCTAATTTTCTCTTCTCAAATACACGTGCCTTATTGCTTGAAAATAATCATCACAAATCAGGGCTACTTGTATTAATATCTACACCAGAACCAGGTTGTTTCAATATAAATTTAAATTTTGTGTTCCTATTTCAACATCAATTCATTTTAAGACAACAATATGGTTAAAGTTCGACTAGGTTTATTAGAAACATCTTAAAAACCAAACGTGGACGTGGATACTTGAATATTGGGGCAACCTAAAATTCTTCTCTTTTCCACTAAAATCCTACACCCATTTCATTCCTATGCCTAACCTACCACTCTAAATTCATAGCCAACTCTAGCAGCGTTTCTACCAACCTTACCGTCCGTTGTTTCTCCTGTTGTTTCAACCTACTCGCCACCGATTCCGCGTCAAAACCATCTGCATTTGCATTTTGCACTTCACTCTGATCCGCCCTGACTTCTTGTAGCAATTCATCAACCTCTCTGACGAAGTCTACTCTCAACAGTGTATTATCAGCTTCAACTTCAAGTGATGGCCGTAACTGCCCTTGATGCTAATCATTAAGAGAAAATAGAATAAAACCAGACTCAGTTTAGTCATTCCTTATATTTTATCATCTACATCTCGTTGGAAACCAATTGAGCTATCATATTTACACAAGTATACCTTATCAATGTCGAATCCAGCTGGAACGAGAATGCTAAATGGATCCTCCCGCGGGAAGGTATCAATCATGCGTTTTCTGCAGTCTTTTAGCCATCCTTCATCGTTGAAGTTGTCATACATATTCAGAAGATCGTTGAGCAGTCTCATGGCAGGACTAGCCTCTCGTTTGAGAATTTCAGTCTAAAATATTGAGGAAACTTAGAACATGAATTGCTAGGAGAATACACATTCTTGCTTTTTCCAGAATAAAATTGAAGGAAAAGAAAAAAGTAATGCTGGTATAAAGATTAGTGAGATGACTTGAATAGAGAAAGTTACAACCTGTAACTAAAAACCATTTCACTGGTAAGACAGGATCCAAAATGGATTGTGTAAAAAAAAAGGATGGAGTGATAAAAACACCTAA
Source organism: Cucurbita ficifolia (assembly GCA_033971965.1). Lineage (NCBI taxonomy): Eukaryota > Viridiplantae > Streptophyta > Magnoliopsida > Cucurbitales > Cucurbitaceae > Cucurbita > Cucurbita ficifolia. The sequence goes on from CM066963.1 coordinate 11,218,561, forward strand.
AAGATTAAAAAAAAATGTTTTAGCAAATCACGAGCACCAGACCCTATTACAACTGCTATAGATTGATAAATTTAAGAATGATCCTTGGGGACAAGTTAAGAACCTTTTCCTTGACCTACAATTGCAAAACTTGCATGTACGTGTGTGGATTTGAATGAGTGTTCTCTAAGATCGTAATCAATATGGCATATTTAAAACAGTTTTGAACATGTTCATACCTCAACCCTTCGATATAGCAGATCAAGACTTCTAATTGCATCCTTTTCATCCTGAAGAAAGAGCCAATTACAAGTAAGCACATACAACTAGGCTCCCTACAAAATATACAAAGTGAATGAAAATTAAAGGAATTTGAAGACTAATATACATCACGACGTGCTAAATCAAGTCGATTCCATATGACTAATAGAACAAGCTCTGTTAGTTCCCCTTTCTCAGCAGCCTCCTCAATTTTCTGCATTCCAATTGATAAAATGTAGTATCAGAAAGTCAATAAGCCAGTTCTGCAATAATTTAATAGTCAGAAGCTTTACGTGAAAAATGGTGCGAAATTAGACAAATTAAAAAAAAAATCACCATGAATACTACCCATGAATAGAACACTATAATCATACCTAAGAAGAATATAGTAATAAAAAACCCTAAATATCCTTCATTCGCAAACCATAGCTAAGTCACTGTGCAGGCTCTAGTAAGCAAACTCTAATTGTTTAGTTGAGAACTCATGGTTTGTGTTTGCTTAAGCTATCTTTTAGAGTATTGTCATAAAAACTTCGCCAAAAGCAAGAACAAGAAAACTTCATGCTGATTCGAAGACAACACCCTACTTTTTGAAAGATCAAGTTAATGATTAATAGTAGCATAATGTTGCATCAATCAACCCAAAACTTAAAAACTTAAGTGGTAAATTTAATCTAATATCAATACTATTCCTTTTCACCTGTGGATTTGAAAATTTAAAGAAGACCTAACAAGTGGAAACCAATACCAACTCGAGAGGAAATTATATTACAAGAGTTCGAACATAGGACCTTCTACTATGATAGCATGTTATAAATTACCAATCAATCCAAAAGTTTAAGCTAATGAGTTGTGATAAATTTAATTTTATATCAATACATTAACACGATAGTTGATTACCTCTTCAACTTCTTCAACAGCTCTAATAAAGCTTGAAACCAGTTTTCTAGCTTTTATGACATCTTCTTCGGGAAATCCTTTCAGACGCATCCCAATCTCACGATATTCTTCTACCTTTCTTTCCTCTTCTTCATCTTCCTCTTGACGCCTTCGATGTAACTCCTTTGTCTTCTCTCTTTGTCGGGCTTGCCATTCCTATTGTAGAACAGGTTAATATCTGATTTTTTTAAACATTTTTCCTTTTTTTAATAAAAAAACACGATTAACGAAAAATACAAAAGAAGAGGCCAACTCCGAAGTTAAATAAGGTTACAAGAAAGCCTTCTATTTAGCCAAAACATCATCAATAAAGTAACTACAAAAAGCTTTATAAAGCCCACACTGACAAAATGTAACAAAAAGAACGTTAATGAACATCAAACGAGGATGCAGTGCCAGAGGAGGCGAGAACATTTAGTTTCTAGTGATAAAAAAATGAATGGACCTCCAAATTCATATCCTGTACCAATAATCTTCTTCGTCATATGATCCCGAAACAAGTAATAGCCAGAGAAAAAATAGACAAAACAATTAAGGTCACAAGTGAGTTTACAAAAAGAAATCAAGTCAAAAAAGAGTCGAAGCAAATGTAAAACAGAAGCTAAAGGGATAGAGGGTGTGAAATTAATGATGTCATATCCAAGAATAAAGGATGTTGATTTATCTGCGAAAGTGACACCCAGAGAAGGTGCATGTGACAAACAAGTAGGAAATAAGCTAGAATTGTATGTCATATGGGTCGTGGCACCGGAGTCTATGACCCATTTAATAGAGGATGTAAGAAGACATTGGAAGGGTTGCAATAGGATTCAATGATGCATGCAATTATTTCTGATGCAATTGGAATTTGGCAAAACCATCAAAAGAAATAGTAACCGATCTCTCAGATGTATCATTGGTGGAGGCAACCTGAGCAACTTGAGGTCTTTGACCCTTATTCAAGAACTTCCGATAGTCATGTTTCCTTACGACAGTTGTTACATACAATCTCCTACAAATCTCGTCGCTGATTATCGGAACCAAGTCTATGAGTATTGATGCTTATCCCTTAGCAACCTTACAATCATTCCGACTAATTAGAGTATTGTTAAACTTGAGAACTAGATGAACCAGATGGAGGATTTTACGCACGAAGGAATCTAATAAAGGATTCGTCCAAATAAGGGGTCTCAGAGGCAGAGAATTTGTGATTTAGTGATCCCGAATTCATACGAATGTCCATTAAGAAAGCTCGTGACACTCATCTTCTCTTGTTGAGCTCGTTGAACCTATATATTACAATAAAAGACAACTATGCATAATATCATATATGTTATAACACTATGTTCTATTTTTTTCGTTTTAACAAGAAACAAAAAAAAAATTATTAAAAAATGAAAAAAAGACTAAAGCTCAAAATGTGATACCTTTCCACCCTCTTAAATTTCACAAAAAAAAAAAAGAAATGGAAAAATCGATCCAATTCCAAGCTCACCTTGCTTTCAATCCACAAAACTAGCAAACCTCCCAAACATCCCAAGGATTCCACCTGAACCCAGTTAATACCTCTTGAACCCCATAAAGATTCTACAAACTTTTGAGCTACTGATGACAAATTGAAATCTTGAGTCAACACTATCGGGGCAAATGCTTCGCAAAAATTCTTCATACTCCTCCGTTGGATCCATTTCCCAGACCCTGGTGTTCCAACAAAAAATCTTTATAGTATATCAAAGAGGGATTCCAACTTAAATTAATTTTTCTGACTGGTCGCCTCTGAAAAAGAGGGAATAATTTCACGGAATTTTACACCACTAGCCTTAATCATAGAAGAAAAATTGTGCAAACCTGAATGTGATGCAGATAGAAAATCATTGCCTAAAGCCTGTTTTCCTACTGGTACAATAATTTCAGAAACATTCAGATTACCAGGTGACTGAAAAAGAGAGACTAGACCTTCAAAACAATGAGTCTTCAGCAATGGCATCATCATTATACTTGCAGACTAGCTGACAGTCGATTTTCAAGCTACTTAAACTCAAAAATGATTCATTGTCTAATTCTATAACACAGTTGGGAACCATTTCTTCTGATGCAAAGTTGACTAAAGAGGAAGGGAGTAAGATTTTAGGACAGTTTAATTTGTCGGGTCCAATGTTGCATTGATCCATAATCGAGGGCGGTCTCTTTGGCTTGGGCCTCTAAATGCATCAAATTTGCCTCTTGGCTTGCCATTTATAATGGAAAATGTTGTGGGGGATATACACCCGCATCTATCGTATCCCCTTGTTCTCAAACCTTTTTTGACAATGAATCTCTTCGAGGAAATCCCAATCCATCATACCAAAAGGCCTTTTCAATATCCAATTTAATAGCCACCCCTGTTTCTTTTTTCCTGACCCATTCATCAATAGCTCAGGAAATATAAATATATATAATTAGTTTCTTTGAACCAAAATGATCACTCTATTTCTTTGACCAATATATTTTCTTTCTGATGGTCAGTTAAAAGAAAAACGCATTGATTCTCTCTGGTGGCTACCACTATGCTTCTACTACCTCGAAGAAATGTATCCACCCTCAACATTAAAGAGATCGAACAAAATTTGCATCTGTCAGCTTTGTAAAATAACCTTTCAACTTATTTTCCTATACTTTCATTCGTGCTGTCTTTCCCTCTCATTTCCCCTGCTTCATTGTTCTTCCTCTTTTCTTTTCCCCTCTCCCTCGCTCTCATGATCACGAATTTTGGGCCACATCAGTATAATTAGTAAAATAGGAAACACAAGTTCTTTTACGACGTTTAACCATGGTCACAAGTTTTTGGTCAGCCAGAAAGGAAGATGGCGAAATAATTAGAGTGAGGATTTGGTATGTAAAAATAAATAAGTTTTTACAAAACATTTTGTCGAACAGGAAACTTCCCCTAAAATCGCCAAGTACAGAAATTGTCTTTTATTTATGTTCGAAAGTGTTTCAGCTTCAGCAGGTTCTAGATAACAGGCATGTGTCACTCGGAGAATCAATCATTTTCATCTCTGTCAAGTGTTAACCCTTTACCAAATCACCAGAGAGAAAGAAAAAAACCAAATAAATAGCAAACAAGAAGAAATAGATGAAGAAGTAGAAGCTCAATCAACCGAAAATGCAAATTAGGGAGTAGTTAAATTCAAATATCCACGTACATCATCGTAATACTCTTTGGGAAGCCCATCAATAAGCGGCTCTTCCTTGCTCAAGCTCCTCCTTAAAACTGACCATCAAAATCACAAAAACCACCAAAATGAGATGTTACGATAAATTCAGTATCTGAAGAGTGAATCAACAAGTTGCAAGAGAGCTAACCAGGACGAGATGAATAAAGCTTTAAGAAATGGGAGGCCGAAAGCTTCGGTAAGGTTGGGGAAGCAGAGGGTAATGGTGGAACTGGTGAGCATCTCAGCCAAAGCACCTGTGCCAACATTATAGTTCCGAAACAACCAGCAGGCTGGGAAAGGAGTTGGATGCTTGCACGGACGGATTTAAAGGCCAAGGGGCTGAGCCCCTCGATTTAATTTTTTTTTTTTTAAATAACAAGATAAATGACAATTTAGGAGTAGATATAAATATGACTCAATCAAGATAATTCCTTCAGTAAATTACAAAAATGCCACTTTGTGATATGGGTACCACTAGCCCCAACCCGCTTTCCTTCTTTTGCCTTTTCAATTATACAAATGTACATTTGTAGTGTGGAGATTAATCTTTTAGGGTACATTCACCTTTTATGTTTCAATTACTCGTCTTCATCTACTTTTCATGTCAATTACTTTTATAAATTACATTTAAAATTCATTGTTCTTATTTTATGTTTTAGTTTCTTTATTTTCTGTACTTTTATTACTGTATTGTAGATTTAATTTAAATGGAGAGGTATTACAAAAGAAAATCGGTGGTCATCATCTTCATTGAATAAAAGTAATAGTAGTTCAGATAGATATCTCAAATAAGTAAATTTAGAAGATTTACAAGCATTCCAATCCAAGAATTATATATATATATATATATATATATATATATATATATATATTGTCACAGATGTAATATCTGAGACCAAGTTCGTTGAGAAAATTTTCATAAGATACCTTGCCAACCTCAGAATCAAATTTTTCCCTCGAAGAAAAGTGTTTAATATTGAATCATCTTCATATTTGATTTAACACTTCTAAAGATGCCTCTAAAGTCCGTTCCATTCCAACACACGTCTGTATCAAGAAACAAGCACCAACAGAGACCTAAAACACAACCATAAATTGGCAAGACGCCAATATACGATAGAACAGGTGCATTTTAATCGTTTCAAGTCTTGAAAGGCTAAATAGATACAAAAGAACAGGTCAACCTTCCCTTCTCATTTCCCCCTTTTTCATCATCCAACAACCTCGCCTCTCCCCAGCAATATGAGTACTGTCTATACAGTCTTCCCAGCAGAGAATGAAAAGGATCTGATCCTAAGTCTGCATTACTCGTCTCGAGTCAAGACACCAACACTTAAAGTTCGATCTCGATAACTCATAAAGTGTATCTGGAGTCATCTTCTCAAGATCTTTTGCACTATAGGAATCAAGACTGCGAGCAAAATACTGAGCAAGGGGAGGAGCAATCAACGGTGTCGTAACTTGTCCATGATGATTAAGACTGCGCATTCTCTTGTACAATCGCATCGCTGATACACAATTTTCATAGGGGTCGTGCACACCCTGCCGAATATCATACCTGCAAAACCATGGCCCTCACAGATCATCCTTCACAAGCTAAAAACAAGATTAAAAAGAAAAACATGCTACCACCTACCAAGACAACATTCTCTCATTTTCTACCCACATGATCAAATTTTATGTGTAAAATACCACATTATACAAGGCCAAATGGATTTGATTCTTCAATATGGAAGATGCAGAACATTGGATTTGCTCATGAGTTAGCAATGAAGCGGAAAACGGCCAGCTGGCCTTTGGCTTCTCATCTTAGCCTTAGCTTAGCTGGTTTCAAGTTCATTTCCTTGACCCTTACGGAGTTTATTAAAAAATAATAATGAATCCATATTCAACTAGAAACATTCTAGGATGATGTGTTGGATACAGTTTTTTCATTCTTATTGATATCTAAGGCTTGGTTTGATTACCTGCACTAGAACACGTCTTCCAAAGCATTTTAAAAGTATAGTTACTTTTTAAGCATTGAACAAGCCTAATACCTATAGTAACAAATATGGAGAGTCCGTGAGGTACCAGAGCACAATGATAAGCATTAAGAACAAATCTAAGATTTAATAAAGAACGCATTTATTCTTTAAGCCCAACCTGATACCTATCGTAACAGATATGCACAGACCGTGAGGTATTAGAGCACAATGATAAGCATTAAGAACAAACATAAAAGAGTTAATGAAAAAACATATGTGCAATCGCAATAATTTCGTTGGTGTTGTGAAATTCCTTCCTGCTCGCTTAGATACTCTCTGGATGGCTGGTTTATAGTCTAGCAAAAATACCATGGAGGAATCCTACAAGCTTACAAGAGCTTTAAGTTGGCTTTTAGATCAGTCTTGAGAGGAACAAAAAAAACTTTAAAGACCAGTCTGGGACTAACCCCCACTTGGAGTAATTTGTTAGAGTTTTACATAATTTTTCCCTTTTTGTATCAATAAATAATAATTTTGATAGAGGTCGCTTTTCACATACTCCTGGGGTTTAGGTTTTTGGCTGGGTGATATCTTACTTCCCTCGTCCTCCATTTTGTAGAAAATAATGAAGTTTTTATGTTTGTCTATTTATAAAAATACTTGCTTCTGTTGGAAAGAAACGAAAAATTACTCTATAATTCTTTAAATCAATATGAACCAAAGAATATTACCCCAAATATGTTCGAGTAAGGTACTTGAGAGAATGGCTAACCAAATTTGTTTTCATCAATGGAGTATATCTAGCAGTGTCCCTGCAGAAAATGTTTCAGCCAAAAGGTGAATGTGTAAGAATAATGTGCACAAAAAAAGAGAAGCATGTCGTGTAAAATTCAGAGCAAAAACACATTACATTCCCCTACGACAGGATTTATTGCCAGAAAAAATCATGTTATCAAATGCAGATCACTTAAAAGTTCAAATGCATCTCATTTTCAATAAAAGTGAAACTAATCTACGCATAATTACAACCCAAGTTAGAGAAAATTCACCTTAACATATGATCAGGATAATTCATTCTCAAGCAATCTAAATCATGCTCCAAGTCATGGCCGACAAGAAGCCTAGCTTTACCACCATTCAATCTCAATCTCTCGATGGTTTCTCCATTTAACAAGATTTTTAAAACTTTTTCTTGGACTTCTTTCAGTGGCATGGCATACCTTACACGTTCTTCCGTTAGCCCAGTTACTTCATGCCTACAAGATTACCAGGATGTGAGCATCTAACAGGCTGGTTTTAGCTCAGGCTGGTTTCTAAAAGCTAAAACCTTCCTTCAAGAGCAAGACAAAGACACAGACAAATACCTGTAATTCGTGATTGGTATTTGTGGTTGTACAAAAGTATTGAAAATCAATTTCTCGTCCTCATCAACAAGGCAGATCCCAATACAAATGTCCAGTGTGCCATCACTTCCACCGCCAGCCATTACACAATCCATAGCTATTGCTCCAAGGCCTCGATCAGAACGGTCTTCATCATAACAATCTGATAAATCAGTTGGCAGTAGACTTGTTCCCTACAACAGAACCCCAATCAAATTTTGAAATGCATGTATGATATCATAAGCTCAGATATTGTGCACTTTAATAAATAATAATCTTAATAGAGGTCGTTTTCAATAAAAGTTCAAATGCTTTTTAGGGGCTTGATGAGACCTGCAAGTGAGGCTTGGTATATTGAGCATTAATATCTCGTTGTGGGCATCGGTCTTTGCTTCTCTCTTTTCTTTTCTTTTTTCTTTTATATATATATCAACTAGATCTTGCTCTTTTGGATCTGTGTCCTTTTCTTAATTAGTGTTGGATTCCTTTTTGGGGCTGTTTTCTTCTCTCTCTCTCTCTTTTTTTTTTTTCTTGTTTTGTATGGACGTATATATTCTTTCATTTCTCTCCATGAAAGTAGGTTCCGCATTAAGAAAAAAAAACTAATAATAAATGGTTCAATTTCAAGATTGATCCAGAAATATATACTACCAGTAACCTTATTTTTTTAAGAGAACTATCAGTAACTTTATTAATTTTCATATATGATGCATAGAGCACAGGCGACTGACTTGTCGAACAGGAGCTGTTAAGCGGCAAATGTCTTGATGCCCACTGAGAGATGTGCGATCATCAAGTACTCTCAAACAAAGCCCACAACCTTGCTCCAAGAAATTTTTTGAACAATTTGATTTTGAAAGTGGACCTAAAAGACTGGATTATAATAAGATGGTGTTATGATATATTACCACAAAAAATACACAAAATATCTCACCATTTAGATGTTCCCTCAATGATTCAAATGATTTGCAGTGTTTTTGACAGACCCCACATCTAGGCTGATGAACAGAGTGATACGAAACTCTCATGTGCTCAATAAGATGTTCTTTGTTCTTATATTGCTTGTAGCATGCAGAGCATTTATGTCTGTAAACCAAATATACACTATAATTTCCATCGTCAACGTCAAGTACTCAATAAGACAAAAATTGGAAACAATTGCAGAGGGTTAAATGAAAAGATGCCAACCTTAGGCATTCTTTGGTGGTGATAGAAGTTGCCATGATAGTTTCTTCTTTTCTAATAAGAAGACAATCAAATTCAATTCAGGTAAAATAGCAGTACAGTCTCAATAAGGATGGTCAGTCAACAATATTATATACCGTAGAGATACTACAACAACAAAGTGAAACCCTCTCCTAAGAAACGTGTATACTTATTGGTTTATGGGAGTGATATTGCTAAAAAGGAAAAGATGTTTGGGGAATGCGTCATTTCCGAGCTCCACCTTATCATGACCTCTTTGGTTGGACTACAAAAGCAAATTTCGCAGATAAGAGAAGAGATGTACAAATTACAAAATACTTGGAATATAATTAAATACGTTGCTATTTTTTTGCAAGAATGTAAAGCAAATCTTAAAAGAATTAATGATCAAACTTTAGTGAGAGCTGAGAAAATGTTGCCGGCCCACCGTACGAATGCTGACTACGATTACGATAGACGATAGAAAAGCGAAGGATGGCTGAGAGAAGAACTACGAGAAAAATCGAAAACAAATCTCTCTCCAGCGAATTTGACAAAGGATTATTAACTGGTGGAAGCGCACCTGAATAGATCGTTCGTGATCGCTGCAGAGCTGCAAGTGGTGATAGTTTGGCTAGAAGACGCAGTGGAAGAGTTGTTTCCCGCCCCAGGCCCACATTCTCACAAGCTTTTTCGAAAACCCTACTGCAATGGAGGCTTTGTATGGATTAAAAAAAGAAAACATACGAATAAGAGAGGAAGTTTTAAACGAGCAAAAACACCCTGGTTGAAAATTACAAGGGGTGGGAAGAATTTTGTAAGATTTTAGTTAGTTATTTAAATTTCGAAAAAATAAATATCTGATTAATTTTAAATTAAATGTAAAAGGAAAAAAACAGGATGATCTCCCAACCTCTTTCTTTCACTAGTAAATTTCGAGTCCAAAACAAAAGAAAATTTAGTAGTAGAATTGAAGATTTGTAAAACAAAAAAGAAGGCAGACACAACGACAAATCAAATCACCACGAGCTTTCCAAGGAGACCACCACCCTCGCAACAAAAAGATCAAGGAGCACTTTCTCATTTCCGCCGCTTGCCGAGGGCTCAATATTCTAAACTTTTTACAGATCTGAAAGTTTTCAAATAAGAGAAAGTAAGAGGGTAATGGTGGGGGGAAAGGAAGGCCAGCAGCGACGGGTGATTAGGGTGGCTGACGGGGGAACGGGGTGCCGAAGCTCTGAGATTGGGGAGGGGAAAAATGGAAAGGAAAAGGTCCATTTATTTCAGAAAGAAACATAAAAATGAATTTCTAATCAATAATTTATAAGGACTAATCTGGTCTTGCTCTTTTATGGGTGTGCAGCACTAGCAAGTAGCAACAGGGGTATACAAGGGTGTGTGGGACGTCTTTAAACTTCAACTGTTTATGCAATTGTTTGAATGTGAATCCGAAACCAAAACATACATTTTTGTCCACCGGAAGGCCTCAACCCTGGTTTCACTATCACCTGCTGAATAGAATGTCATTGGATTTTTCGCTTGAGAATAGTTGAACAGAGAATAAGGTGTCGCTAGATCACAAAGTACAAGCTTCTAATTGTCTCACGTCGTATACTAAAAAGTGCACTCTAATCAATGAATAGATTCCATACAAACTTCCAAACTAACTGACATTAGCCACCCCGAGCCTCGCGTCTTGTGGCATCATGCAACAGCTCGATATCAACACCATCCGGTGGAAGTTGAACATATCTCACCACCGATCCCCTGATAAAGCAGTTTCTCACTGAAAGCTGAAATGAGAAAATTTAACTCCATTAGTACAACTATACCAACAAAATTACAGGTAACACAACTAGAGGCTGGGAGAAAAACAAGTTCCTACACGTTTCGAAATTCGTTCTTATGTATCCTGAGCACATAACCTTTTAAACAAGGTTCACACACCCAATCTAAAATTTCACTCTGGTCACAAGATACCTTTTAATCCAAACTAAAATTTCACTCTGGTCACTTAACAGAATTCACAAATCATAAAATCAGCAACCAACATCAATGTCTTTCTATTACCCACAGTTCTGATTTATTTAGTGACCATAGTGACATTTTAGATTGGATTTGAATCAAGAAAGGAGAAAAAACACAAAACCCATTCCACAACAAACATAAACAAGAGGCTGGGAAAAAAAATCAAATTCCTACTCTTCAAAATTTGTTCTTATGTATCCCGAGCCCATCACAAGATACATTTTAAACCAAAGTTTACACACCATGGCATGATTATGCTGGCCCCAAAAACTGTGGTCTTACTACATAAACAGAGCCACAGAAGGATTTGAAATCAATCAGAAAAGACCACCACAGTACTTAGGCTACGTGTTTGTTAAATAATCTATAAAGCTATGTTCTTGATACGAAATGAATGTTCTTGGTCTGAAGATGGTCCCTACTTATAAACAGCATTAAAAATATTTGCATAATTACTATGTGAGTGTTCTCACCCATATTTATTTGACATTTAGACTCAAGAACAAAAAATCTATATCTCATTCAAACTGTGTAAAAGTACACGAGATCACCCCTTCATTTACTAGCTAACTTGCAACCAACCAGAACAAACAAAGGTAAAATACAATTTTGGTCCTTGAGTTCAAAAATAAGTTTCAATTTGGTTCCTAAGTTTAAGAAACTAAAACCAACCATCATATGTACAATATAATGGATTCAGTTTAATATACTTGCCATTTTGACTTGTATCGAAATTTTAGTTCACAAGAATAAAAGAGGACTAAAGTCCTCACAATTGACCGGAACAGGAGATGGAAGATCCCAAAAAAATAACAACAAAAACAAATTCGCACCAAATAAAATCCTAAACCTCGTTACCCTCCCCACTTCCAATCATCAGAAGAAAAAAAAGGAGTTTAACTCAGGGGTCAAGGCATTTTACTTTCCCTAAGAGGTAGTAAGTTCAAATCCCTGCTAAGAACTCTAACCAAGCGACAAGATCACTTGAAATTTTCACCGAATCGGGAACCGCCCACAAAATAGCTTGATAATTTTCCCAAGAGAAAATTCAAGAAATACCAAAGGATGAAAAAGACAACCTACGTCCTCAATTGAAACAATATTTATAATTAAAATTTTAGGGTGACAGTAACAAACGGCAGTACAAATAATCTGTTAACCATAACCACATATCGTACATCTCGCCAGAGAACCTTACAGTTATTAGAATCAAAACAGCAGTAAATAGTAACTGGAGGACAGAAGAAGCAGAAATGAGGAGAATGATGCCTATAACAAATGGTAAACAGAGAAAAACAAGATCGAAGTCACCCTAGACTCCAGCGCAGGTCAGCAGAATGCGTGAGCGCATACAATAATCAACCAAATATATCGGTTAAATATAATACATGCAAAGAAGTCAGATACCATGTGAGGGTATTTGTCTTGATCAACAACCCTCGTGTTTTCAAGTTTGATGTTGAGATACTGATCTACAGAGTGCAAAGTTCCTCTGATTGCTAGGTCGTTCTTCAACTCAACCGTCACCTCTCTGCCCACCAAGTCCTTGAAGTACGAGAAAAACAACTGACAAAAAAAACCCAAATAAAAGTCCAAACGCATGTAAGCCAGAGATTTTAGAAGCCGTGAATGATCCGGGACACGATAAGATGAAACAAAAAAGGAGCAACGGCTTAAGCACTGAAGTACGATTAACAATAACGAAAACCTAAAACGATGGAAACCAGTACTTGAATGAAGGAGGAATTACCATTTTCACTAGAGATTTAAACTGCCGGCCTTCAGTCTATCTGCGTTCGACGTTCGACGACCGGCAAAGGTCGAAATGCGGCCCAACTATCACAAACAGAAGGGAAAACGATATTAGGGAACACGCGGGTGCCTTCTCTTCGTTTTGGGAGTTTAAAAAGGTAAAACTTTGCGTAAAATATTAAAAAAAAAAACACCTAAATACTTTTATTGTTTCAAAATTACATAGATCCCCATATTTTTAATATTTCAAAAGTATTCTCAAACTATAAGAATTATTAGAATACCATGACTTTCGTCTTTCAAATTTAATTATCACAAAATTATAATACATATTTATTTTACCATATTTAGTAATTTGTGAAGAAATAATTTATGGACTACCACCGTAGTAATTTGTTATGAACTTAAAATTTTTGGAGAAACTCTCCATATTACCACTAGTAAATAGTTGGTAGAGTCGTAAAAACTATAGCCCTCCCCACTTAACCCTTTTTTTTTTCTTCTTTTTTTTTCTCGTATTAGATTTCTCGTTATAGCAGACATTAGCCTATTTGGTCCATGTTCCTCAACGTCCCTTCATTCTCCCTTCATTAGAACAAGTTGGTCTGAACTTCAATTTTTTAGAGAAACACTCAATATTACCCCTGGTAAAGGGTTGGTAGAGAGTCTAAAAACTCTAGCCCTCTCCCCCAAACTTTTAACTTGTTCTTTGCAGCAAAAGGGAGAGACAATTTATGAGATGAGAATATGTTTGAGGTGGTATTGTTTTGTAAGGAAGAGTACGCCTCTGAATGGGCAGCCACCACAAAATGTGATTCCTTCTTCCTCCCTTTTCAGTAATTATGGAATGGAAATGGTCGCCCGGTTTCTGGCCAGCGTTACAGGATGGAAGATTCTTTTCTCAACCTTTTTCTAATTTCTTCGGAATCAGTACTGATTTGGATGCTTTCAAAGTTTTGAAAACAGCTATTAAGTTGCATTAATTGGACTATCTCCGAAGAAAATTTGGCAGAAACCATAGCTTGGAATATGATTCTCCTCTGTGAATGTCATATCAATTGGAAAACACTCACAAAAGCACCCTCGTTTAGATTTCTTAAACTCTGTAATAATTAATCAATTTTCAAACTGGGTAGGATCCACGAAGCATCCTTGTGGTATCTTTTAATAATCAAGTTCCATTCTCAGTTAATATAAATAGAATACCAGGCTTGTTTCTTCCCCAATACCAACACCCACTACACTTTCAATCCCAATCATAGTCTCATAACACCACATCAGTACGCAATGGGAAGGAACTCCAAATCCTCCAAGCGCAACCCCGTGTGCGAGAAGCTTCTCAAGGCTCTTGGCTTGTATCCTAGAATCCTCAAATTTGGCCCTCCGCCAAACCGCCAGGAAGAACCCAAACCGGCTGCCCTGGCTCCCTCATATTCTCTGCAAATTCACGATCATGAAGTTGAGAAAGAACAAAAGCCCAGCGAAGATGTAAACGACGTGTTTAGCGATTACATCAGTCGGGCTAAACGTAGGCTGGGAAGCATATCAAGCAAGCGACATGATTCGAGTAGCAGAGGAAAGGAGAACGTCAAAGAAGATAACCGCTTTTCGGACTATATCGTTCGAGCTAGGAATAAGCTGAAGGCTACGTCCTCAAGTGTAAAGCGAGAATAGATCACACCAACAACTCACAATCTTTGTCCGTGTCCACAAATAATGGCTTAAACTTGCTTGGTTTTTATTATTATTTTCCATTCTCCGTGTGTTTTGCTCATTGATTGTGCTTGTCATGGTACAGTGCACTACATGCATGTCTGTAGTTCTGGTTCATTCAGGGGATTACATTATTTTTGTCAACTATATATCAGGCCATTTGAAGCTTAACAAGACATAACATCATTGTTTAGTTCCTATCTTAACATCTATAAATTTTCAGATATAAAAATTCTTCATTTTGTCACTTTCAGTCCCAAATTATTTTCTCATCCATTTGAACAAAAATCAATTTGGGCTCTCTTAAGAAAATGAACAAACAAAGGAGGATAAAAAACAAGAGAAGAGGAATCCAGGCATGAAATCTGTTTAAATAAAAAATGGGAAGGTAGTCGGAAGAGGTTTGTACCAGCTAAATGGAGTTGGGCACGAGGTCAAATTCTTTCTATATATGTCAATTTAAGGTACAAAACTAATATATATATATATATATTTCTGTGTAGAATATTATTTTTAAGATTTGAAAATTATGTCGTAATGAAATTTAGAATGCGTAGAAATTATATTGATAGAATATTGTATTATGTTTTTATTGTGAAATATTAGTGAGGTAGTATGGTATTTTATATCTTTAATATAAATTATATTATAAAATGAAAATGATTTAAAAAATTTATAAATTAAAAAATAAATAATTTTTTTTTAGAAGGATGAGTATCGATAATGGTGGCAGGGCCGGAAAAGACTATGTAGGAAAACAAATTTAAAAATAATTGTTGATTTTGTAACTATGTTTCGAAAAAATAAGGTCATATTTGATTTTGGCGCAGTTTCTTTAAGTCGTCCGTACAAAAACTCATTTATTTTCTTCTCCCTCCCTTTTGTTTCCTATGAACCCTAGATTTACGCTGTCGCTCTGCTAAGAAGCCGCCGTCCACGTCCATCGTCGCCGTCGCACCACTTTGTCAAGACTCCCTCCCCGTTTTCTTCGACGGAATCCTAGATCTTCACTGCCGCCTTCCGTACGTTAAACGTCGCTGTTGCACCACGTTCTCCATTTCTTTCCCTCTCTCCTCTGCAACCATTGACGCTGCTTGCCATCCGCATTTTGTATTTTTTCGTTTGCAGATCGCCTCGTTCCAGGGTCACTGCCGTCGTTGCATAGACGGCACCTGGTTGGCCTGTTGTACCTTTCGCCGTCGCACCTGGTTTGCTCGTCCACCTCTGTTCCTTTTATTCATTTTTTCCTCTATCTTCAGCAACCGGCGGCAACCTGTTGCCTCATTTACACATTGTTCCATGTCCATAATTGATTGTTTTTTTGCACAGTCGTGACTCGAAGAAATGATTATGTTGCGACGTTGCTAGTCCTTATTTGTTTAATTTTTTTCATCACGTACCAAATTATTACCGGATATCTGTACAAATATTTTGTTCTAGTACGTCGATTTTGGTGATCAGCATCATGCAGCACCCCTATGTTCTAATTTAGTAATTTTCTAAATGCAGATATGAGAGGATTACAAGTTTCCTTGAATCAAACACAGAAGATTCGGCTTCAAAGAGCCCTAGAAACGGTCGAGTCTATCTCTTCGAAAGCCAATTCCGATGCTTCAGTTGTAGTTGCTGATACTATTCCTCTCAATTACGAGGATGGTGTCCTCAAGTATATAATTCCTCACTATCTTTATACAATAGATATTTGGTTTGTGTACTTGCATGGGGGTTATTGCATTGACGTTTAATTGAAATGTGTATACAGGGGACATGGAACCCTTGACTTGAATGGAGAAGTAGTTGCCACTATTTGTGGAGTGGTTGAGCGAGTCAATAAGCTTATCTATGTACGTGCCTTACGTGCCAGGTTGTCCATGAATCTTGATAATTTGATTTTTCTTGATGATAGTTTAATGTTTCCCTTCTTTTGGTTTCTTGTTAGGGCGTCTTTTCTGATGCATTTGTCTGTATTGTTTATTAGATATAAACCAGAGGTTGGTGATATCATAGTGGGGCGTGTTACGGAGGTAAAACCAAATGCTTTTTATTAGGTTTAAGTTGGTGAGTAAAACTTATTCCTGAGTCATGGTTGTGCTGTTCAAATCTGAAAAACGTGTTACAATGCCCCCCCCCCAATCTCATTCAGGTTGCTCCCAAACGTTGGAGATTGGATATAAATTATAGCCAAGATGCTGTTTTGATGCTTTCTTCTATGAACTTGCCTGATGGTATTCAGGTACTGGAGAAATTCCTTTTTTTTATGTACATAATGGTGTCTCGCACCAGACAATGAATTACTGCTGAGTTTTATGGATAACTCTACTGCAACCTTGCTGCAGTTTATCTTTTATAGAATGATTGCATTTGTGGATTATTGTTTGAACTTTGGTATATTCTTTTTTCTTTTTTCTAGAGGAGGCGAACTGCAGTGGATGAACTCAACATGCGGAGCATTTTTGAAGAAAATGATGTTATTTGCGTAAGTTTTAGTTCCATTTTCACTTAGCACCATCAGAAAGAATTCGTGCTACCAATTTTCTCATGTGATACGTCTAAGTGGGTTTGTTCCATGTTTTGAAATTTTTGAAGCATTAAAATTTATTAGTTTTTTTGGTTAGATAATTGTTTGATCCTAGGATATTTGATTGTTAAGAAACTTGTAGGATTTTAATATCATAGGAGAGTACTGTGGTACCATGGAGTTCGAACCATAACTTTAAGTTATATTGTCTTGACCTTTTGGCCAAAACACGATGGCCTTGATTTTTTGTTATTTAACTCACAACGCCTTTTGTAAAAGGTATGTAACATAGGCTCCAGCACATTAGATTGATAGATGCGTCTTTGGCACCTTGCTTGGTTTCGGGCCAGGTGTCTTAATTCAAGGGCCCTTTTCTGGCTTGTTGCTCTTCACTAAGGTCCCATTATTATTTTTTTGACATTCTAATGTTGTAGATTCTTAACTCAAGAGCCTTTTTGTGCCTCTTGCCCATAAGTGTCATTCTTTAATTTTCTCTACTTTTCTCGCCTTTTACATTTTCAGCAAGTGAGGCAATATACCTATTATTGTTTTTTTCTCTCCTCTCTCGGACTCTAGGCATGCCTTGTGCCTGGCACAAAGGCTTCAAAGAGACGTACTTTGGCACTGTAGTTTAACCTTGCACTATAAATAAACACCACTCTCATCATTAATTGTTTCACATGCTTCATTTTCTAGTCAAGAAAAAATAAATAAATAACATCACCATAACTTTTCTCAGGCAGAAGTTCGTGGTTTCCAGCATGATGGCCTACACCTTCAAGCAAGAAGCCAGAAATATGGGAAGGTGAAATGAGTCCTTTTTTTAAGTTTCTGGATGTTGATGTAATAACAAAATAAGCTTTTGAAACAAATCTCCATACACATCTTCCCTTGTTTCTTAGGAGAGATTCTGTAAAAAGATTCTTGAAAGAATGTGAGTACTAATTTATAGAAGAACCTCCTGGGTAAATTCTAGTGGTTAAAACTAATTGTAAAGATGGGTTTGTTTGTTGCCCAGGAATAAGGGAAAAAGGGCTGTGATTAATGTGAAAAGAGTGACGGGTAGAAATCATTGAGTGAATGTAAGAAGGGGGAGCTAGCAGATGTGCCGAGGTAAGACAAAATGTAAGAGATGGTAATAGAAAAGTCATTGTGCGAATGCGAAAAAACCGATTCACCGCTAAGGCGTGAATAGCTATAACGCAATATCTCGACACAGAAATTATGTTTACTTCTGATTGTTATATTTTCCTTTTATGCTTAGCGTGATAAGTTCACAATTTTGGGAGGGTTATATTTGAATAAGATTTCTTCGTTGCAATGGTTATTATATTCCTGACAACTTTTCTTTGTGACCGTTTT
This sequence comes from Cucurbita ficifolia, assembly GCA_033971965.1. Taxonomy (NCBI): domain Eukaryota; kingdom Viridiplantae; phylum Streptophyta; class Magnoliopsida; order Cucurbitales; family Cucurbitaceae; genus Cucurbita; species Cucurbita ficifolia. Next base: position 11,236,823 of record CM066963.1, read on the forward strand.
AAATATTGTTTTTCTTGATCAATAAGATTATTGCATTTGTATCCAGCTTGAAAGAGGTCAGCTGCTCACAGTTTCACCGTATCTAGTAAAGAGACGCAAACAACACTTCCATCATTTGGAGCAGTATGGTATTGATTTAATACTTGGATGCAATGGATTTATCTGGATTGGGGAGCATGTTGATCCTACAGAGGATATGATGGTAGAAGATCCAATTAATAAATCCGAACAGAAGGGTTCAAAATTTGAAGGAAGTTTCGGTAACCAAGTGCAAGAAAGAATATATACTCCATTGGAGACACGTCAGAATATATGCAGAACTGCAAACGCCATTCGAGTATTGTCTATCTTAGGTTTCATAATGTCAGTAGAAGTCATAATGGAGACAGTAAGTCTAAGTATTTCTCTGAACATCGATGTGCATGAAATGCTTGGGTCGGAGTTCTGTGTTCTCACTGCAGAAAAAGAGGCTGAGCGGCGGACTTCGAGTAAGAAGAGGGGATGATTTGGTTTTCAAAATTGTGTAATTCACTCTTGATGGAAATTTTGCTACGAACAATTTGATTTTCAGAGGAACTCACAATGAGATCTTAGTTTGTGGAATTTTATAATACCGACGATTGGTCTGCTACTAGTGTTAACATTATAGAATGCAATATTTGCTTAATTATTCTGTAGTAAGTGGTTTCATAACTTCACTAAACTTTATAAAATGTAGTATTTTTGCCGATGATATTTTTATTTGCCTACTCATTTGTATTACCGTAAAGGAATCGTTCATTCTGCGGTGTCTGTAACCAAACCAATGTAAGCTCTATGTGGAAGTTGATCAATTCTCTAAGTTACCAGGCGATGGAACAACGTCCGAGCAGACCACTTTCTTATTTCACAACTTTAACAATTTTCCAATGTTAATTAAATAGATGGAAAAGGAAATGCGGAGTTTAGTCCGGAAGCACTGAGCAAAGCAAGATGCGGAAGTAGTGCTAATGACAGAAATTTTCAAAAGAGTGGTTTTGTTGCCTCTTCAATAAACTAAAGATCACTATCCATTAATAGCCGCTTGGATTTGTTCCAAGGACCTCCCCTTCGTCTCGGGTACTACCGTCACCACAAACCCTATAGCCATTGCGTTGATTGCAGCATAAATAAGGAAGGTACCTGTGGATTTCACCAAGTCAAGAAAAGTCAACACATACAAGCCTAACCATTTGTATTGTACTGCTTAAATATATTGACAGAAATTTTCAAATGCTCAAGTAATGAAAAGAGAACACAGATCATTGTTTCATGGACCAAATCTGAAGTGATTCTATTTTAAAAGAAAAGGGCAAAATGGGTGGTGCGGTTACCATAGGAGCTCCAGGCCATAAGGAAGTTAAAAGTATACGAACAAGCCCAAGCACCAAACCAGTTGGTTAGTGTTGCCATGCTTCCAGCCAGTCCCTTAATGTTTATGGGGAATATCTGCACCAAAATTACCAAAGCTAAGCCTTTGGTTAAACTTTTAACTGCTACAAACTATCATCTTTTACCTCAGACATTACAACCCAAGGAACAGCACCCATTCCAATCGAAAAGGATCCTATGTACACCTGAATTTCAAACAAAATTATTAGAGACACAAAAACTTCAAAACTACAATGAGACTTGAAGAAACTTGATGTATTTACCAACACCCCAGCTACAGTTAACACTGGAACTGCCTGGATTGCTATTTCATTCGCCTGGTATTCAGCAAGTGGAAGTTTTAAGTAAATCTCAATACATATCAGTTTTATCTATAATCTGCAGAAATAAAGAAGATTTTGCATGCACTAATTCTTTTATTGATCCTTGCATCATAGTCAGTACATTTGACTTATTAATCTGATCCCAATTATCTAAACCATCGGCTTTTGTTTTACTTACTTATAGAAACCATGAAAGATATATATTCAAGAATTAACTTAACCAAGCGAACTCCGTGAAAAGGAAATGACACCTCAACAACTTAGACAACCACGAACATAAGATGTGGTGTGGTAAGAAATATTTATGTTTATTAGAGCCAAGTGCATAATTGTTTCAGAGAATACCAAACGTTCTGTTACCTTCAGATAAAAAGCAACTGCGTCTAGGATACATCCGAGGACCAACCCTGATGCAGAAACCTAAAAGCAAAAACACGAAAAAACCAAGGAAATGAGCAGCTGTATGCATTTATATATATATAAATATATATTTTTCTTCTCTAGTGAGTCCAAAACTAAAGTTTACCAGTATCAAGGGCTTTCTTCCAGCCTTGTCTATTAAGATCGCACCAATGCCTGTTACTATGACCTATAAAAAGCACCATGTTCGTAATTGGAAAGGCAATTTTCATGAGAAATGATCAGATGAAGACTAAGGTACCTGAAGAATTGCATAGGTTGTAGTTCCAACGCTCACCGAAAATCCTGCAAACAACAAAAGAGCCGAGAGATTTGCAATGAAAATCCAAATATTGCGTCAGCAGATAAGAATTGTATGTTTCAATACCCGCTGACTCAAAAATATTGGCGACATAAAAGCAGATCCCATTGATTCCTCCAAATTGTTGACAGACCATCAATCCAACTCCAATCTGGTGAGAAGAATTTATAGGTCATGGATTCCAGTGACAGTGAGTAGAGAGCACGTAAAACAAAGTGTAGCATCAGTTCAGATAAAGAGCTTACAATGACTGAGCGCAAGTAAATCCTCTGAAACAAATCAGTCAGTTTGGGTTTGGGGAGTTGTTCAAGGCTCCTTATATAGTCCTGTTCACAAAGTTGAGCATCAATGTAATGTAATGTAGACCAAGAGTAGTAATGTAATGCAGACCAAGAGTAGGTTGGAAGAAGAAGTGTTTCAAAGAAGGACAAAGACCTGGATCTCATCTGCCTCTTGAGACACATCAGCATCCTCACCACGAAGTTTTTTGAGAGCTGTTTCAAATTCCTTTTGTCGTCGCTCTTTTGCCTGTTCATGGTCAATTTCCAATTCTTGTTCATTTAGATTCATGGGCAATTTGGAAGCATCATATGAACATCCCAAAACAATGGTTTGTCTCCTATCAATTACTTTTCTTACCAGCCATCTTGGAGATTCAGGAATGAAGAAAAGACCAAATGTGAGAATGACACAAGGGACTAGTCCTGCAACCACTCAACAAAGGAACTCAATCATTTTTTTCCTTGATGTCCTTAATTACAATGGCACACACAAAATTTTACCAATCAATGCTAGAGCTCTCCATGAGACTACATTCCCAATTATGAAGGATACAGACACCGCTGTGCAAATCATCAACTGTACAATAACAACATGAAGGTAACCCCAGAATTACTCCAATGTTACTTCAAAGGTCTATTAAGTTGCTTTTTTATCTTTTATTTTTACCTGATTCAGGGTAGTTAGAGCTCCTCGAAGGTTCTTAGGTGCAATCTCAGCTATGAAAATCGGAACCTAAATATTTATTATGAATACATTGTTGTTACAGAACAACAAAACGGAAACAAAGAAGATAAAGTTAGTGGTAGAAAGGATTGAAAAATGTACCACATAAGAAAAGACTCCCATTCCATATCCAGTAGCCAATCGTCCAATATCCAAAGCCGCTGCTCCCTTTTGCAGTAATCGAGCTTACACATACATAGCCATTGTACTCGTATATCAAGGAAAGAGAACAAATCAAAGGAAAAACCAACCTGAGCGAAGTATATTGCTAACCACCCAGCCACGCAAGCACCGGTAGCGACTCTCATTGCCTACCAAAACAGAGGTGTAGATGATTTCTAGAACTTTACAGTGGGCCGCATTCAACTAATAATTTCAACTTCCAATACACAGATTATAATCCTGGTCTGCTCACCCCTTTCCGACCGAGGAAATCTCCGATAGCTCCACTTGTAATTGCACCAATCATTGCACCAAATGTCAGTATGGAGCCGAACAGTGAAAACTGCATAAATATAAATTTTGAGGGAAAAACAAGAAACTTTGTTGGTTAGAAAGCATCCTGATTTGAATCATACCTCGGGTAAAGAGAGATGAAGATCCTGTATGATAGCACTCTGAGTGGGCGAGGAGTAACCTGCCTGCAACCAAAACCACATAACAAAGATCCATACGCCGCAGAACAGTTGGGAGGGGGAGACAGTTAGTTGTGATGTGAGTAAGCTTACACAAGTTCCAAATTCGTAGGAGCCACAAACAGCCACAAACGTGCTGAAGTAGACCATCCATGACCCCCGCTCTCGACTGCTGTGAATCGACTTAGTCTCCTCTTGCACCAATGGTTGTCTTACCGCTTCTTGCCCACCATCTTCCACATCCTCAGCGATCGCCATTTTTCTTTTCTCAACACACTACTGACGTCAAGACTAAAAGGGGGAATTGTCTGCCTCTGCCGCTGTAAAACTAGATAATAATGATAAATCATAAGCAAAATATCTATGTATCTATATATATGTATATGTCAGAGGCAGAGGCCAGCACAGGGATTGGCATTTAGTGGAAGATCGTTGTCGTCTCGTAATGGTAACACAAATTACTTACTTCCATCACCCAACACACTACAGCTAAGCACAGCAATTTGGCAATAGCAAAAAGCCAAAACCTCAGGAATATTCCTCTGGACTCATCTTAGCTCACTCGACTGCTTTTTGTTATATTATAATTGGGTCGGCTTGGAGCCGTGGATGCCTTTGGCTTCGGCAACTTAAATAAAAGACGACGCTTTTATAAGAAATGGGACCACAAATTAACGGTTCAATTTCTCCATGATTGATTGGTGGATCAAACGCATGGTAATGGAAAATAACCTTTGTTTGGTTAAATGCTAAGGAATGGAAAATAACCTTGCCCAAGCACACTCCAACCCGTTTATGCCAAAGAAAAGAGTGGAAGGGGTCCATTTTTTTTTTATGTTGTCCAAGGCGGAAGGGGTCCATTTTTGGAAAACAACCTGCCAACCCATGCTTCTCCCCTTATTATCCAACGCCGGTCCAGCTCATGGAATGCATGGAGAGGAATTTATGTTTTTTAACATCAAAACACCTAATTTCATCTTTATCCATTTTATTTGGAAAGCTAATTAAATGGTTATTGTATTCGTAAGGCAACGGCAATTAGCATTGAATCGAAGACAAGTTGATGTTTGATGATGGTCGAGTACAACTTCCTCCACCCCAATTCCTCTTATTCTCAAATCATTCCACAAATAATTCCCAATATAAAACACACAACAATCATCCTATTCTATTCTCCTATGACACAACTTTATTTATTATTATTTTTATTTATGTAAGGGATTGACCCAAGTAGTAAATAAATATTGGAAAAAGTCACCAATTTACGTAATAGAATTTGTCACTTACTGTCTCCAACATATTCATAATAATTTGACATTAATCTATGATCTATAGTTTGGTTAATCAAAATTTAATTCAGGAAAAATATATAGGTTAAATGAAATGTATTTGTTACAGCAGATGGGGCAAGTTTTTTAATTTTATTTTTCTAAAAATGATGTAATGTGGGGAAAAGAGTGTTTCTTACGCCCATCCAGGACAAAATGTTGGGATATCTAGTCATGATTATCTGTGACGATTACTCCTTACGAATCTTAGATTTCACGACTTGGATTTGAATTTGGATTTTACGCACCATTCCTTAAATTTTGATAATGGGAAAAAAATCCCATTGTTTTGTTCTTGGGAGTCACCCGCGAATCAGAAGCTTCGATTGAGGTGAGGGGGTTGTGCCCTCCCCTCCTCCTCTCCTCTCTTTACACTTTCCTTCTATTCATGACTTCCAAGTTTAAACTAACACCAACACATGCACATCAGCGTTTCTTCAGCTCAGTTTTTGGTTGACATGGGCCTGTTAATAAAATTTTGAGCACTCTGTTTTGCAACGCGCACTACACAATTACTGGTTTTCTCGGCCTTTTTATTCGAATCTCCAATATCCTCCTGATGCTATTTTGTTTCTGTTCCTGGTAGGTTTGTTATGTTTTTTTCAATTATGAAGGAGAAGTTAGATTCATCTTCGCCCACAGGAATTCTTGAAGACTATTTTAGGAGCTCCGGATCTGAATCCACTTCTTCTGGGGAGCCTAAACCCCCTGCCTTTTGGCATGGAATTTTCAAATTATTGAGGTCTAAATCCAGCAAGCCTGCAAGTAAATTGCATCCTCTTAGTGTGCTCAAGCTCTCCAAAAGACTGAGCAACAGTATGAGAGAGAGTTTGCATCTTCACTTTCGGTTTGATTCCAACGTCGGCAATTTTAACTCGCCATGGAAGAATTTCACTCTGCGAGAGCTCCAAGCTGCCACCAACTATTTTAGCCATGGTCCGTGCACCCAATACATCCATTTTTTCACATTTTGTGTTGAACCCATGAGAATATTTTTCCCAACAATTTGTAAGTGGGTTCTTTTTCCTTTTTGCGTGTAGAAAATCTGATCGGAAAAGGGGGCTATGCTGAGGTTTACAGGGGATGTTTGAAGAACGGACAAGTTGTGGCCATCAAAAGACTGACAAGAGGAAAATTGGAAGAGAATATTGGTGATTTCTTGCTTGAACTTGGAATCATGGCCCATGTCAACCATCCCAATACTGCTAAGTTAATTGGGTATGGAATCCAAGGTGGAATGCATTTAGTCCTTGAATTTTCTCCTCGTGGGAGTTTAGCTTCTAGGCTCTATGGTTAGTTGGTTCAAGTTTAGATATCATTGCTAAATGGTATAATTCCTTTTCTTAAGTTTAGGCATATGCATTCTGTAGGTTTGAAGGAGAAGCTAGAATGGGACATTCGGTATAAAATAGCTATTGGAACCGCAAAGGGTTTAAGGTATCTCCACGAAGGATGTCAAAGAAGAATTATCCACAGAGATATTAAGGCCGCTAACATTTTGCTCACTGAACACTATGAGCCTCAGGTAATCCCCCCCCCTTTTTTTCAAACTATGATGTTTCTGAGCTTCATGAACATATTCGTTAATCATTCAGTGCTCCTCACTTACAATGCTAATTAGTATTCATTTTTGTTGTTTCTGTTGTGTATTACTAAATAATTATGAGATAGAGGTAGAGATACGATCTGAAAAAATAAATGTCCACAGATTTGTGATTTCGGGCTTGCTAAGTGGCTACCGAAGCAATGGACTCATCACATAGTATCAAAATTTGAAGGCACATTTGGGTTTGTGAATCTAATGTCATTCTGGTGCTTATCAATTCATATACAAAAGATGAAAAAACGGATTCCTCCCGGTTCTGCTTTTGTAGGTACTTACCTCCGGAGTATTTATCGCATGGTATAGTAGATGAAAAAACTGATGTTTTTGCATTTGGCGTGCTTCTACTGGAGCTAGTTACTGGACGCCGTGCTCTGGATTACTCTCAGCAAAGTCTTGTTTTGTGGGTGAGTTTCTAAATTCCCTTGTCTACTTGAGTCATGCTCGCTTGTGCTAGGAGGGATGCGAAGTTTGGTTGAATCACAATAACAATCTCAAGGAATGGCTAATTCAGAGTTTTGTACCTTGATCAGGCAAAACCGTTGCTGAAGAAGAACAACGTGAGAGAAGTTGTTGATCCTTTTATAACAAATTATAATTCACGGGAAATGAATCTTGTGCTTCTTTCTGCTTCTTTATGCATACAGCAGTCCTCGATACGAAGACCTTGCATGAGTCAGGTGCATGTTCTTATCTGCTATTTAAGAAAACAACCAACCAAAGTGCACTCTAAATCTAATGATTGTGTAGCATTTTAATTCTGATGTTTGGGTTAAAGATTCCCCGGACTCTTAAACCAAAAGCTCAACAACATGATCATCCAAACATGTGATATGCAGGTGGTTCAGATCCTGAGTGGAGATCTGAGCTACATAAGAGGGACCAGAAAAATTCAAATACCTTTCCTTCGAAAAGCTTTTTGTGAAGAGTTAATGAGAGCGGAGCAGCCAAGGTTGAGGGACGTTCTTCTGGAACATTTATAGGTGGTTGGTTTCATGGAGAGTGAAAGACAGAGATTCAAACTGTTAATACGTGCAAACTGGAAGCTGGAAGCTGGATGCTGGATGCTGGGCTGGGAGAACACAGATTCAAACTCTCCCTATCTGAAGCTTTATTTATAATAATCATCAGAGGATAAAATAAATAGCAGAAAATATTATGTAGTAAATAATAAATATTTTTTGATTGGTGCTGTGGATGGAATTGTCTTTGGAAAGCACCAAATCACGCTTGGATTTAAGTGAGCCAAAATGGATTGCATTTTATAACCCAAGACGAAAGCAATCATTACAGAATACCACTCTCTTATATTTTCAAATATATATATATATATATATATATATATATTGTACAATTCAAATAGAGATTCAAGGGAGATGGGCTTGACAACTTCAATCTTAACAAACCCAACTACATGACAACAATTTTTAAAATTTACAAAAATATCAAACTCCAGTTGCTAATTCTATTAAAGTATAGTAAGAATACTTGTGCTTCTTGCACAATTGTTTTTTTTTTTTTTTTTTTTTTAAACATGCTTTTAACAATGATTCTGTTTAGTTGCAAGTTAAACTACTTAAAAATAGTTGGGAGGAAGGATATAATTGGGTTGAAGTCCTTCCTTTTGTAGTTTGAGAGGGACAAATGATGTTGTTGAGATGAGAGATGTGGCATCTTCCTAGGGGTTGTGCTTGATTGGAACGTGGATTCAGAAGTTTTTGCGGGACTGGACTGAGAACCTTGAAATGTGATTGTCTCTGCTTTCTTTCTCTTCAATGTGCAAAGTGCAAGGCTTTTGAATATAGACACTACACAGTTTGGCCTGATGATGAATTGTGCGTCTTTTAAGAGAGAGTTTCGACACATACACGCGCTAAAAGTTTGGTTACCTTGTCAGTATCGGAGCAGAATTGTATTGCAGCTGTACCCCTCAATCCCCACCTTTTTTTAGGTGTCCTACAGAAGTTCATTGACACTTCAAAATTTGGCCAATATTTTCTTTCCAGTATGCCAATTGTCTTTTCCTTTTCCTTTCCCTTTTCCTTCTGCTTCTCTCTCTGCTCAATATTTGTTGGTCTGGAGCTATGTTTTTGTTGAGAACGCAGCTTCCATTATTTTGGGATGGCGTGCTACCTAGATATTCCTGGTGCCTAAAGTTTAGGTTTGTTATTTTCTAGATTCAGGATGAGATTGGCATTGCTTAAGTGGATTGGATGCAGTGCGATGTGAATGCGTTCTACTGAGGTGCAAGCTCGAGTACATATTTGTTTACTCGTAACCTATAATTAAGGAAACTTGGCAAATCTCTCCTGGTCTTAACTCATTATATCATACGCCCTAGTATTGTGGAAGCTGGTGGATGAGTTCCCATAATGGAATAGCTAGAAACTACACGAAAAGCTTTTGATCTCTTTTGGGCAATAGATTCCCATGCCCATTTCTTTGACATGGAATTTAATTTAGTTTCATAAATGGAAATCCGAATCTGATGTTGGTCCCAAGCATAAGCAACTTAATTTGCATCCCCCACCCCTTTCTTTGACATCATGTTGCTTTTGTATACAAACAGCAGACCATCTTTACTTTTTCTTTATGCAAGGAATTAGATACTCCCTCCATTATATAATACAAACAGACTGCATTACTTTGTAGTCTTTTTAGATAATATGCGGAAATATCAAAGTATTGTGTAGGAATACAATGATATTTATTAGACTATATTGTTGGTGAACCATGGATAGGCTTTTGACCCGATACAGGAGTTTTGAAATTCCCAACACTCTTCCTTTTAACTCCAACCCACATTACTTTCAAATCCACTAACATGTGTAGTGTGAGTTTGAAGAAACTAAAACCAACATTATGTTTATCCCTCCCATGCATCAAAATAATTATCATTTTACGCATTCCTTAAAAGTTTTATTATCACACCTCTTCATTAAACTACAAGCTTTTAATTTACAATACATACTTAACACCATAATAGCACACACAATATTAACGCATGATATACAATTATACTTAATCCTGATATAACCCACCATCTGTTACCGAGTATTTATGACATATTTGGCTTCTCCTTTTAATAAGCTTGAACTTAATCCATTTAAAATCAGAAAGATTAAATTACATAGAAGAATGAATTGAAAAATATGGAAATCACAATACAACCACACGAAACAAGCCACTGATTCTACGAAAAAGAAAAAACAAAAGAAGTGAAATCCCCAGACTACCCTCCCTTCTCTTCATTTCTTCATGTTGTACTGCACAACTGCCATCATGAGTCATATTCTGCTCCTTCTCCACTAAGCTTCAGTCATAATAATAAAATACAGCGGCTTTGAAACAGAGGCAAACATTAGGGAGAGAGTGCTGCTTGCAGCCGTCGAGACTACATAACAGTAACAGCAGCAGCTTCGCTTCGCTTCTCCCTCAAGCCAAACCCACCATTCCTTTTTCTCTTCTTTCCATTTCCTTTTCAAATTTTGGTTGCTGATTTGTGTTCCGCCGTTAAAAGCGTTCACAGGGGATTCCCTTCTTCTTCTCAGTTCTCGTAGAAAAGCAATCTTCCCTTTCCAAAAGCCACCCTATAAATCCACCCACTTGGTATTGTTCTTCGCATTCAACCAAGTCGCTTTGGTCGGCTCCAATAGCAATGGCCAAGCTCCACAGTCCCAGAGCTCCCCTTCTCTGCGCATTCACGGTCTTTTTTGTGGTGCATTGTAATTTCCATTTGCATGTATTCGCGATGCTAGATCCGCTCGACTTTTTGGCACTCCAATCCATTAGGAAGGCTTTGAGAGACATGCCAGGGTCTAATTTTTTTGCTTCCTGGGATTTTACTTCGGATCCCTGCAGTTTCGCCGGCGTTTCCTGTCAATCCAACAAGGTCGTGACCCTTAATCTCGGAGACTCCAGGGCTGGTTCGCCTGGTCTAATTGGTCGATTAGACCTCTCCATTGGTAAGCTCTCTGCGTTAGCGGAGTTTTCCGTCGTTCCAGGTCGGATCTACGGTCCTCTTCCAGAAACACTCTCCCACTTGAGCAACCTGCGTTTCCTCGCTGTCAGCCGTAATTTAATCTCCGGCCAGATTCCTGCGGGTGTCGGCAGCCTACGCAGGCTTAGGACACTGGACCTGAGCTACAACCAACTGAGTGGACAAATTCCTCGCTCCATGGGAATGCTTCCAGCATTATCCAACCTCATTCTGTGCCACAACCGTCTGACCGGTCCTCTTCCTCTTTTCCTCTCCCGAACCCTGACTCGTCTCGACTTGAAACATAACGCTCTCTCCGGTTGGCTTGGTCCAAACTCCCTCCCCCCCTCCCTCCAATATCTCTCTCTCTCTTGGAACCGCCTCGGTGGCCCCGTAGACCGCCTCCTCACCCGCCTCGACCAGTTGAATTATCTCGACCTCAGCTCGAACCAGTTCACCGGCACGATCCCCGGCCGCCTATTCACATTCCCCATCACCTCCCTCCAGTTACAACGCAACCTCTTCTCCGGCCATGTGGAACCGCTGAATCACGTTTCAATCACCACCGTCGATCTCAGTTACAACAAGTTGTCGGGTCCAATATCCCCCTTCTTGGCAACAGTACAGAATCTGTACCTCAACAACAACGGGTTCAGTGGTCGGGTACCCGCTTGCTTCGTCCAACGCCTCCTCTCCGCTAATATACAGATACTCTATTTACAGCATAATTATCTGACGGGTATAGAAATTAATCCCACGGCTGAGATTCCGTTGAGCAGTTCTTTGTGCTTGCAATACAACTGTATGGTGCCACCCGTACAGACCCCATGCCCATTGAAGGCTGGAAACCAGAAGACCAGGCCTCGACAGCAGTGCAACGAGTGGAGAGGCTAGGCGAGGCCTGCAAACTCACACGTATCGTCCAGGACATGATGGGAAACAAATTTTGCATTATCTTAAATTAATTATTAATATATATGTTCTTTTTTGGGTGGGCTGCCTCTCTTCCCTTCACCGTGGACGAAGGGAGAAAAGTACAAAAAGGGTAATGTGTCTCCTATTAATATAATAATAATAATAATAATATTCTTATTATTTTGTTTCTTTACTATTTTGGTGCCGTAAATAAAGCTCCAATTTTGTGTGGAGCGATTGGTATTGAATGGGTTGGGTGCTCCCAGCCCCAGGACCCAATCGAATTAGGGGGTGGATGTGTATGTGAGTGGTCTAGATATCCTTATTATTTTAATTTTTAGGAAAAAAAAAAAAAAAAAGAGAAAAAAGGAAAGAATTTGGGCTCACAAGAATCTATGTCATTTTATCATCTTCAACCCCCGAAAACTATTTTGATTTTGAGCTCGTTGGTTTCCCAGATTCCTTTGTATACACCCCCAGGTAAACATGGTTTGTGGTCTCAAAGAACCCAACCTAGATCACCACGGCTGTCTGTAGCAGTCCTGAAACATATGTATCAATTTTTGGTGCCAATTCCACATTGCAAATACGTCAAATTGGATTGAGCGATGCGGTGGCAAGGTGCTGCTCCCAATAGGGATCCTATTGTGTTGTAAAAAATAAAAAGGCAGAAAGAATGTATTTGTGCTCTTTCGATTTGGCAGCGTTATTTATTTATTTATTCGTACATATTTCAAGGTTAGAAATACGAAGGGCCACAGTAAAGATCCTAAATATTGTCATAGCCGATGGGATTTTTGAATTTGAGCCTATCCAAACTAGAAGTTGCAATTTATATATTTTTAGACATCTCATTTGATACTTCTCTTTTTCTTCTCAATTTATTGTTATCATAAGACATATATGAAGTATGTGGATAAAATAGTAGGCCACTTGTAATGAAAAAGAGGGAAGGGATCCAGGTGATTTTTACGCGTATTTCCGTTGATTACATGACGAAACCATTGGACGTTAGTAGAAAAAAACTGTCTTGCCAAATCCAAGTTTGGAAGTCAAAGACCTCAAGCCCCCCAAGGACCCTCCTTCACTCAGGCTTGGGCCCCACCACTACTGTTTTTTTCTCTCTCAAAAAAATCACCTCTGGTTTAATTCTATTGGGTTCGACCTTTTCATACCTCTCTGCAGATTAGGAACTTCCGATCATCTGTAGTTCAGTTTTGTTTGTTAGATCTCCAGATTTTCTTTGGGCGGCCTGGTAATAATGGGTTCAAAGCCATGGCTGTACCCGGCGCCATCTTATCGGGCACTTGAGACATATTGGGACACCGACGATGACGCTCCTGGGCCTCGATGCAGTCACACCCTCACTGCCGTTGCTGCCACTAAATCCTTCGGCCCCCGTCTCATTCTCTTTGGTGGCGCCACTGCCATCGAGGGTGGAGCCTCCTCTGCTGCTCCTGGAATTAGTAAATTGCCCTTCAACCTTCTCTGCAATTGTTATTATTATTATCATTATTATTACTATTATTATTTTTATTTCTGTTCCGAATGTTAGTGCTGGAGTTTATAGAATATGTCCTGATTTCAACCTATTTGAATAAGAACTCTGGTCGAATGTAATTCGTGAGCTAACAGCGCTATAGGCTCCACTTCCGAACTCTTAAATTGGTTAATTTTTGTGATAATTTTGTTGCAATCATGAAGGATTGGCGGGTGTGACCAATTCGGTGCACTCCTATGACGTTCTAACTAGGAAATGGACCAGGTATTACTTTATACACACACACACACACACACACAGCTCAGTTCTTCTACTTGTGAAGTTGACTTGGATATGCTTACTATTATTGCTTGGATGTTTGAATATTAGAATCAGACCCACTGGTGAGCCGCCATCACCAAGGGCTGCACATGCTGCAGCCGCAGTTGGTACCATGGTTGTTTTCCAGGTGATTGAATAAGAAAAGTTTGCAAAAATTGAAAATTTGGGAGGCTTTCTTGTATGGTTTCTCAAGCTGATACTTGTTTTAACGAGTTTCTATCTTTTTGGTTAGGGTGGCATTGGTCCGGCTGGGCATTCCACAGATGATCTCTATGTGCTTGATTTAACAAATGATAAATTCAAGTGGCACAGGTAAAAGTAGCTCAGTACCTCTTTACTTAAGATGTAGGGAAATCATTGAACTTATATAAAAATGGGAATATAGGGTGATGGTACAAGGACAGGGACCTGGACCTCGCTATGGCCATGTAATGGACTTGGTTGCTCAAAGATATCTGGTTACTGTGAGTGGCAATGACGGTGGGTGCTAATGAACAGTTGATTATATGCTCATTGTTTTATTCTTTTATTGGACTCTGCGGCTAGTTTACTGCTTGGTTTGAAATCCCTGGAATTAATTTAATTTCAAGAATGAGGAAATCGCGATCTATCTACATTCTTATAAAAACCAACTTTTGTTGGACCACAAGAGAATCATGTTTGTAACAAAAAGACACGAAACTGTTTAATGTACTATATATTCTGGGATAAAAAACAAAGAATGATGTACTAAAGAAAAAGAAAAAGAAAAAGAAGAAGAAATAACCTAAAGGATGAGGATTCCTTAGCCTACAAAGGAGATAGGTCTTGCGATGTGGGAGGAGGTTTGATCCATAGCTAGATTTAATACCTTCTGCTAGGCATCAGTGTCTAAAGAGTTTTGTAATTATTCTTTGTTTCTCATTCTAAACTGTTGGTGCCCTTCCTTTTAGGTTGGCTTCGCTATTGTTTTCGTTTTAGCTGTTTTGGCTGTTTCTGTTGTGTTTTTTTATGGTTTCTTTTTCTTTTTTAAGGAATTCAAATATGACCATCGTATGTCCTTTCATACTACACAAAAAAGAAAATAGAATCTTGCCATAATATATTGTGTTCTTAGCTATAAAACTGATGCAAATTTATGCTAATTGGACATATAAAGATTACATAAAACTTTTTACCTTTTATGTTCCTTATCAGGAAAAAGAGTTCTCTCTGATGCTTGGGCTCTAGATACTGCCCAGAAACCATATGCCTGGCAGAGGTTGAACCCGGAAGGTGATAGGCCATCTGCTCGGATGTGAGTGTGCTATTTGTCTCACCTAAGAATAAAACTTCTAGTGTTCTCTATCTATACACATTGTGGAAAGTTACAGCGATGTATGTTTCTTTGTAGGTATGCAACAGCTAGTGCGCGATCAGATGGTATGTTTCTGCTTTGTGGGGGAAGAGACTCTTCAGGCACAGTATGACAAACCTTTTTCTAGTAGATATAATCTAACATTGTTAGTCATTCTAAAAAAGAATTCTTTGCTTATGTTGATCAACTTTTTACATAGGCATATTGTATTTGATGCCATCTAGTTTGTGGAAAATTGTAGACTTTATTATATCTTTTTATTCAACAAGTGTTATGTGTATATTTTTTCTTATCTCTTTAATTTTGTTTTCAAACTATTAAGACATTTTCTAAAAGCCTATAATTATTACCGAAGGATGTTTTTTTTCATATTCTTGCTCGTCAGTATGCATAATACATTTTCTTTTTATTTCATTTTTTTAAAAATGAAGTTTCTTTCAATAAGGGTCATTATTGTTAGGATTGAGTAAATAAAAAAATATCATCAACCAATTTTATCCTCACTTTCGGACATCAAATGGCCTCACATCCCAATATTTGGGTGCATTGCCTTTGTTCATTTTCACAACAACCAAAGTGGTAAAGTTGATCCAAGAGCAATAAAATGTGTCTTTTTAGGATATTATTCGACCACAAAAGGGAACAAACGTTGTAATCCCATATCTAGAAAGTCTTACACTTCAATTGATGTAACTTTGACTGAACATAAACCATTCTTCTCTAAGGCCTCTCTTCATATGGAGAACATAGAGATTGAAGAGAGTCCTTGGGAAACTATTGAACCTTTAGATACACTAAATAACCATCACACAAAACCAGTTATTGAGTCCACACTTGCTATCGATGAGCCATTTCCTACTACTATAGAGGTACCAACTGAACCTTATGTTCCACCATCATTACCAGATCTGCTATTCTCTTAGGTATATGCTAGAAGGAAAGACATTTCAAAACCAATATAAGTCCAAACATTTGACTCTACTCACAATGAAGATGCAACACAGGTACCGATAGATGATAGACCCATAGCTCTCTGGAAACCTATTGGAGAATGCACAAGATGACCCTTATACTCCTATCAAACTATATCTCTCTTGAAAGGCTATCCTCATTACACAAAAGTTTCATTATAAGTCTAAATTCAATAGTTATACCTAACACAATTTATGAAGCTTTATTCAAAAGGGAATGACAGGATGCTATGAAAGAAGGAATGTATGCTCTAGAAAAGAATAACATGTGGGAAGTTATAGCTAAAAGAAAAAAATATAGCTGGGTGTAGATGCCTTTTCACAGTAAAGTACAAAACTGATGGAACGTTGGAAATGTATAAAGCAAGGTTGGTAGCTAGGGGATATACTCAAACTTATGAGATAGATTACCAAGAAACATTTTTCATGGTTGCAAAGATGAATACCGTAAGAATATTGTTATTTTTAGCTGCCAACTTAAAGTGGCAGTTCACACAGTATGATGTGAAGAATGCATTTCCTTATGGCGATCTAGGTGAGAAAATCTACATGAACATTCCTCCAAGATTTGAAAGCACAAAAGGTAAAGTATGCAAATTGAGAAAAGCCTTGTATGGACTAAACAGCCAGGGCATGGTTTGGAAAATTCACAAAGGTAATGAAAGACTTTGGGTATAACCAAAGTAAAGGAGATCACAGTCACTGGAGACATCATAGTCACGGGAGATAATGAAGAAGAAAAGAGTGAACTCAGAAGGAGATTGATGAAAGAATTTGAGATCAAGGAACTTGGAAGGCTAAAGTTTTCATATCACAACAAAAGTATGTAATGGATTTATTAGTGGAAATAGGGAAAAGCGGATGTAAACCTGCACCAACGCCAATGGATCCCCATCAAAAAGTTGGGTGGACAGACAAATATACCAGAGGCTAGTGGGTAAGCTAATATATCTAGCTCACTTCCGACCAAACATAGCATAAGTGTAATTAGACAGTTCATGCATGATCTATGGGAGCCTCACCTTCATACAACATATAGATTGTTACATTATCTGAAGGGAACTCCAAGAAAAGGAATTTTGTTCAAAAGGAACAATTCCCTTGTATTGGAAACTTACAGTGATGCTGATTATGTTGGATTGATAGTAAAATCTACTATAGGTATTGCACTTTTTTTTTTTTGGAGGTAATTTAGTAACATGGAGGAGTAAGAAGCAAAACGTGTTGGCTAGATCATCTGTTGAATCAGAAACTTGAGCTATTATACAAGAGCTATGTGAATTTTTATGGTTGAAGATAATTCTTGATGACTTACAAATTAAGGGAGAAGGTACAATAAAATTGTATTGCAACAACAAATCAACCATCTATATTGTACATAATCCTATCCAGCATGATAGGACAGAACATATTGAAATTGATCGACATTTTATCAAGAAAAAATTAGAGGAGGGAATAGTATGCATGAGTTATGTGCCATCTCACCTTTAATTAGCAGATATACTAACAAAGAGACTTCATAACTCATCGTTTCATGAGTTAATACCCAAGCTAGGAATGGATGCAACTTGAGGGGGAGTGTTGAAAAAAAAAAGCTTGGTTTAAGGAATATTTATATAATCCCATTAAATAAGAGAAATAGTTAATCTTATCTATACTGGTACCTAGTAACTAGAGATTTATTTAGATTTATCCTATTTTGTTATTAGAGATTTATTTAGATTTATCTTATCTGGTTACTTAGTATCTAAGATTTATTTTATCATTTGTATATTATAAAAGGCAAATGTACCAATCTTAAAAGAATAAGAAAAACAAGCAAAGCTAATTTTAGACTTGCAACAATATACTTTAGTGACTTGGGGTCTATCAGGAGGGTGGCTGGATGACAAGAGGAAGGAGAGGAAGCACCAATAGTTTGTGGTATGTTTGATATTACTAAAATAAGGGAGAAATGTCCTTGAGAATGAAACGGAACCACATGCTTTGTTTGCCTTTTGTGCTCCGCCTTTGCTCTTTGACTTCTATAACTGAACAATAGTTCCTTACTGGGACTTCTCCGCCCAATTATATTGTGTTTTGTTTCTTTTCAGCCGTTGGCAGATGCATATGGGTTGTTGATGCATAGAAATGGCCAGTGGGAGTGGACCCTTGCACCTGGGGTATCTCCGTCGCCTAGATATCAACATGCTGCAGTAAGTGACTGACTACTTCTAAAGGGGGGCTGACTACTTCTAGGGGGGTTGGGGGGAGTCATTTGCTAGTTTTCATTTCCTTGGTGTCCGAACCATGTGGCCATCTGATTTTTGCAATTTGGCTTGCGTATTATTAGGTTTTTGTTGGTGCACGACTGCATGTTACAGGAGGTACTCTTAGGGGTGGACGTGCAATAGAAGGAGAAGCAAATATTGCAGGTATTCTTTGTTGTTATAGGGTGATAACATTACTTTGTATCTACATTATACATCTATTTATGCAGTCTTCATTTGTTTTCTTTGCATTTAATAGTATTGGACACTGCTGCTGGAGTTTGGTTGGATAGAAATGGGCTGGTAACTTCATCACGTGCAAACAAAAGTCACCCTGATTATGATTCCTCTTTGGAGCTTATGCGTCGCTGTCGGCATGCAGCTGCATCTGTTGGTGTCCGAATTTACATTTATGGTGGTCTTAGAGGGGGTAAGAAAATTTAAAGAGTTGTAATACGAGTTTCATAGTTGCGTAGGAGAAAGCAACAAGGTTACTTCAGTGGTCACACACACACACAGCACTATTGCCCCTGTAAGTTGTTTTATGATTTTCTGTGCAATCCTGTGTTTCAGATGTTAGGTATTTGCAACAATGAACTACTTTTATCTGGATGTTATGTTTGATCTATATTTGAAGTCATTAGTAAATTTGTTGTACCACGTTTGACGCTGTCATAAGAAATGTTGTTTTGCAGATACGCTGCTAGATGATTTTTTGGTTGCAGAAAATTCATCATTTCAGTCTGAAATCAATTCTCCTGTGATAACATCTGAGAGAGAATCTCTTATAACAAGTCCGAAAGTCAATCAATCTAATATAAGTTCATCTGCGACATTACCATATTCAGATGGTGGACTGGAGAATCCTTCAGCCGGTGGCATGAGGTATTATTGTGAAGATATTTCTTGCGCTTGTCCTTAGGGTGTTCATAATGATTGCATTTGTTCCAGCTTGGAGAAAATATTTTATGCAAGTATATCTTTTTCAGCATGGATAAAAGTTCCATGGAGAAATTGAGGGAGGCTTCTGCTGCTGAAGCCGAGGCTGCTAGTGCTGTCTGGCATGCGGTTCAGTCTGCTTCTGCTGAAGACACACCTGTTTCAGATGACAACTCACGAGCTACTGATACAACTTCAGATGCTAGTGACTATGAGGCTGATGTCCGGTTGCATCCAAGAGCAGTGTGTTCCCTTTTAAATCACTAACATTCTATGACTTTCTCTTACATTCTTGTTATAAAGTAGTCTATTTTCCCGCTCCAGGTTGTAGTAGCTAAAGAGGCTATAGGTAATCTTGGTGGGATGGTGAGGCAATTGTCTTTGGATCAATTTGAAAACGAGAGTAGAAGAATGATTCCATCAAACAACGACTTGTCATATCCTACCAGGAAGTTCACCAGGCAGAAATCTC
Organism: Cucurbita ficifolia; assembly: GCA_033971965.1. Lineage (NCBI taxonomy): Eukaryota > Viridiplantae > Streptophyta > Magnoliopsida > Cucurbitales > Cucurbitaceae > Cucurbita > Cucurbita ficifolia. Next base: position 11,256,531 of record CM066963.1, read on the forward strand.
CTCAGGGCTTACACAAGAAGGTACGTCGATGCAGTATGTGATTTTTTCTTTCAGGATCTGTTTCTAAAAGAAACAAACTTCTCATTCATAATTGAAATTCAGCTATTACAAAAATGAAAAAAAAAAAAAAAAAAACTCATACTAGAAGCACGAATCCAAAACCAGTTGAAGTCTATTAATAGTCCTAATTGTAATTAGTTGAAGTTAAAGTTTAGTAGTAGTCCTAATTGAAACAGGAGTAGTTTTAAGGTATTTGCTAGATTTATGGTTTTATATCTTCTATTGTTCCCTGCATCTTGTAGGTAGTTTCTTGATAAACTTGTGTTCGGCATATGTTACCTAAATGATTTATTGTTTCATATAAACCATTTTGGAAGTTTTTGCTCTCGTTTTCATATCTGCAGTTTGTTTTTTTTTCTCGACTCCTTTGCAGGTCATTTCAATTTTACTTAGACCTCGGAATTGGAAAGCCCCTGCTAATAGGAGGTTTTTCCTAGATTCCTATGAAGTGGGTGAGCTTTGTTATGCTGCTGAACAGATCTTTATGCATGAGCCGACAGTTCTACAGCTTAAAGCTCCAGTTAAAGTATTTGGTGATCTTCATGGACAGTTTGGTGATTTGATGAGGCTTTTTGATGAGTATGGATTTCCCTCCCCAGCTGGAGACATAACGTGAGTATAGCCAAATTGAGATTGTATTAGTCCAACTTATATTTCAAAAATTAATCTTATACCATTAAATAATTTATTAATAAAACAATAATATACCTTAAATTTTAATTTAATTTTCATTCATAATAAGTATACTGTAAATAATATGCATTAAATTTTAGGTTTTTGAATTAGTTTAGCTATCAATACTAATCATTATTCTCAAATGAATGATTTTAATAAAATTATATAAAAATTTAATGGTAAATAATTAGCACTGAATAATTAGTTATACTTCAAAAATTAAATACTACAGAAAAGAAGTGGAGTAAATGATAATATGATAATAATAACTTTATCATATTAAATTGTAATATAGTAAGAAAGAAAAAAAATTAATAAATATAAAATAAAAAAAGTAAAGGAAATGAAAAGAAAATAATAAATAGAAAAGAAAACGATGAATAAAGTACGGAAAAAAGAAAATCCATGAGTTTGGAAGGTTTCTGAACCTCCAAAATGATATTGGGAAAACTTTTAATAGGCATCCTTCTTCAAAAACTTGAAACAAACCAGGGTTTTTAAGATCTGTAGCCATTTTCCCCTCTTTTTCCATTCCAAAAGCTTGAAACAAACGCCCTTTTAAAGGGCTTGGGAAGAATAAGGCACTGGTGCCTGATGGTGTCATCATGGAATTCTTCATCAAATTCTGGGATCATTTGGAAGATTGTGTATTTTGCTTGTTCGCAGAATTTCTGTTAATTTGTGTCTCAAGGAAAGCTTTATTTGCTTAATTCAAAAGAAGGATATGACTTGTTTTATGAGAGTTTTTCGTCCAATTAGTTGTACATCTTCAACCTATAAAATTCTTGCTTAAGTGCTTGCGGTTGTTGCTTGACATTGAGCATGCGACAGTTTAACCTGGTATTCTCTTCATCTTGCATTTAGTTTAAATTTTTGGTACTCATAAATTATTGGTGGTGGTCTCATTATAATTATGATTTTGCATTCACATAAATGTAGATCAGGCTGTTTTGGCTGGTTGGTGCCTTTTATATGAAAGTTCGGCTCGTTTCTTGTTAATTTTTTTTTTTTAAAACTAATTTCGGAGATTAATGTTTTTGATAAAGCTTTCCTCTTGTTGAAGTACAAATTCTGGTGTTAATATAATCTGTCATATATGCCACATGAACCTAACAGATCTGTTATAATTACAGCACTAAATAGTTTGCACTTGTCAGCCATTGTCTTGATTCTCTTCACGAATTAATTATCTAAAGAGTAAGTGTGATTCTTTTTGTTTTCTTTTAAACAATGTTTCAGGTACATTGATTACTTGTTTTTGGGAGATTATGTTGACCGAGGACAGCACAGCTTGGAGACTATAACTTTACTTCTTGCTCTAAAGGAAAGATTTTATTTTAAAATTTGTTAATGATCTCTTATGTCACTCGTGTAACAGTATATTGGCTTGGTTATGATTTTGCAGATTGAATACCCTGATAATGTTCACTTAATACGTGGAAACCATGAGGCTGCGGATATAAATGCACTATTTGGTTTTCGTCTTGAATGCATAGAGAGAATGGTAGGAATGGATATGTATTACAACATTAATATTACTTGAAGTTAATTAGAGCCAGTAACGTAGGTGTATGTAGGGAGAGAGTGATGGAATTTGGGCGTGGACGCGCTTCAATCAACTCTTCAACTACCTTCCACTTGCTGCGTTGATCGAAAAGAAAATTATTTGCATGCACGGAGGCATAGGGCGATCAATACACACGGTTGAGCAAATAGAGAAGCTTGAACGACCCATTACAATGGATGCAGGATCTATTATTTTGATGGATCTCCTCTGGTATATTTAAATTCTTTCAGACTTTTGTTTGTTATTTCATCTGGATTGTGGATTATTATGTTTGTTTGCAGGTCTGATCCAACGGAAAATGATAGTGTTGAAGGTCTAAGACCAAATGCTAGGGGGCCCGGTCTTGTCACCTTTGGGGTATGCTAGTTACTAGTTGCTACATATATATTACATAAGATTCAAGTGTTCTTTCCTATTTGAATACTAGTGTTGCAACTGTAAATTATCTTACTTGCTTTTCATATTAATCTTCAAAGAGCTATGTCTTTTATAATACAAAAAAAAAAAAAAAAAAAAAAAAAAAAAAATTCAAGTGTTCTTTCCTATTTGAATACTAGTGTTGCATTATCTTACTTTCTTTTCATATTAATCTTCAAAGAGTTATGTCTTTTATAATAATAAAAAAAAAAAAAAAAAAAAAAAAAAAAACAAAAAAAAAACATACAATAAATCTGTATAAATCCCTAGATATTAGGTAATAATATAGAAAAAGAGGTCAACTACTTCTCTTATTTAATGGGATTACACACATATCTCCTAACTTAAGGTTAGGAATTACACAAATATCTCCTAACAAGGCAAGGAGTTACACAAATATTCTTTAAATCAAGGTCATTCCTTCAATAATTAGCTTGCTTGTTAGGTCATTCACCTGAGCCTTAACTAGGTGTTAGTGTTTTGTTATTCCCATCAATAGAGATGACAACTTCATTGTCACAATGAGTCAATATAGGTGTCTTTTAGAGGAACCTTCAATTCTTTAAATATCCTTTGATCAATGCACCCTCTCAAATTTCATGGACTAAAGCTCTAAACTCTGCTAATACTACTCCTAGGCCCCACATTTTGTTTTTTTTACTTCTCCAAGTAACCTAGTTCCCTCCAACAAATAAATAGTAACTAGAGGTAGAACTTCTACCTGTCGTACTTCTTGCCTAACTTGCATCAGTATAAACTTTTATTTGGAAGTGATTATGCTTCTTGAACAAAATACCTCTCCCAGGTGCCCCTTTAGATACCTCAAAATTCTGTAGACAGCTTCAAAATGAGTCAGTTCAGGTGCATGCATAAACTCACATACCATGCTTATGAGATCGACATATTTATTTTCTAACAAGTTTTTGGTACTCTTCTATGTCCTTTATTGTTTTTTTTTTTTTTTTTTTTTTTTTTGCTTTTGCTACTTGTAACATATATTAGGTTTAATAGGAGTTTCTACAACCCTGCAGCCAAGTAATCCTATTTCTTCAAGTAAGTCAAGGACATATTTTCTCTAATTAACAATGATACCCTTATTCGATTTTTTGAATTCCATTCCTAGAAAATATTTCAATATTCCCGAGTCTTTGATTTGAAACTCATTTGCAAGATTTTTCTTGAGACTAGCTGGACCTGGTTCTTCATCGCCTTTGAGAATAATATCATCCATGAACATTCAAAATTGAGATTTTATTATTCTCAATGTGTTTATAAAATGTAGTATGATTTACTTGACTCAAAGAAAAACTATATGTACACAAGTTTTTCAAAGCGCACAAGCCAAACACTTTTAAGGCTATTTGAATTCCATTCCTAGAAAATATTTCAATATTCCCGAGTCTTTGATTTGAAACTCATTTGCAAGATTTTTCTTGAGACTAGCTGGACCTGGTTCTTCATCGCCTTTGAGAATAATATCATCCATGAACATTCAAAATTGAGATTTTATTATTCTCAATGTGTTTATAAAATGTAGTATGATTTACTTGACTCGAAGAAAAACTATATGTACACAAGTTTTTCAAAGCGCACAAGCCAAACACTTTTAAGGCTATTTAAGACCTTAAAGAGATTTCTTTCATCTGCGAATTTTATAGCATCCAAGTTCTTTTTGAAAACCTAGTGACAAGGTCATGAAAACCTCTTCCTCAAGATTGCTATTGAGAAAGGAATTTTTCAAATCATGTTGGTAAAATTGCCCATTTAACGTAGTTGTTTGGGACAAAAGAACGAACGGTAATAGAGTTAATTTTAGCAACATTAGCAAATTTTTGTTGGTATGTTTAAGTGAAACCTTTAGCTACTAGTATGACCTTGTATCTTTCAATATTGTCATCTGCATTACATTTTATGATAAACACCCACGGTTTCTTATCTTTTGGAAACTCAACTGTTTTCCAAGTCCCACTTTGTTTTAGAACATTTTCATCTCTTCTATAATGGCTAGTTTCCAATTCGGATCTTCTAGATCTTCACGAATATTTCTTGGAACAAACAACTCATTTATCTTAGATGTGAAAGTTTTATGAATATTTGACCATTATATGAAGTTTGGAATAGGATGTTTGATATAACTTCGAATACCTTTTTTAATGGCTATGGAAACATCAAGATTGTCTACAACTAGCAAAGTATGACTAGAAGTGGAAGAAGGATTACCAAGCATTGAGAAAGTATGACTAGTTTGGACGACTTTGATATCGTGTTAAGGATGAATTTCCTCCTCGGATATAAAGTCATTCTTTTTATGGACAAATTTTTGCATTTGCCAATGGAACAAAAAGACTTGGGCCGTGAACCAGCAGTTTGAATTTAGCTTCTTTTTTTTTTTGTTTGTTTGTTTTTGCAGCCTGATCGCGTTACAGAATTCTGCAAGAGAAACAAATTGCAGCTCATAATAAGAGCCCACGAGTGTGTCATGGACGGATTTGAACGGTTTGCTCAGGGACAATTAATCACTCTATTCTCTGCCACTAACTATTGTGGTAAGTAAGAAACTAATAGCTGTGTTTGTTTACTTTTTTGGGATGGATATTTGGAAGTCCAGCAAAGTTAGTTTAAATTGATTTTTTCCACTCATCCTCACTTTATCCCACTAGTCTAATCTCTGGTACAACCTGTGGTGTATTGTGCCAAATTATAATTCGTTAGTTTAACTAGTAACCAAGGTGTTAAATTAATATTTAAATAATAATGTTAATGGCAAAGTGTTGTTAGAATCAAAATCAGAAGTTAAAAAAAAAATTTAGGTTATAAATTTAATGGACACAATCATCAAAATATACCTTTACCATTATTTCTCTGCATAGCAACGTTACTGGACCTAATGACTCCAATATGTAGGAACTGCAAACAATGCTGGCGCCATATTGGTTATTGGGAGGGGATTGGTCGTGGTCCCAAAGTTGATCCATCCCTTGCCACCGCCTCTCCAGTCGCCAGAAACATCTCCAGAACGCATCATTGAAGACACTTGGATGCAGGTAGAGCCCTTTGAATTTAAATGTCTGGAATGCTAAGTACTAGCAAAGATGCCTGAACTTTTCCTTGTGCTGATTCTTACAGGAACTTAACATTCAGAGACCTCCAACTCCAACCCGTGGCCGCCCACAGCCTGATCTAGATCGTAGCTCTCTTGCTTATATATGAATTTACCTTATTGCTTTGGTTATGGGGTTTAGATTCGGTGTGATTCTCCAGTACCCTCAGCGAGCAACATCTTTCTGCATTTCAACACAACAAAATGATTGCGCCATAACTTTTTAGTTTATGGAAGACTGATGTGGCACAAACCATAAGACAGTGGTTCATTTTCTCGACATTTGGGTCACGTTTTATAAAATTGTAATATATGTGGTGTTTAGTCTATGGGTGCAACTTAGGTTGTAAGGCTCTGCTTCCAAACATAGATTTTGCAGGGGGTGTTAGTGTTGTAAAATAAACTGTGTATTTAATTTTTCACCTCACAATGTGCTCTTCGAATTATATTCCTGCACGTCCATTATATAATGCATTGATGATGCATTTTTTTTTCCTTATAGCAATCTCCACTCTCCAGAACCATAGTAATATCATTTTACTCGAGCACTGATGGTTGTCTTGTAGACAGTTTTAACCTGAGCATCATTAAATAAGTATATTATTATAAATAATATGTTTTAACAAATGATAAATTGATATTAAGCAGTGTTCTTGAATAAATAATTTTAATAAAATTGTACAAAGCTTTTAATTGTAATGTTAAGGAAACCCAAAATCACTAGTAAAACAAAAATAATTGAAGAAGAAAATAAGTTATAAGAGTTAATAAAAAAGATGACACAAAGGTTAGGTTTTAAATAGAGATGTCTACTTAACTTGTAGGGCAGGACTATGTGGGAGCTTGCCTTGAATGGCGGGGGAATTTCCTGCTTAGATGAGAAATGGGAGGGAATGTGGAGAGGTTGTATAAATGGGGCTAAATATAAATATAAATATATTTCAAAGAGAGATTTCCTAAAACTCTACTCCTCAAATCAACAAAATTATTTTGTTTGGCCCTTTAATTTTTAATATAATGCAAGCATTCAAACGACTCCCTGCTTAAAATAGTGAAAATGCTTTGGTTTTTAGAGAGAATAGCAGAATGTATAAGTTTGAGTGTATTAAGTAGAACTTTAGCAATCTATTTATAGCACGCATTACACGAATTTGTAGGTCCGAAGTCGTGCACTGTTTGTGTACCTGCATTTTGGAATGAGAACTCTTGAAGTGTCATTCGTGCCATTTGAAATGACTCCCTGGTTAAAATAGTGAAGGCATTCTGCTATGACCTCCCTTCCAACTACATTCCAATACTTCTGGTAGAACAAAGCAGGTAATCCATCTGGACCTTGTGTGTTTGTGGGATGCATACGTTTTAAAGCCAACAAGATTCTGTCCTCTGTGAATAGTCTATCTGGCTGGTATTCATCTTGTTTGTGACTCTTGTGGCGGTAATTGCAGGATCTCATCCACTTTGCCTGTAGATCAATAGTCTATCTGGCTGGTATTCATAAACCCTGAATTTGTCTCTAATTTTGTACTTCTTGTGGGTAAATTTATTTTAGCTGTTGAGATGGCATCATCATCAGCTGGGGCGGCCACAGGATGGTATAGAGGCAGGGTGAAAGCCGTTCTGTCAGGGGACTGCTTGGTAATTACGGCCATGACTAGCAGCAAAGCGGGATCCACTCCTGAGAAGACCATTACTTTATCTTCTCTGATCGCTCCAAGATTGGTAAGCGACTCAGCGTTATTTCCCTCTTGTACGCTTCTATAGTCTATCATTTGTCTTTCGAGTTCTCTTTCACCATTTGGTGCTTTCAAAGTCTTCTTCATTTGTGCAGTGACTTGTTTGTGTGCACGAAGGCTTGTTATAGTATATATGTAGTGACATGACTTCTAAAATAATGAACATTACATGACTTCTTTGGCCCATTTTCCATTCTGAGCAGAGCAGAGGTTGAAAGGGACAAATTAAAGTCCCATCCATTTTATGGAAAGGTAAAAAACAAATAAAATTACTGGGACACGTTATAGGCAGCAGAAATTAAAGCAACCAAGTTTTTTTCTTACTTCAATTGCACACGTTGAAATACAGTGTCGAAACACGTGTCCCACTACATGACTACGTGTCGAAACACGTGTACTACGTGTCACTTCTTGTTGGCAGCATCTTCCTGGTTGATTAATAAATAAATAAATATATGTCTGCTACTTCTTTTCGAAACCTTCAACTTCATCATCATGCCCAACCTATTCGCTTTGTGTCTGGTCATTACTTCTTTATCTGCAGCGGGACTCTAGTCTCCTTCCCCGGCGTCCCGGCAAAGATCACGAGCAGGATGTTATCGTCAAAGAAGGTCACCGAGTGGTTGTGGTCGAGTTTGGCGACGAAGGTCAACACAATACTAAGGTTTCCATCTCTTCCGAACCCACCAAAGATGCCTCCCCTAGCAACCCACTACATAATAGTTTAAATATTGGGAGCCCCAACGAAGACTCCGAAAGGCACCACACCAGAGATCTTATTTGCGGTGCCTTCGGCAAATGTAAGCATAAGATAGCCAGTGCTGTGGGAAAGGCTAAAGTAATGGTTTCGGAGACGGCGCAGGAGGCCCACGACGTCGGAGAGGCTGTTGCTGGTGCTTTCAATGAAGCCAGAAAGACAGTTACAATTGCAGAGTAATACGTTCGCCACTAGTATTTTCTTCCCACAACTCCTCAAGTAACCCAGAAACATGCTTATTATCATCTTCAAATCTAAACAAAAAAACAAAATAACTTTTCAATCTCAGAGTAAATAGAACCTAAATGATTATCCTTTTGGTCAGGCGTCCTTACTGATTCACTAGGCGTTTAAGGATATGAATCAATAAAGCGACATGAAATACGGAAACCATTTTAAAGATTGATGTTTAGCAAGTCAACTAAAAAGAAGTTTCCT